>JAWDJE010000001.1:304563233-304890733 GCA_035047345.1 Bradypodion ventrale
AGAAGAGGACACCAGTCTGGAGCCTTGGCACCATTGCTTTGCACACAGAGATTCAAAAGCAATCCTCAAGTTGCAGACCCACAACTTTGCCAAAGATATCCAGGTAAACTCACATGATGCAAATAGGACAGCCAGGTCTGTAAGCTATATCTCAGAAAAGGGTATTATGACCTCATTCCCACTAAGGACTGGGAGATGGAGCACCAAGGTGCTGGATGTAATATACAGGGATCTCAGTGGGCCACTAAATGTGTCATCACCAGGACACAACATATATATTTAAATAGTTGTGGGTAGTTTTTCAAGTACTGTGGTAACCTACCTACAGGAGAAGAAGAGCAAGACATGTGAGGTGCTCAGGAAGTATGTGGTCATGGCAAGCACAGAATACCTTCTTGTGCTCATTACATGGCTGGCGGGGCAGGTGTGGGGCCCTGAGAGCAATGTGGCTCCTGCTCGCTGGCTTTTACCATAAGATGCACCCTCTCTCTGCTTCTTGGGTGGATGGGATTTTGATGTAGGATTTTAATGTGGATTTTAATGTGGGACCTTAATGTGGGATTTTAATGTATGAGTTACAATTGTCTGCGCAGCGGCGGCAGCTGGTGTTACGGTCAGCTGTTGGTACGCCTGCGCCAAATCCAATTTAGCAAAACACTTTCCCCCATGCAACGTAGCTAATAAATGGCTAACAACCGGCACCGGTTATGCATTTGGGCGGATTGCCTTATTTATCGTACATTTATAATCTGCACAAATCCTAACCTCCCCGTTTAGCTTCAGAGCAGTCACAATAGGAGTTTCCCACTCCGCAGAGTCCACTGGGACCAAAATCCCCTGGCCCACCAGTTTGTCCAGTTCTGCCTCTATTTTGTCCTTGAGGGCGAATGGGACCCTCCGTGGCTTGATCCGGATGGGCCGGATTTCCGGGTCCAGGTCAAATGAAACTGGGGGGCCCTTGAATTTCCCGAGCCCCTTCTCAAACACTGCCGGGTGTGCATTGCACACATCTTGGATGGGGTCAGCGCCGATGCCAGACCCGACAGCATGGATGCCCCCTATCAAAATGCACAGGGGCTTGAACCACTGTGTTCCCAGTAAACAGCATCCCCCTTCCTTAAGGACTACTAGGGGCAGTTTCTCCTGGTATTGTTTGAATTGAACCTTGAATTCCCCCACCCCCAACACTGGGATTCCATAGCCTTGAACGTCCCGCAAATGAGTCTTTAAAGCCTTAAGCTTGGGTCGTGCATTGGGGGGAATGCGCAGGAACTCCCGCTGAGATACAATGGAGTATGAGGACCCCGAGTCTATTTCCATCTTAACTGGGACCCCTTGCAATAGTATCTCAACAAAAAATGTGGGTGTCCCAAGGACACGCTATGGACCGCCACGCTGTCGTCACTGAGGACCCATCGGTACACACCATGCACCTCTGTGTCACTGTCGTCGGAGACTCTGCCGATGCCATCCTGTTTCCTCGGGGGATGCTCTGCTGAGCCCTTGTACTCCCCGCACCGCTGCCTGCAAACCTTGGTGATGTGGCCCCGCTGTCCACAGTTGTGGCACTCGGCTTTCCGGAACGGGAGACGCTCCACAGCCATCGCAATGCCGACCTTCCTTCCGCACCTTTTGGACGTCCTCGCTGCTCTCCACAGAGGAGTGGGGGCCCCCGCCTGGCCACTTGCACTGGGGCCGCTGTCCTGTCGGGTTGTGGGGGCCTTGTTCTGAATGACTTAACCCTGGCCCTCATGGCCTCGGCTGCCTGCACTTCCTTCAGGACCTTGTGGAAGGTTGGTGGCGGCTCCTTGTTCATCAGCTTTTGCTGGGTCTCCTCATCCCACAGGCCACACAGCATGCGGTCCCTGAGGGTGATTTCAAAGTTTTCCCACTTGCATGGGCCAGCAGCCAGGTGAAGGGCCGCCGCAAAATCCGCGGCGGACTCTCCGGGGGACTGCACTCTCTTCCAGAACGTGTCCCAAGCTGAGAAAATCGAGACCGTCGGCTGGAAGTGTTCCAGCAACGCCTTCAGGAGCTATTTGACTGGGACCTCCTCTACCTTTCTCGGCGACACCAGGTCCACCAGAATCTTCATGGCCGGGAACCCGAGCATCCTGATGAGGGTGGCTCATTTCTTCCCCTCATCCAAGATGTCTGACACAATCAGCGCGCTTTTGAAATCCATCTCGAACAGCTCCCATTCCTCCAGTTTTTTGATGTCAAAACCGGGCTGTGGTGTATTGATCCTGTGGGAAGCATATCCCACCTTCATCGCCAATTTGGTGTTCTGAATCAAGATGCCTGAAGCAGCTGTAGACTAGCTTAACACATCTTTATTGCATGAAGTACAGAATGAACACGAGGTAATGGCGGTGATGCAGCTCTTTAAATACAGTCACTATACATTTGAATGTGGGTACACGGTAGCCTATTGGCTCCTGTTGGCGTGACGTCATCCTGAGTCATGCCCTTCTTGTCCAGGTGTGTCTGCGGCGGGAAAGACTCCCGCGGCTGGAGGTGATTGGGAAATTTGAACCATGTGAGCTGAATGCTCACTACTACCATCTCTGGTTGCAGTTCGCATTCTCATACAGCTGAATACAATGTATCATTACAATTGGTTTAAGTACACATTTCCTGTAGAACCGGTTACATTCAACTTAAAGGCACAAGTATGTGGTTACATTCAATACACAACAGGGGTTTAATTGCTTTTACTGTGCAGGGTCTTTTAGATTATGTAAGCCGCCCTGAGTCGGGCTCGCCTGAGCGTAAATAAGTTGAAAAATTAAATTAAATTAAATTAATTAAATTACCATTCACAAGTGTCATTAAAATTGCTTGGTGGGGTACACAGAAAGAGCCTCCTCAAAGATTGTGGTATTTTCTGAACCACAATTGAGCGTACCCTGGTAACAGCAACTTTGTGTTGCCAGCTAAGCTTTCTCACACTAGGTCAGGTGAAAAGACCTGCAGAATGAACTCACCAAAGGGTGCCTTCCTTTTGACAGCTTCATGTCTAGCCTAGACATAGAAGAAGAAGAATTGCTTTGTGTTTTCATGAGGAGTAGTTTAAAAATGGAAAAGGTTAGCTTCTAAGACACCCTTGCTTGGTGTCTCTATGTGAATGGTACTCTGTGAATGTTACTATTTTCTATGAGAATGTAGACTATCTTGACTGCTGCCATTGTTAACATTCAGGCTGGCCTTTGCTATATAAAGCTTGGCATCCTTTTTCCTGCTGGTAATGTGAGCATAATATTGTGCAACAATATAATACTATTTGCTGATGTTTTGACTCACAGATACAGAAGCACAAAACATGTATCCCACATTCATAAACTAGAGGGGGGGTTGGGGGGGTTGAATTTCTTGGGGAATTGCTTGATGGTTCAGTGGTTACAACCAAAAGGTTGTGAGTTCGATCCTGATCAGGGCTCAAGGTTGACTCAGCCTTCCATCCCTCCTAGGTTGGTCAAATGAGTACCCAGCATTCTCTTGCTGGGTGGATAGGTGGAGATTGCCCCCCAGACCTCAGGAGTCTCCTCACCCCTTGCCAAACCACAAATTGACTGTTGTTTGATTACATTTAAATCCAGCTCTTCCTCCAAGAAACTCAGGACAGTATATATGCCCACACCCTGAAATTATCCTTTTTAAAAGGCCTAATTTGTATGCATTACTAACAATGTAGTTGTCTTGAGAAGTCCATGAGAAGGGCATGAAAGCAATAATGGCCACATCCTCAAGAAACTGATCTTCTGGGACATATTGCCTTTCAGGGCCATAGCCAGAGGGGGGCTCAGGGGGGCTTGGCCCACCCTGAGTTAGCAGTTTGCCCACCCTGGCAAGGCATGGTTTCCCATAGGAATGCATTGAAAAGAGGCTTTGTTGCCCACCCTGAAAAAAATATTCACCCACCCACATCTAGAATCCTGGCTATGGCCCTGTTGCCTGTAACTGGGCCGGGTAATCATATTTATGTTACAAAGACCTCCGGAAAATAGGTTATGCATTACAAGGGGGTAAAGGTAAAGTCCAAGATGTGCATAGAATTTGAATGTGTTAATAGATATGCAGAGGTGCAATTTTAGTAAAAATTGTTTTCACTTGAACAAAAATATAATATCATCTCATTGGGGACAGCTGTGACCAAGTGATCGTTGGGCTTGACTTAATGTTTTCTCCAGGCCCTGATTACCAATTAGGATCCTTAAAAAACAAAAACCACCACTGCTGTTCTGCATTTATATGATTGTTTATCTGTAAACTAGGCTAGGCCAGAACATGCTTTCAGATGGTACAGGACTAGGGAAACTGTGATTCCCCCAGATGTTGTTTGGCTCCAGTTCCTATAATGACCAGCCAGCTTTCAGCAACATTTGTAAGATCATTTGTAAGATTACCCAATATTAAAGTAGAAAATACCCTGAAACAGAGGACTCTCCTTCTCTTTTAACATAGTAGCTATGCCATCCAAAATCACACACTGACTCCACTTACCCCATGATGCCCCATAAAACACACCCTTGTGCCCTTCAATTGTCTAAAGGATGTGGCCATGAGTCAAAGCACCTCCCCTGCAGCCATGCATTAAGCCACAATAACTAATGGTGGTGTGTGTGTGTGTGTGTGACTGCCTGTCTGGGCAGGAAGCAATGTGACAATGTCATAATGCATGTTCACAGAGTACAGATGCCTCACATACTGCTGTTCTGCACTGTGATCAATGGGTTTCTTCCCACATTCATAACATGCCAGCCCTCAAAGACTTTGCAATGGGAAAAAAAACGAAAAAAGGCTCTCCAGTTGGTCACCAGAAACAGGAATGCTCAAACAAGGCAGGCTTCTACGTGCATTTCTCTTTAAACACATTTGCGTAAAGCACCTTCCTAATTAATACAAGTTAATTAGTTATATTTTAGGGTAGTATGCAACTGCAGCCAAAGGGAATAAAACAGGTTCACCAGCTGCTCTGTTCTATGCAGGAAGCACTATTTCTGCACATTCAAACGAAGTCCTCGTATTGCTTTTCTTTTTCCCCATCCCCCTAAAATGCCCTGCAAAGAATAGCATAAATGTCCTATTTATTTCAGCAAGACTTTGCAAAATTAAAATGATATGTAGTAAAAACAATATGCGTGAGCCACCTGCTTACTCTGGGAAGGAGCGGGTTGGCACGGAATGACAGCTGCGGCAGAGCCAACAACATTTCAGAGCCGAGCCTACCTTGCCAACTGGACTTAAATTCACGCATGAGGTTCTTTGCTAGCACTGAATGAATTTGACTGCTATTAATATGCACTGGCAACTGTTTCAGCTCACACGGGTCACCGTGGGTCGGTGTTAATTCAAACAAAGGAAAAAAATCTGTATCCAGTTGGAAAGAGTTGACAAGGAGTAGCTTTTAGGTAGAATGACAGAGCTCCAGCAGGAGACACAAAAATGGCATCAGTTCCCGTGTTCCTTCTATGCCACGCAGGTGACGGAGAAGAAGGCTTGACAGCTTTTTCACTTGCCTGGAACTTTTTAAAACTTTCTCGTCAGACAAGGAAAGTGAATAAATGGAGAAATTTGTGGACTCATTCTAGACAAAGACACACAAGTGCACACACACACACAAACATATGCACGTGCACACACACAAACATATGCATGTGCATGCACACACACACACATTTTTTCAACCCAGATTTCCCCCCATAACATCTAACTTGTCCAACATTGGCACCCCTACAATGTGCTGGACTGCAACTTCCATCATCTCAAGGATAATGGAAGGTCTAGATCAGGGGTGCCCAAACTATGGCCTGTAAGCCAGATCCAGCCCATGCCACCATTTAATCCAGCCCATACTACCCTCGCTGCTCCCAGAAGCAGAAGTAAAACACACCCGTGCATGCACAAAATGCTACCGTAAATTACCTGCGGCTGTGGTAAATGCATTTACTACAGCCATGGGTGCATTTATGGCAGTGTTATGCACATGTGTGGGTGTGGGTGTGTTTTATTTCTGCTTCCAGTGGGAGGAACCACATGACTGCCCTGCTCAACCATGTGCCTGGCCAGCCACCCATAAAAATTGGACACCCCTGCTCAAGATGGAAATATTTGGCTTTGGAGCCCAAAATATATGATAAGTGCAAACTTGGGGGATGCTGTGTCAGAGAATAAGGCTCTCTTCCTGCACTATAGTTTTCAGAAATTGAATGCCAACCACCGCTGTCATCACATTGGCAGTGAGAACAAAGTCTCTATATTGTCAGTGGAGATATCATGTAAATATCAGGACAGCCATGCTTGTATCATGGATTACATGTCATTAGGGGGCAGTAGAGGTGAAGACAGACACTCAGTGTGGTGTGGCAATGGGTAGAGAGACAGACTAGGTTCATATCACTGCTCAGCCATGGAAGCTCACTGGGAGGGTGGAACTGGTAAAGTCATTCCTTAAATGTCTGTCTTACTTTGACAGCCCTGTTAGGGTTGCTTTAAGTCAATTCTGACTTGAAGGAATATAGCAGAGGCAAGAACAGGTAGCTAGCATCTCTGCCATGTTCCCTTTTTTGTTGTCTGTTTTGTCACTTCCTCGGCTATTGGTTGATGGATTTCATATCACTTACTCCTCAGCATGTTCCACCCCACCAAGGTTTTCAGTCATGTAGCCACTGGGAGCAGACCTAGTTTATTGTTCTCCAAGAAATAGACCAGAAATCCATCGGCTTGTACATGGACCTGTCTGAAACAGATTACATCACCCCATTGCATGGCATGACCAGCACAGCATTAAAGTGAAGTCAGAAATGGTCCAGAGTTTTCACCATACACATGTACATATGCATAAACATTAATAAATGCATGCAATGCATTTACAGTAAATAATTTTATCTTCCATGAGTTTCTCTCAGCCTTCTAAAAAATCAATCTGTACACCTGTACACCTGGCCATCAGTAAACATGGTAGAATGGGAGTCATTGTCACCTATACAATTCGGGCCATGGAAGATATAGCTACTAGTCCTTATGGTTATATATCTCTTCAGGTATTGAAGGCAGTCAGTTTCTCAAAGCTAGTAACAAGGCAATGTGCTCTAAAGGTTCCTGTTATACTTACATCCCCCATGTGGGCTTCCCAAAAACTTCTGACTGGCCACTGCAGGAGGAGGAGGAGATGGAGATGACAACGATGATGTTGTTGTCAATGACAATAGGTGGATCCTCAAAGCTGCTCCATAGATGTGTAGATTCTCTTAAGGCAGGGGTTCTCAACCTTTTCAAGCCGAGGGCTGAGTTACACTCCCCCAGACAGCTTCAGAGGTCAGACAGCCATTTTGCCCTGCCTGCCACACATAGCACTTCCTGGTGTGGTGGAGACAGTGGGGGGCAACATTAAGTGGTGGTGCGGGCCGCAGGTTGTGAACCCCTATCTTAAGGCATACTATGTTCAGCATCAAAATCTTCTTCCTTTGGAGGTAACTAAAACTATGCCCTAGAAACAACAGATAGAGATAATCATCTAGTGTGATTAGGAATCAAATTACAGTAAAAGCCTTACTTAACAGAAAAAAGTCCATTCCGTAGGCTTTTGCTTAAATCAGTTTTTATGTAACTCAAAGCAAACCCATAGGAAATCGTGTAAATAGGGACATGGTTTTAACACAAAATCATTATGTAAGTCGAATTTTATGTAACTCGAGGCATATGTAAGTTGAGGTTTTACTGTAGTGGAAAAAATCAAGAAGAAAACTTTATGTCTCTAAACTGAAAGGTAGAGAATAACTCTTGCCATAGACTACATGTAATGAATTACTAATAAACTCTAAAACATGTTAAGTGCTCAAAAACTCACTAAAATGGTGCTAATGTACGCTCTCCTTCCCTCCACCCTTGGATTTTGGATTCTAGTGTTTGCTTGTTTGTTTCTATTTTTCTTTTTATAAATTGAGACAGTTTATGCCACCAGAGGGCAGACTCCTGTGCTTCATGAGAGATTTTTCACAAAATTAGATGAAAGTGAGGAAACTGTTCTTTGATGCTAGCAGAAAGAAAAGCAATTTTCTTCTTGTTCATTTTTAAAGCATTATTAAAGCATTACTATAGGAAAAAATCAGGAGTGGTTCTATATTTTTTTAAGTTGATTTAGTATCACGTGGTCTTTGTATCAGTGTGTGCATCCTAATGGGAGAATATTTAGTCTGATCGTAAACTGCGTAGTATATTGGTTTGCATTAGCATCAGAAAAATAAGTGGTATTTTTGGAATCTTAGAACTACAGAGTTGGAAGACACCAATGGATCAATTGAATCTAGCCCCTGTCAAGGAGCCAGGTTAGAGGTTGGGAATCCAACTCCCAACCTCTAACCACTGAGCCATCCAGCACCAATTCAGGAAGTGATAATGAAAATAAAGGAGAACTCTTAAAATATATTTTGCTTATTTGTACTTTGTATTAAGTCTTAAGTAAGGTTCAAGTTGTCTAAAGCATGTTTTGTTTTGTTTTTAAATTTTAAAATATCTTGAATATTAAATTGTTATAAATTCTTGGGTTACACTGATGTTTCTGCAAGACCATCTTCAAACTGAAGTTAAAATTAAGACTGGTGTCTTATTCACACTCACTTGGGAATAAGCCACTTTGATAACAACTGGGACTTAACTTTGAGTTAAACATATACAAGACTTGGCTGAGATTTTTTTTGGGGGAGAAATGAAGTTAGTCAGTATTACATCAAAGATATTCTGCTAACACTATGCCTTAAGTAACATATTGATTATTTTTTCCATAATTTTAGTAGATTGCTTATTTTTGTTCATGTATTTATATAGGTAAAGGAATCTACCAATTACACAACTATTCCCACTGCCCCTAAAATGGTAGGTTGTGCATGGATGTCAGAGTGGAAGACATTTGAAGAATTCTCTTCAAAAAAGAGGGTCTCTTGTAAATGGAACATTGGTGGTGGAATTTATTCCCCATCCCCATGTTGCAGTCTTTTGGAACCCCTCCCCTCCCAGCTAATCTGGAGGGCTGAGAGCCTTGTACAGTAGATTTGGTCATAGGTCAGCTGGCTGGATAGCTCAGTGGCCTCCATACCTGCAAATATAAGGTAATCAGGTAACTCATATCCAACCCATTTTCTGCCTCCTCAACCTTTCCTTGTTCATGTAATCCATTTCTTTCTTTTTATACATAACTTGGAAGAAGAGCATGGAAATGGCGGCACATTCCCCTAATCCAGATGTTGTCCCTTGTTGCTGGGAGAAGACAGCTGCTCAGATTTAGAAACTTCTCATCCAAATTCAAAACTTTTAAGGAGACTAAGATATCGCCAAATTTAACTGCGGAAGCAAAAGGGGCCAATGGATGGCCAGGCCTACATTTCAGGCCATGTCATCCCTGCTGTCATAGCCTATTCACCCCTTTGCTCTAGCAATATCCAAGTAATTTGTGGCCCCAGGCCCCAACACCCCTCAGAAGTGCATTTGGGGGGGGGGGTTCAAGAAGGAGATGGCAGGGCCTATTAGAATGGCCCGCCCCCGGCAACTGATGGATCCTGATGGATTCCAGAGGGAACTGGGGATTTTCCTCTGGATCGGCAACACGATTCGCCCGAGGCACGGGTTGACCTGTGGAACAGGATGACAACAGCGGCCTTGGATGAAATCGCACCACTACGGCCTCTCAGAGCTCATGGAGCTAGGTCATCTCCGCAGTTCACAGATGAACTGCGGGAGCTCAAACAGGCAAAGAGACGCTTAGAGCGCCGCTGGGTGACGACCCAGAGAGACTCCGATTGGACACTAGGTAGAGCCGCTATTAGGGCCTATCTAGTGGCGATGGAGGTGGTGAGGCGGCAATACTTCACCACCCTTATTGCCTCTGCTGATAATCGCCCAGCCACCCTGTTCCGGGTTACCAGGTCTCTCCTTGGTAGGGGGACCCCGGTGCCTGGTTGGCAGGGGTCGGCTGAGGACTTTGCTGACCATCTAGTGGAGAAAATTGATCGGATTCGCTCGGGGTTTAATCCTGGCATGGATGGGGAGAGTCCGGAGGGAGCTGGAGCACAGTCTTGCCATACCATCTGGGACCAGTTTGATCCAGTTGCCCCTGATGAAGTGGACAGGCTCCTTACAGCTGTGCGCGCCACTGCTTGCCCATTGGACCCCTGTCCCACCTGGTTGGTGAAAGCCTCCAAGGCGGTGACAGGTGGCTGGGTTGGGGCTATGATCAATGCATCATTGCGGGAGGGGGTGTTTCCTGCACCTTTAAAACATGCCTTGGTGCGCCCCCTCCTGAAGAAACCTTCCCTCGACCCAGCTGTCCTAACCAACTATAGGCCTGTCTCCAACCTCCCCTTTTTAGGGAAGGTGTTGGAGAAGGCAGTGGCGCGTCGGCTGCAGGGGGTACTGGATGAAGCGGATTACCTGGACCCCTTTCAGTCAGGATTCAGGCCTGGATATGGTACCGAGACGGCATTGGTCGCACTGATGGATGATCTCTGGCGGGAGCGGGACGGTTGTCACCCATCCGTCCTTGCTCTTCTTGACCTCTCAGCGGCTTTCGATACCTTTGACCATGATATCCTTCTGGAACGGCTCCGAGGATTGGGAATCCAAGGCACTGTGTGGTCCTGGTTTTCCTCATTTCTGAGGGGTTGGACCCAGTCGGTGTGGTTGGAGAGGTCCAGTCCTAGGCCCCTCAAATGGGGGGTGCTTCAGGGCTCGGTGCTCTCTCCTCTCCTATTTAACATCTACATGAAGCCGCTGGGTGAGATCATTCGTTCCCATGGGGTGCGGTACCATCAGTACGCGGATGACACTCAGTTGTACATCTCGGCCCATGGGGACCCCAGTGATGCTGTCAAAGTCCTTTCCAGGTGCCTGGAAGCTGTTGGGGTCTGGATGGGGGCTAACGGGCTACAACTGAATCCCAGCAAGACTGAGTGGCTATGGATAAGGGGTCCTGCGTTAACCCGGGAGCTACCATCTTTGGTTCTGGATGGGGCTATTTTGCCCCAGACCGACCCGGTGCGCAACTTGGGGGTCCTCCTGGATTCGCGGCTACTGCTAGAAGAACAGGTGGCGGCTGTGACCAGGAGGGCTTTCGCCCAACTTCGGGTGATTCGCCAGTTGCGCCCACTCCTGGACCGGGACTCCTTGCTCATGGTCACTCACGCTCTGGTCACCTCCAGACTAGATTATTGCAATGTGCTCTACATGGGGCTGCCCTTGACAACCATTCGGAGGCTACAGCTGGTCCAGAATGTGGCAGCCCGGGTGGTGATGGGGTGTGGGCGTTATGCCCGTGCTTTGCCACTGCTCCGGGAGCTGCACTGGTTGCCAGTTTGTCTCTGTTTTGACCTTTAAAGCCCTATATGGTAGTGGGCCGGGTTACCTAAGAGACCGCATCGCCCTGAGGACGTCTGTTCATCCAACCAGAGCAGACCGGAGGGGCTCTCTAATTGTTCCATCAGCCAGGGGGGCTCGCCTCTCTGGCACAAGGAGGAGAGCCTTCTCCGTGTCTGCACCGGCCCTCTGGAACCTCCTGCCAACAGAACTACGTCTCCGGACGGAATTGCTGCCTTTCAGAAAATAACTTAAAACCTGGCTGGCGGGTGGGGTGCAGGTGGAAGGGTAACCTCCATTGGGTGGTTGGTGTAGAAGAACTCCTCCCCATGGTGCCTTTGGATCCTGCACCCCTTGTTTTTAGGGGGTGGATAGTTTTAACTGTTTTTAACATGTGTTTTTTTTTAAATTTTTTATTGTGAACCGCCCTGAGTTGGCTTTGGCCGAGTGAGCAGTATATAAATGTGACAATTAAATTAAATTAAATTAAAATGGTAGAGCAGTGGGGTGACTTCATGCTTTGGAAACCAGTTGTCCATACCTGCCTGTGTATCTGTGTACTCAGCCCGCTTAAGGGGCTGAGTAGTCTTGCCCGGGTTGCTCCTCTGTATCCACCATCATAGTGGTCACTGATGTTTTTTCTGTAGCTGCAGGCTCTTGGAGACAGATGATGTATTCTTTATCCTGAAGCCACTAAACAGCGAATGTTTCTCAGTTAATCCTTTGGCCACTGCACAATCAAGCTCCCGGGAATAGAAACAAACTCCAAGACACAGATCACTTCATGTACAACAGGATTCATGAAGGAATTGTCTGTTAGAATTTGCCTATAATGTATAGATTGCAACATCTGGCAAAATGCCATGTTTGGGCAAAACATATAAATGACCCCTCTCTTCAAATCCAGGTGTGTACAACACCCTGCTCAAAATATCTGGGCTGTTAATGAAGCATAAACACCACTAGCATTTCTTCCCTTCTGTGGTGATGAAAGTAACAAAGACAACAACAAATTAACTAACTAATAATTTACTGCTTTTTCAAGCCACCTAGAATATGGTGTCTGAAGCACTCCACTCAGTCTACTTAGCGGTTGGACCAGAGGTGTTTCTCCGCACTGGGAGGGGAGAGGCCTCATCTGTATGAGCTGAGAGAAATGGAACTGATTTTCATCTCTCCCATTCCTTAGCAGTGGGAGTTATAAGATCTCCAGCGCCTAAAAGCGGAAATAGCCCTGACAGCCGAGTGTGATAGAAAAGTCAGACAGGAGCCATCCCTGCCACCTCCTGACCAAAAAACAAAGAACCCTTAAAGCCATTTTCTGATTTTTTTGCTTCCCTAAGATAGTCTGCGACTACAAAAAAAAAAACTATTAAAAAAATGAATCCTCATCTTAATATTTTAAAGGCGTCGTGAGGGAGGAAACCAGCCACATCCCTGTTGTTGTTGTCTTTCCTTCAGGAAACGAATTTGTTCCGGCTTATTTTAAGACTCCCTTTCCCAGAAGGTCACGTCACTTTACCATCTGCCCTCTGCTACTAGCTTCCCACTCTATGCTGTCATCATTACACCGAATGCTCTCTGTCACCCTTCTGCCTCCAACACTAATTAGCCTCCTTTTGCAGTTGCACTTGGGCCACAGCTACCGCGGATGGCCTCCCTTTGCGAGGAGCATGTGCCACCCTCTCTACCTCTCACACTCAGCTCTCAGAACTAGCTGAGACACGTCTGCTCCATAGTGTGCCCTTTTAGTGTCTTGCACGGAAGACAAAGAAGGAGTCGCAGGAAGGACTAACACAGGTTTATTCATTGATGCTCAGCAGGAACATAAGGTAATGGGGGAGATACATCTCATTATATACCATAACACAATACATTTGAATCTTGTTGCACGGTAGCTTATTGGCTGCTACCGGCGTGGCCTCGCCCAGGTCATGCCTCTCTTCTGCAGTTGTTTTCTGTAGCTCCTGATCATGTGGGGAAATTCCTGCGGCTGTTCGTGATTTAGGCAATGTGGACCATGTGAGACTGAACGCTCGCAGCTGCCCTCTATGGGCGGCTTGCTCGCGTTCCTTAACAGCTGAGATACATTGTGATTGTGGACTGGTTACATTCATATATTTAAAGTAACATTGTACATGCATACATAACATCCCTCCCCCCTAGGATGGGACGAAGTCCCTCAACCATTGTGGCTTGCCGCATGTGCGCCTGGGGCGTGCGGCTGCTTGACTTAACACAGGGGAGCCGGAGGCTCCTGGTTCCACGGAGTCCTGCCCTGCAATGGAAAGGGGGGACTCATTAGCGGCTCGGTGTGGCGTCTGTGGTAACCTTGCATTGGGGGACGGGAACGGAATGAATAGTTGGGAAGTGAATCCCTGCCTGCCGTTTGAGGAGTTTGGGGACCCCCCCCCAGTACAAATCTTGGGACCGACGAAGAGGCCCTCATGGCCTCGCCACCCCCCGCTGCCTGTCCGGGCGTTCCAGAGACTGTGGTGGGCGGACTTGCCCCTGTTGCCTGTCTTGGGGGTGTTGGTCTCCGGGGAGCAGGAGCTATTGTATACTCCAAAACAAATGGGCTAGGGGGACTGGAAGTACCAGGGGCTGAACTGAAACCCCTCTTCTCGCTAGGACGGGTGGGGACCACTCCGCTACACCCCCCTGGTACTGCAACTCATAATCATCAACAAACTGATCCCTCTCTTTCAAAGTATCCTCCTCTGTGGTTGGAAACCCCGGATATGCATCCGTGTCCGCGGGTTCCGCCGTGTCTCCCCCTTGGGTAATGCGGGTGGGGGAGGACCCTAACGCTGATTCCCCCTCGCCGGTGACTCGCCTTCGGAGTTGGTCGGCATGCCTTCTCCAGAGTAGATCTGAACTAGTCTCGACCCTGTAGGATACCGGCCCCGTTTGCTCAACAATTGTCCCTGGCACCCACGCTGGCCCCGAGGCCGCGTAGTTTCTGCAGTGAACCGGGTCCCCTACCGCAAAACTTTTGGAGCTCTCTCCCCCTATGCTTATGTTTCTCCCTTCATCCTCCACCCTGGACGGATCCATCCGGTCAAACAGTGTTACCGGACGCCTCCTCATGAGGAGTTCGGCTGGGGAGAAACCTGACGCTAAGGGGGTTGTCCTGTAGCAGATGAGGAACTGGCACAGATGCAGGTTCAACTCACCGGGACCCATGCACCGCAGTGCGTCTTTCGTAGTGCGCACTTGGCGCTCTACCTGACCGTTTGTGGCGGGGTGAAATGGGGCAGCGGTTATGTGCCTGACGGCGTTCCTCTCCATAAACGTCTTGAACTCTGCCGACGTGAAGGTACTCGCGTTATGGCTCACAAGGACGTCTGGCAGGCCGAAGCAGGCAAACAGCTTTTGCAACTGTTTAATGGTTGCGGCAGAGGACGTGCTGTTCATGGGGATTACCTCCAACCACTTGGAGTAGGAGTCGACTACCAGGAGAAACATGGACCCGCGGAAAGGGCCGGCGAAGTCGACATGGATCCGGGACCATGGCCCGCGGGCCGTATCCCATTCCCTATGGGGTAACCGGGACTCCTCGGGCCGAGGGCTCTGGCAGCTCTCGCACGTGCCCACTAGGCATTCTATGTCCCCGTCTATCTGGGGCCATCAAAAGAAACTCCTGGCCAGAGCCTTGGAGCGCACGATCCCGGGGTGGCTGGTGTGCAGTAGCCTCAGCACCTTGGCCCTCAGCTTCTCTGGGATAACCACCCGCTGGCCCCAGAGTAAGCAGCCCCTTTCCAGAGAAAGCTCTACTCTGCGCCTGAAAAATGGCTTGAAATGTTCCTCGGGGGGAGAGGTGGGCCACCCTTTTCTAACCAAGGAACTAACTTGGGCCAGGATCTTGTCGGCCGCCGTGGCCTTGGCGAGGTCGGCCGGCACAATTGGGGGTGAGTCGAGAGACTCAATCAGTAGGACTTGGTGTTCCTGCTCTACCTCACACGTGGGGTCCCCTAAACTAGGGAGAGGGGATCGGGACAGGGCGTCCGCATGGGAGATCTCCTTCCCTGGGCGATAGACCAGCTCATATTGGTAGGCGTTGAGAAAAATGGCCCAACGCAGCATCCTGGGGGATAGAATTTGTGGGGTTGGTTTGCCGGTAGTGAAGATCCCCAGCAGCGGCTTGTGATCCGTCACTACCGTAAACTCGCGGCCGTATAAGAAATCGTGGAACTTCTTGGTTCCCGCGATTATTGCTAGGGCCTCCCTATCTGTTTGTGCGTAATTGCGCTCGGCTTTCGAGAGGGACCTTGAGTAGTACGCCACCGGGGCTTCCCTCCCGCTCTCCAACATGTGGCACAGGACCGCCCCCACCCCCACCAGGGACGCATCACAGACTAGCACCACTGGTTTTTTCGGATCAAAATGGGTCAGGACCGCATCCGAAGACAGGAGTGACTTAAGCTCCTTGAATGCCCTCTCCTGCTTGTCCCCCCACCGCCAAACCGTGTCCTTCTTAAGTAGCGCGTGCAGTGGCTCCGCGACCGATGCCTTCCGAGGCAGGAAGGAGTGATAGAAATTTAGGAGCCCTAGGAATGACTGCAGCTCCGGTTTCGCGGTGGGGCGAGGGGCGTCTCTCACGGCCGCTACCTTGGACTCGGAGGGTTTGATTCCATCCGGGGTTACCTTAAACCCTAGAAACTCTACCTCCCTCGCGAAGAATACGCACTTGTCCCTCCTCAATTGAAGTCCTGCCCTCTCGAACACTGAGAGAACCCCATCTAGCCTCTTGGCTAACTCTAATTCGCTCCCCGCTGTTATCAACACGTCGTCGAAGTATGGGAGGACGCCTGGAAACCCCTTTAAAAGGCGTTCCACGAGGGACTGGAAAATTCCGGGGGCCGAATTCACGCCAAACTGAAGGCGCGTTACCTTAAACACCCCCTTGTGTGTTACGATCGTTTGCGCGGCGGCAGCAGCCGGGTTACAGAGAGCTGCTGATACGCCTGGGCCAAATCTAACTTGGCGAAAAACCTCCCCCCATGTAGCGTGGCCAGCAAATAGCTGACCACGGGCACCGGGTATGCATTTGGCCAAATGGCCTTATTTATCGTACATTTATAGTCCGCACAAATTCTGACCTCCCCATTTGACTTGAGGGCTGTAACAATCGGCGTTTCCGACTCCGCCGAGTCAACTGGAACCAAAATCCCCTGCCCCACCAATTTGTCCAGTTCCGCCTCAATCTTGTCCTTGAGGGCGAAGGGCACTCTCCTTGGCTTGAGGCGGATGGGCCGGATTTCTGGGTCCAGTTCAAAGGAAACCGGGAGCCCCTTGTATTTCCCGAGCCCCTTCTTGAAAACGTCCGGGTGTGCGTCGCACACGTCCCGCATTGGGTCAGTCTCGATGGCGTTAATGCCGGACAGTTCGATCCCCAGGGGAGCAAACCACTGCGTTCCCAAAAGGCAGCACCTCCCCCCCTTTTAGGACCACTAGGGGCAGTTTCTCGGAGTAGTTCTTGAACTTCACCTTGAAGTTCCCCACCCCCAACACTGGGATCCCATTTCCCTGCACGTCCTGTAGGTTGGATCTCATGGCCCGCAGTTTGGGCCGTTTCTCTGGGGGAATGCGCATAAACTCTTTTTGGGACAGGATGGAATAAGAAGACCCCGAGTCTATCTCCATCCTCACTGGGACCCCCTGCAACAGTACCTCTATGAAGAACCGCCAGTGCTCCAGGCCCACGTGGTTCACGCCGTCCTCGCTGTGGCCGGCTGAGACCTTCCTGGTGCCGGCCGCCTTTCGTTGGTGCGTCTGGGAATGGCTGGAACTGCCCTTGTCCTCGACTCGTCCGCGCCTGCATACTCGGGCGATGTGTCCCTTTCGGCCGCAGTTGTGGCACTCGGCCTTCCGGAACGGACACCTCGTGCGGTCGTGGGCCGCCCCACAACCGTCGCAGCGGCGGTCCTGCCGTTCTCGGGTCTGCCACCTCTCACCTCGCTTCTTGATCCTCTGGACGTCGTCGTCCTCGCTGGAGTAGGGATCCGCTGTCGTGGAGGACTCCTCGGACGACGTCGGTGCGGCGGCGGGTGGCTTGGGGGCCCGCCAGGCCATCTTCGCTGGTGTCCACCGGGCCGCCTGCACTGGTGACTTGGCCCTCTCGGACGTGGCCCCTCGGGACTTGAATAGCCGGACGCCGCTCCTGGCCTCCTCGGCTGCTTGCGCCCCCCGCAGTACCTCGTTGAACGTGAGGCGATGGTCGCGGGTCATGAGCCTCCTCTGAAGCTCCTCGTCCCTCAAGCCGCACAGCATGCGGTCACGGAGGGCCTGGTCCAGGTCGTCCCACTGGCAATGCACCACTGCAAGCCTGAGGGCCGCCGCATAGGCGGACACGGATTCGCCCGGTTGCTGGTCTCGCCTGTGGAACGCGACCCGGGCTGGGAAAATCGAGACGGGCGGCTGGAAATGCTCACGCAGTCTCTCCAGGATACGGTCGATGGGCACCTCGTCCACCTTCCGGGGGCCACCAGGGTCATCAGGATCCGCAGCGTGGCCGGCCCCACCTGAGACAGGAAGTGGGAGCGCATCTTCGCGTCGTCGTCGACGCCTGCAGCCTCCATGGCGTGCCGAAACTGGCACTCATAGAGCTCCCATTGTTCGGGCTCGCTGACATCGAACTGGTACGGCTTGACCTTGGGATTCGCCATCGATCCCATCCTCGTCGCCAATTTAGTGTCTTGCACGGAAGACAAAGAAGGAGTCGCAGGAAGGACTAACACAGGTTTATTCATTGATGCTCAGCAGGAACATAAGGTAATGGGGGAGATACATCTCATTATATACCATAACACAATACATTTGAATCTTGTTGCACGGTAGCTTATTGGCTGCTACCGGCGTGGCCTCGCCCAGGTCACGCCTCTCTTCTGCAGTTGTTTTCTGTAGCTCCTGATCATGTGGGGAAATTCCCGCGGCTGTTCGTGATTTGGGCAATGTGGACCATGTGAGACTGAACGCTCGCAGCTGCCCTCTATGGGCGGCTTGCTCGCGTTCCTTAACAGCTGAGATACATTGTGATTGTGGACTGGTTACATTCATATATTTAAAGTAACATTGTACATGCATACATAACAGCCCTGATGAACTCTACAGCTACTATTCCTATCTACAAAAGTGGAAGGTTGCAGCCTTAGGTTCCCATACTGTATATAGATTTGGTCAATATATAGATTTGTTCTGCACTGGCTCTCACCTCCATTTTTTTCGTGTTTCCTTTCTTTGTATGTTTGGAACAATCTTTCATCTAAATTCTGGCATGCTATCTCCATTTACCTTTTTAAAAATAGTATAGGGATTATAATCTGTGGATCAAGAGTGTCATGAGGCACTCAATGCCTTCTTCCGCCCCTCCCCTTCAAAGCTAGTACATCGCTATACACTTTTCTCCCCTAAACCTCAGTTCCTTGTTTAGCGGAACTTATCTTGCATAGATCCAAGGGAATCCATGAGACTACTGTATGGGTGCACTCTCAGAATGAATAAATTGTGTTCCCAGCAGCCTAACAATAACAACTGGTCAGAGGAATGGAGAAAGAGCAGAGTTCACATGCCAAAAACACATTTACAGATAGCTCTTGCTTAGCAGGGGGGATTCATTAACAACTGAAAGCATCTGAGTGCACAGCAGGAGCTTTTCTTACCTCATGAAAATGCTTATTGGTTGCTTTTTTTGTGATCCGTCTTCAAGGCTTGAGGAACTGTAGTGGCATAGCAGTTAAGATGCTGAACTTGGCAACTGGAAGGTCAGCAGGTCAGCAGTGCTAGACCTGAGTGCTACATGATGGAGTGATCTCCCATCTCTGTCCTAGCTCCTGTCAACCTAGCAGTTAGAAAGCAAGAAATTGCAAGTAGAACAGTGCTGGCTCTTTGGCTATAAACGGATGTGAGCACTGAACCCTATAGTTGGATATAACTGCCTTTTGAACAAGGCCGACCTCCAAGGCTTAAGGAACTGTGGGGGTTTAAGGAAGGTCAGCAAGTCAGCAGTTTGAGACCTGAGAACTGCAGAATAAACTCACCAAAAAGTGCCTTCATTTTGGCAGTTTCACATCTGGCCAAGAAGAAGAAGAAGAAGGTGGTGGTGGTGGTGATGATGCTTATGATGATGATGATGAAGAAGAAGAAGAAGAAGAAGGAAAACATCATTGTACGATTGATAACACCAAGGCCACAGCTGATCCTGGGCTGCTTCTCTCAGCCTGAGGGAAGGTAAAAGCGACCAGCCTCTGGCCTGCCGAGAACACCAAGGCCACAGCTGATCCTGGGCTGCTTCTCCCAACCTGAGGGAAGGTAAAAGCGACCAGCCCCTGGCCTGCCGAGAACATCAAGGCCACAGCTGATCCTGGGCTGCTTCTCCCAGCCTGAGAGAAGGTAAAAGCGACCAGCCCCTGGCCTGCCGAGAACACCAAGGCCACAGCTGATCCTGGGCTGCTTCTTTCAGCCTGAGGGAAGGTAAAAGCGACCAGCCTCTGGCCTGCCAAGAACACCAAGGCCACAGCTGATCCTGGGCTGCTTCCCTCAGCCTGAGGGAAGATAAAAGCGACCAGCCTCTGGCCTGCCGAGGACACCAAGGCCACAGCTGATCCTGGGCTGCTTCTCTCAGCCTGAGGGAAGATAAAAGCGACCAGCCTCTGGCCTGCCGAGGACACCAAGGCCACAGCTGATCCTGGGCTGCTTCTCTCAGCCTGAGGGAAGATAAAAGCGACCAGCCTCTGGCCTGCCGAGGACACCAAGGCCACAGCTGATCCTGGGCTGCTTCCCTCAGCCTGAGGGAAGATAAAAGCGACCAGCCTCTGGCCTGCCGAGGACACCAAGGCCACAGCTGATCCTGGGCTGCTTCTCTCAGCCTGAGGGAAGATAAAAGCGACCAGCCTCTGGCCTGCCGAGGACACCAAGGCCACAGCTGATCCTGGGCTGCTTCTCTCAGCCTGAGGGAAGATAAAAGCGACCAGCCTCTGGCCTGCCGAGGACACCAAGGCCACAGCTGATCCTGGGCTGCTTCCCTCAGCCTGAGGGAAGATAAAAGCGACCAGCCTCTGGCCTGCCGAGGACACCAAGGCCACAGCTGATCCTGGGCTGCTTCTCTCAGCCTGAGGGAAGATAAAAGCGACCAGCCTCTGGCCTGCCGAGAACATCAAGGCCACAGCTAATTCTGGGCTGCTTCTCTCAGCCTGAGGGAAGGTAAAAGCGACCAGCCTCTGGCCTGCCAAGAACACCAAGGCCACAGCTGATTCTGGGCTGCTTCTCCCAGCCTGAGGGAAGGTAAAAGCCACCAGCCCCTGGCCTGCCGAGAACACTGCCTTCGGGAGGAAGACTGGCGAGAACACCTGAGGCAGGGCGGCTTCTGGACTCCTGGTTGGGCTCCAAGTCCACCTCCACCACCTCCACCGCCTCCACCGCCGCTTAGCCGGTTTCATCTTCGGGAGTGGAGGCCATTGAGAACATTGGATGTTTGTCTTCCGTCCCATGGCTGGTTTCGGAGAGGGGATATTTTTCCCGGCTGTGCAGGTCCGTCGCAGCAGCTACAAGGAGGACCTTGTGCCGCCAGGACTGGGGGTGGGGAGGAGAACATCGGCTGCACCTGGGGTCGCTTGAGGCCCCAAAGATGGCGCCCCCCACCATCTATGCAGCCACGAGCCTTGCGCTGCCAGGACTGGGGTGGGGAGGAGAGCATTGATTGTACCTGGGGTCGCTTGCAGCCACAAAAGCGGCCCCCTCCACCATCCCGGCAGCCACGAGCCTTGCACTGCCAGAACTGGGGCAGGGAGGAGAACATTGGCCGTACCTGGGGTTGCTTGCAGCCTCAAAAGTGGCACCCCTCACCATCCCTGCAGCATTGCGCCTCGTGCCGCGTGGTCCAGGGTGGGGAGGAGAACTATGGCTGCACCTGGGGTTTCTTGGCGGCCTTAGGGGCGGCGCCCCCCCTCCCCATTACCCCCGTGGCCTTACAGCGCTTGGACCAGGGCCGGGAGGAGGAGACTCCCGTCATTGGAGTTCTGTTAGGGGGGGTGGAGGGAGTGAGAGGGTATGTTTTAAGTGGGTTAGGGAGGGAGGGAGGGGGAGATGGCCTTGCCAGCCAGGAAGAGAGGGCGACACTCCGTCTGGGTTAATGGTGGAGGTTCCAGGGGCTCATTTAGAGGTTGTGACGGGCATGGGGTGTTGTAGCGGGAACCGTGGGGCGGGCCGCACTCGGGGAACGCGGGACCGATGCTTAGTATCTGTCCCACGTTCTGGCCCCCAGGTTTCACCTCTAGGTCCTGAGCAGCTGATCCAGGGTGACCCCGCCCTTAGGCTGCTGCTGCTGAATGCCAGGTCAGTCTGTAATAAGGCTCCCCTAATACAAGACTCTATTTTGGGGGAGCGGGCCAACCTGGCATGCATCACTGAGACCTGGCTGAGACCTGAGGATGGGATGCCTCTATCAGAGATGTGTCCGGCCGGGTTCGGTGTTTGGCACCAGCCTAGGGATGTGGGTAAGGGCAGTGGTGTTGCCATTATAGCCAGGGAGTCATTGGGAGTCGCCAGGGCCACCGCTCCACAAATTTCAGGTTGTGAGGCTCTGCTCCTGCGGTTGGGCCCTAACGGTCAGTTGGGGGTCCTACTCCTGTACCTGCCTCCTTGCAGGGTAAGGGACTCCCTGCCTGGGCTCTTTGAAGCCATCTCGGCATTGGCTTTGGAGTTGCCTAGACTTATGGTTTTGGGGGACTTCAATTTGCCTTCGCTGGGGTCTGGTTCCGAGGTGGCACAGGAGTTCATAGCTTCCATGGCAGCTATGGACCTGGCTCAGGTAATTCAGGGCCCGACCAGGGGCAGTGGCCACACACCAGATTTAGTCTTTTTGTCGGGGCGGTGGCAGAGTGATCTGAGTTTACAGAAGCTAGACATAACACCTGTGCCATGGTCAGATCACTATCTGGTGGCTCTAGACTTTCTGGGGGCGACACTTCATCGTAAGGAGGCAGGGTCGATTAAAGTGGCCCACCCCCGGCAACTGATGGATCCGGATGGATTCCAGAGGGAACTGCGGGAATTTCCTGTGGATCGGCGACACGATTCACCTGAGGCAATTGTTGACCTGTGGTACGGGTCGACGACATCTGTCTTGGATGTAATCGCTCCACTACGGCCTCTCAGAGCCTGTGGAGCTAGGTCATCCCCGTGGTTCACTGAAGAACTACGGGAGCTCAAACGGGCAAAGAGACGCCTTGAGCGCCGCTGGGTGAAGACCCAGAGCGATTCCGATTGGACACTAGCTAGAGCCGCTATTAGGGCCTACCTAGTGGCGATGGGGGTGGTGAGGAGGCAGTACTTCACCTCCCTTATTGCCTCCACTGATAATTGCCCAGCCACCCTGTTTCGGGTGACCAGGTCCCTCCTGGGTAGGGCAGGGCCTGTGCCTGGTTGGCAGGGATCAGCTGAGGACTTTGCTGACCATCTGGTGGATAAAATCGATCGAATCCACTCGGGGTTCAAACTTGGCGTGGATGGGGAGGGTCCGGGGGGGGAGCCAGTGTGCAGTCTTGCGGTGTTACCTGGGATCGGTTTGATCCAGTTGCCCCGGATGAAGTGGACAGGCTCCTTGCAGCGGTCCGTGCCACTAATTGTCCATTGGAACCCTGTCCCGCCTGGCTGGTAAAAGCCTCTAAGACGGTGACAGGTGGCTGGGTCGGGGCTATAATTAACACGTCTTTTTGAGAGGGGATATTTCCTGCACTGCTGAAACATGCTCTTGTGTGCCCCCTCCTGAAGAAGCCATCCCTCGATCCAGAAATCCTAACCAACTACAGACCTGTATCCAACCTTCCTTTTTTGGGGAAGGTTCTGGAGAAGGCAGTGGCACGTCAGCTGCAGGGGGTACTGGATGAAGCGGAATATCTGAACCCATTCCAGTCAGGATTCAGACCTGGATATGGTACTGAGACTGCATTGGTCGCGCTGATGGATGATCTCTGGCGAGAGCGGGATGGCAGTCACCCATCCGTCCTTGCTCTTCTTGACCTCTCAGCAGCCTTCGATACCGTTGACCACGGTATCCTTCTGAAATGGCTCCGAGGATTGGGGATCCAGGGTACGGTGTGGTCCTGGTTTTCCTCATTTCTGAGGGGCCAGACCCAGTCGGTGTGGTTGGAGAGTGAGAGGTCGAGTCCTAGGCCCCTAAAATATGGGGTGCCTCAGGGCTCGGTACTCTCTCCTCTCCTATTTAACATCTACATGAAGCCACTGGGTGAAATCATCCGTTCCCACGGGGTGCGGTACCACCAGTACGCGGATGACACACAGTTGTACATCTCGGCCCGTGGGGACCCCAGTGATGCAGTCAAAGTCCTTTCCAGCTGTCTGGAGGCTGTTGGGGTCTGGATGGGGGCAAATGGGCTACAGCTGAATCCTAGCAAGACTGAGTGGCTATGGATAGGGGGTCCTGTGTTATCCCGGGAGCTACCATCTTTGGTTTTGGATGGGGCTGTTTTGCCCCAGACCAACCCGGTGCGCAACTTGGGGGTCCTCCTGGATTCGCGGCTGCTGCTAGAAGAACAGGTGGCGGCTGTGGCCAGGAGGGCCTTCGCCCAACTTCGGGTGATTCGCCAGTTGCGCCCGCTCCTGGACCGGGACTCTTTGCTCATGGTCACTCACGCTCTGGTGACCTCCAGACTAGACTACTGTAATGCGCTCTACATGGTGCTGCCCTTGATGACCATTCAGAGGCTGCAGCTGGTCCAGAATGCTGCGGCCCGGGTGGTGATGGGGTGTGGACGTTATGCCCATGCCTCACCACTGCTTCAGGGGCTGCACTGGTTACCAGTTTGTCTCCGGGTGCAATTCAAGGTGCTGGTTTTGACCTTTAAAGCCCTACATGGTAGTGGGCCAGGGTATCTTAGAGACCGCATCGCCCTAAGGACGTCTGTCCATCCAACCAGAGCAGACCGGAGGGGCTCTCTAATTGTGCCATCAGCCAGGGGGGCTCGCCTCTCTGGCACAAGGAGGAGGGCCTTCTCCGTGTCCGCACCAGCCCTTTGGAACCTCCTGCCTGTGGAACTGCGTCTCCAGACGGAGTTGTTGCCCTTTAGGAAGGAACTAAAGACCTGGCTGGCGGGCCAAGTTTGGGGTGCGGGTGGGGATGGGGGTACCGTTGGGTGGTTGGTATAGAGAAGTGTGCCTTCCCCCAAGGTCCCTTCGGTTCTTGTGCACCTTTTAGGGGTGGGTTTTTTTAAAACTTTTAACTTTTTATCATGTGTCTTTTATGTATTTACTGTCCGCTATGTAAACCGCCCTGAGTTGGGTTGTACCTGAGTGGGCGGTATATAAGCGTGAAAAATAAATAAATAAATAAACCCATAGGGAAAATTGCTATACGATGCATGTACTGTATCGTATAGCAATTGTTTCGTACAACAATGAGCCCTGTGGAACGGATTAAAACCATTGTATGAGGTACCACTGTACTTTGTTCTCAGTGCTCTAGATAGCAATTCTATTAAACAAATCAGTGTTCTCCCAACTCTGGAGATAGAAAGACTAAAGTGGAGAGACTACTCAGGTACCTTGTTGAGTTCCTGGTGGGGACAAGATCTAAATCAAAAAAATTCTGTTTTGCAAATATTATGCTACAGTAACTCCAGTTAATTCTTACAAAGGGTCGCTATAAGTATTTGATTAAAAAAATTCTTCTTCTTCTGCTGCTGCTGCTGCTGCTGCTGCTGCTGTATCCAAATATAGGCAATCCTCTGGCAATCTGTCACAAAGACTGTCCTTGGAATACAATGTGGTGGCCTTTCATCTGTCTTCCGCATCACAGCATGACACCTGCACCACTAATCCAGTTCTGCAAATCACTTTCTGGTCCTGAGCCCTTTTGGCACACAAAGTCCTCATCAGCCCCAGGCCAGTGTTGATGAAGCTGCTGCCCTCCATCAAGATGGATCTGAGTGGGATTTAATCCATTTGGGGACCACCATCCTTCCCAGTGGACTTCGGCACCCAAGTCCGTTAGTTCTAAGGGTGGTCAGGTTAGCTGTCACCTGACACTCGGTGTAACTAAATGCAGTGGCTTCATTAGATAAACCAAATTCCACCATATGAAGTTTTACATAGTGTGAATAAAGTGTGGTTTTTTTAAAAAAGACATTACAGGAATATTTGAAATAGCCTATATGAAACAAAATACATTATCAGAATTTACTCAAGGAAACAGTACGGCTTCATGAAAGGATCTGAGAGAACTGCTTATGGCTCTGTGACTGAGTCCACTGAAAACCAAAGAAGACATTAAAAGGTTTCCTGATTAGACTAGACAGGACAGGCAATTTGAAGGACTGAATGCTATCAAGGCAACAAGCCAACAAAAAATGTTTTACAACCCAACAAACTGAATGAAAAGGAATGATTGGGGGGGGGGGTTGGGGGTGTGTGTGGAAAGACTTTAATTAAAATATCTGAAAGCTTAAAAGGAATGAGGAGATTGCCAGAAAACTGGAAGATGTTAACTAAATGGAGGAGTCTGTTTTCTCATGTGCATGTGTTATGGAGAGAGACAGTGTTCTTGTATTTTATTAGCACTAATTAGGTAAAGGTTTCCCTTACTCAAAAGCCAGTTGGATCCGACTCTAGTGTTCAGTGCTCATCTCTGTTTCAAAGCCAAAGAGCCAGCGCTGTCTGCTTCTGCAGACATTTCCGTGGCCATGTAGCAGGCATGACTAGACACCAGAGTGCACGGAACACTGTTTACCTTCCCAGTTCCCATTGAAGTGGCCCCTATTTATCTACTTGCAATTTCTTGCTTTCAAACTGCTAGGTTGGCAGTAGCTGGGACAAAGATGGGAGCTCATTCCTTCCTGCAGTACTTGGGAATCTAACTGCTGACCTCCCATCTTCCAGTCAGCATCCTAGCCATTTGAGCCACTAATTAGAGTTACACTAAATGGGAGATTCACAAAATAATGGATTGGTCACACTACTCTTAGAGTTCAGAGTGGCGTCAACAACAACAACAACAGGTTGCAAAAAAATTGGAAAGGTCGTTCAAACTTAGATTTGAGTAAGTGGTATATTGATATTTGGGATGTGGCACTTAATGAAAAACTCACATGGGATTTAAATATAAAAAGGGGATTTTAAAACAAAACATATTTTGGGATATTTGGAAACCATTTCTGCAATGGTTGGGGGGGGAATAAAGGAGACAAATCTGTAATGAGTTCTTGGCAGATTAATTAAGTTAATAGAAGACAACTGGTAGATTCAAGGACATAGGCTTAGTACACTAGGGTTATGTATTTGTGTTATGAGAGAACTGAAATACCATATTAATGTGAACAATATGAACAAAGTAATTATAAAGGTATACAAAGTATACTTTCATAATTACAAAGTAATTATAAAGGTGTATATATAAAAGTAGAATGGTTAAGAGAATTGATGTATGGAAATGATCAATTTGTATTTTTTATGTATTATTGTTATTCTTTTTACTATTATGTTTATGTAACTTTTGTATTTACTTTTAAAAACTTAATAAAATTTATAAAATAAAATAAAAGATTAGCACCACTTGCTCTGAAGTCATCACCTTTCTCCCTTCCTTTGCAGCTCCAAAGCTGAAGAAATCAGGACTTCAGTTGATTGCAGGAAAGTTTCACCCCTGCCATTCTAAGCAGCCTGAAAGCTTCTTCACAATGCAGATAACACCTTCTTAAGGGCAGAAAGCAGCAATGACTTTAGTGAAAGTGAAAGAAGAAAGTGCCTAAGCAGGACAATTATTGAATATTAGTAAAAGTAAAGGTTTCCCTTGTTCGAAAGCCAGTCGTACCCGACTCTAGGGTGCAGTGCTCATCTCTGTTTCAAAGTCGAAGAGCCAGTGCTGACTGCTTCTGCAGATGTTTCCATGGTCATGTGGCAGGCATGACTAGACACCGGAGTGCACGAAATGCTGTTTACCTACCCACCGAAGTGGTCCCTATTTATCTACTTGCCATTCCTTGCTTACGAACTGATAGGTTGGCAGGAGCTGGGACAAAGACGGGAGCTCATTCTATCCTGCAGTACTCGGGAATCGAACTGCTGACCTTCCACCTCCCAGTCAGCGTCTTAGCCACTTGAGCCATTGCAGTTCAAGAAGATAAATATCATGACTACAGAAAAATTACACAGCTTGAATGTTGACAGTTTATTTATTCAATGCATTTGTATACCACCTTTTGGCTAGTTGGCCATTCAGAGTGGTGAGCATACATTGTTAAAATGCACATATAAATGTAGTAAAATCTGTTAAAAATACATAGTAAAGATAGACAATTTTAAAAGTTGATTAAGAAATAAGACAGGCAATGTACAAATACAACCAAATAAAATATCACGAGTGTTGGGGAGAGGGGAGAATATTGCAGAACGCGTATGTAGTTCAACCTTACCAGATTTATGACATTCCTGGAGAGAGCCTTTCCTCCACCCCCCTCCAGCAGATGGGACCACCTTGTCCTTGTGAGAGAAGGAAGTGACAGGACAATCCTAAGCAAAGCAACCTAAGGATGAAGAAATGTCAGCACAGGTCAAAGCAAATAAAAGACGGGCTAGGAAATCTGAGGAGGTCCTCTTTCTACCTTTCCCAATGCAATGAAGTGTATTTTTCTGTTTGCAAGCTGAGTTCATTCTGTTACTTCCAGCATATGTCCCAGGAAAATGACCATAGCAACATAATCAAAAGATAGAAAAGGCAGCTTATTTTCAGAGCAACAAAATGGCAACAATTCAAGTGAGCGATCAATAATAGAAAAAAGCTAAGTGAATGTAGAAACACCTTCCTGTTGCTCTTAATGAGTCCTGCATAAAAAGAGGAAGTAGTGGGATATTGTCAAGCCAGTTTGTTCAGTTTTTTGGAAGTGTGTGCACCCAGAATGAAGGGATAAATTATCTCTCTTATATGAATGAAAACCCTCTGCAAGTGGTAGGTTGCACAAGAGAGAGAAATAAATATAAGCTAGGTAAAGGTAAAGGTTTCCCTTGCTTGAAAGCCAGTCGTATCCGATTCTAGGGTTCAGTGCTCATCTCCGTTTCAAAGCCGAAGAGCCAGTGCTGTCTGCTTCTGCAGATGTTTCCGTGGTCATGTGGCAGGCATGAATAGACACCAGAGCACATGGAATGCTGTTACCTTCCCACTGAAGTGGTCCCTTGTTGGATCTGGGCCGCGAAGTGGGTTGCGCAAGCTGTATCGGAACCGCGAAGCAGCTGTTGGGTCCCGGAGGAGACTGGTCAAGCAATGAGACACGAGGCAAGATGGAGCGAAGACCAGTGATTTAATGAAGACCAATCATCAGTATTTATCATGTTTTAGGCTGCATGTAAAAGCATTGTGATACTGCAGGTTTCACACATAATGTTTACACAAGTTAATTGGGGAAGTCTACAGGGGAAGTTAATTAACTAACTTATTTAACGGCAGAGGAAATACATTGTTCTGTGTTATCCGGGGTAAACAAGTGGCTAGTATTGGTTCTAGGGCTTAAGGTAATCCGCAGGCGCGAGATTGCCTATTACGCACCTAGTGCGTTAGTCATTAGCTCTCTATTGTCCAAGCTGCTTGTCAGATCAGCTATAGATGAATTAAACTCTATCCAATATTCTGCTCCCCCAATTTCTGTCCCCTCAAGAACCCCCAGTAACGATGTGATCACCCATTACCAGGGTTCTGTCAGGGCCAGTTATGCCAATTGTGTGCGCGGATCCCACACTCCCCCTTTATTTGTTTAATTGGACCTGACAGACGGTTCGACGTAGGAGCGGCATCAGCTGACGTGGGGTGAGGACGTTCCGGGGTTCTCTCAATGGGGTTCACCTTGACATCAGTGAGGGAATACATTGCATGAAACAACATATAGCTGTTCCCAGTATTGTCACCCCCACAACCACCTTGAGTGTCATTTGTAGCCAACCCCATGGGAACCAGGACCATAACGAATCCCACCACGCCCACGTGGCATCTTCCTTGATATTTTTAACCAAGGTATGGAGGTCTGTGAGTTGACTCTGTACCTTGCTCAAGTTGTCTGTGAGGTTAAAACAACACATGCCATGGACAGACTCGCAACCCAAATGATGTAACAGTAAGAGGTAATCGATAGCTGCTCGATTATCCAGTATAAAGTAAAAACAACGGCAGGACGGAGTTAAAGCACAAAGAGACAAAAATTCATCCAACATGGATGTGTCTCCACCACACCAGGAAGTGCCATGTGTGGCAGGCATGGCGAAGCTCCGTCTGCTCCTGATTAAGCAGCACTATCGCCGAGGATGTGTGGTTAATGGCTTTTGCCAAAGCGCAAGCCAATTGACCAATTCTCCGAGTGTTGCCTACTGCTAAGCCTGGCATGCCAAACAAGCTGACTTCTAATGAGACATACTTAGCTTTACTCAGAATCCTGATGTTGCTATCACATGAACTGTCTAACTGGGTGGCACGAGCGTGCCGCGTATGTGAAGGTACATTTATGCTTGGGGCAATCATGTCTCTAGTGGGAAGCAACAATGTCAAACGACTGATACAACAAAGGGAATCAGATACATTTGCAGGAATGTAGTTCCAAGTATACTGGTTACATGTAAAAAACCATCCTGAAGGCAAAGTAATGTGAGCATACATTGAATTAATAATCTCTGGGTTGTTACAAGTCCAATTGCTGTTGCCGGGGTCAAGGCAACGGTGCTGTGGCCCTTCGACCTCGGAACAGCCGGTCATGTGGGCACAAGTTGAGTTCGGGCTGACCGCCACTCAGAGAGTGTAGAGAGTGGCCGCATCAGCCAGTAGGACTTTCGTGACTTGGGTTCCCCAATGCCCATACATTGAAAAGGCAGTCTTGTAAAACGGACCAAATATCCGCTTCACCAACCAGTCACTGTTCCTGATGCGCGCATCTGGGGAGTGACACACCGGGATGAGACAAGTGCTCAGAATAGAGGCAGAAATGGTGGTCTGCCTCAGGCAAAAATCGGACTGATTGACGAGGTTCGCCAATCTTTCCCAAACGTTGTACTGCATCCGGGCAGAGAGATCTCCACCTGGCATCAGGTTGTTGGCTTCCAGTGAAGCTGCTTGAATGCCTCCCCCCGCAAGCAGGGAAAGGATCAAGATGATGGTGGTCATCATGGAATTAGCAGTAATCAGGGAAAAGGCTGCAATCAAGATGTTCTCCGATGTTGGCTCCTTGTCCTCCCACCGAACAGCGTCCGCCGCCTCCTGGCACAGGGACTTAGCCATCCCCCAAGTCTTCGGCGCTGTCATCTGCTGTCGCCACCTCCTCCGCTTGGCTCTCCCCATCAGGGTTAATTCCTCCATCTCCGGTATTGGGTCCGGGACTGCCTGGGTCCACGCCATTGGACTCGAAGTGAGGACACACCGGGCTGGAATCCAGATAACACCTGTAGGAGACATAAATGCAGCATACCCTCTTCCCCATGTTATGAGTGGCGCCGGGCCCTTCCAGGAAGGATCCGGTGGCACTCGGTAACACACCATCAGCCACGGGAGAGCCTCTGTGCGACGGAAGTGCTTCTCCTGCGGAGTGTAATCCGAGAAAACATTAAGGTGATTGTACGTAAACAATACCTTGTTCAGACAATGCTGTGCCTGACCCTGATTTTTGGGGAGGGCTAGTTCCCCCCTTTCTGTTTGTTTGTCAATGTAGGACTTAAGCGTCCGATTGACCCGTTCCACAATCGCTTGCCCTTGCGGATTGTATGGAACGCCAAAGGTGTGCTTAATGTCCCAGGTGACCATGAAGGTGGCCAGCTGCCTGGAGCTATAAGTCGGACCGTTATCGGTCTTCACGTGCCATGGTTTGCCCATGGCCGCAAAGCAGGAAAGGAGATGCTGCTCCACATGGGAAGCCGTTTCTCCCTTCTGTGCTGTAGCCCAAATGAACTGTGAGAAAGTGTCAATGCAAACATGCATGTACTGCCATCTGCCAAAATGTGGAACATGTGTGACATCCACCTGCCACACCTCTGTCCCTCGTGGGTCCCCCATGAGGGGCCCCCTACCACCCCTGCACAATGTGGACAGGAACGGACTATGCCCTGGGCTTGGGAAAGTGGCAGGTTGAACTGCCGTGCAAGTGCTTTGGCATTTTGATGGAAGAATGCATGACTTTGAATTGGAGTCGTGAAGACTCCCAAGACTGACCGTTGCTGAATTTCCTTTGCGGCTGCATCCGCTCTACTATTGCCCGCGGAAATCGGACCAGGCAAATCCTGGTGGCTTCTGATGTGGGCGATATAGAGCGCTTCGGTGCGGTTCTGCAAATGAAATTGCGTCGTGAGGAAAAGACTTAACAAATTCTTGTCTATCGCGGGAGTGATGTACGCTCCCGGTAGACTGTGAAGCAAATTCCTAACATACTGGCTGTCAGTGATTATGTTCAAGCATTCTTTGGCAAAGGTGCGTAAAGCGAGGTTCACCGCTGCTAATTCTGCCCGCTGCGCGGATTTCTGCGGAAGAGTTAGAAGCGTGCACCAAGCCTGGCCCTCTTGCCAAGTAAGAACACCATATGTACGACCCCATCAGTGAAGACTGTCCTAGCCCCCTGAAGTGGAACCAGTGACATTAACTCACACAAACTGACTGTCTGCATTTGAAGCGAGACGAGTCTGGGGTCTTTCGGCAAATGGTGTGCCAAACATCCAGTGAATCCTTCCAATGCAATTGGAAGCAAGTCACCGAGCTGCATCAGTTGCTGAATTTGCTCTTTCGTGAATGGGACCACAATTTTTGCTAAATCGTGCCCTGAGATATCCCTTGCTCTCAGCCTTCCTCGGTTAATCACCGTGGAGACCAGTTCCTGTGGAGGAATGATGTTTCAGGAAGAGGTGTGTGGTAAATACACCCATTCCACGATACTTGCCCCCCGCTCGGAGTCCACCCCTAGGGCTTCGGTGAACATGGATCCTGTCCGGACTATGTACAGGTTTAGAACAGGAGCATATGGCCCCTGACTAATCCTGTCCACCCATCTCTGGCTGAGAACTTGGTTGACCTTTTCGAGAGTCAGGCGCGCCTCTCGAGGAATGTGTATTCGGTCTGCCGGCTGCTTACCTAGCGTTAGCAGTGAGAAGAGCGATTTTAAAAGATCCGTATCTAGCCTAAAATACGGTCTGGCCCAATTGATATTCCCCAGAATCTGTTGCAATTCTACAAGGGTGACTGAATCCTTTAAGCTGATCTGCGGCAAAACTGGTGCTGCGAAAGAACGGAGAAGCCGATGGCCCAAGTATGAAAATGGCTCGGTTCTCTGAACTTTCTCCGGGGCAATGAGTAACCCTTTTACCCCCAGAGTGGCCTGGAGGTTTTTAAACATTTCGCTGCTGAGTTGCGGCACTGCAACCAGGATGTCATCCATGAAATGACACACTAAGACTGTGGGGTGAAGGTTTCGGAACTTTTCCAGTGCGTTGTGAACGTAAATTTGGCACAGGGTGGGCGAGTTGAGCATCCCCTGTGGCAAATATTTCCACGCATAACGTTGCGTAGGCTCTCTGTGGTTCATGACTGGCACCGTAAAAGTGAACCTTTCCCGATCCCTAGCATCTAAAGGAATGGTATAAAAACAGTCTTTTAAGTCTATGACCAAGATCTCCCAACCCTCGGGTATCATGTTCAGATTCGGTATGCTGCATTGAAGCGGACCCATTGGCTGGATACATTTATTGATCTTTCTGAGATCATGAAGGAGTCGCCACTTCCCTGACTTTTTCTTGATAATGAATATGGGTGAATTCCAAGGACTGGTGGACCGTTCTGTATGTCCTGCGTCTAGCTGTTCTTTTACCAGCTGTTTCAGGGCGACTAATTTCTCCCCTACTACCGGCCATTGCTCTACCCAAACTGGCGTGTTGGTAAGCCATTTAAGCGGTAAAGCCATTACCCGGAGGTAAGAGTGGCATGGTACTTCTGCAGAATGTCTCACCCCCAAAGGTTGATGTGCACGTCCAGAATGTGCGGCCGGATGTCCGCTGTGCCGTCAGCCTCGGGGATCGTGACTTCTACCCAATCTTGGCTTCTAAACGCTTCTTGAACACTGCCTACCCTCCACACATCAGAGACCAGCTCGAGAGCCCACTCACGCGACCACTGGCCCTGGCTGACCACGCTGACATCAGCTCCAGTATCTAACAGCCCATCAAAAGTTTTTTTGTTTAAAAATACCTTTATGACTGGCCGCCACTTCCACTCTATGTTGGTTTCCACTGCCGCTAAGACCTGTTATCCTTGCACTGCCCCTTCTGCGATCGAGCGGTCTTCCAACTCGGACTCTGAGCTGTCCCTGAGCCTTTCCTGGCTGCCTGCTGGCCAGTGACAAGGAAGCATGATCAGTTGCGCTAATGTGTCTCCCTTATGAATGGTTTGGGGTAGGTGTGTCCAGAGTTGAACCTGGAGAACACCCAAAAAATTGGAGCCAATGACTCCCGGAATTATAAGAATTCCTCGCGTTCCTGCAACACTACAGGGCAAAACTAAACCTATGTAGCCTTTAGGCAGGGGTCCCATGTACTGGGAATTGACCAGATAGACTGTGCCTGGCAAGTCACATGTGACTTCTGACTGGCAAGTCAAATCTAGCCCCGCACTGCTCTCCCAGAGCGATTGAGGTCTCTGTTTGGACTGGGGCCAGAGACAAGCCCGCGCTCTGGTTTCCCGAATTTGGGCAGTTCTTGGCCCAGTGGAAGCCTTTATTGCACCGCAGACAAGGGGTGGTCAGAGCGTTGGGACAGACGGCGTTTTGGCCGCTGCCCTTGGTGTGTTGGCATTCCCTAGCGAAATGACCAATCTTGCCACAATTCTGACGTGCTCCTTTGGTCCTGTTTTTGGGCTTCCTACCACCTTGTACCACCGCTGCCAACAGACCCATTTTGTAGGAATCTGTACGAACGTCGGCACAATCCCTAATCATGTCCATGAGAGTCAGATCAGGACAATTGCCCAGTGACTGCAAGATTTTACGGCAGTCAAGGTTGGCATTGTCTTTCGCCAGTTTCATCATGAGCTCCTGTTGGGCTTGCTCATTATCAATCTGTCTACTGACTGCTTCCTCCAGTCTATTGATAAAGTCCATGTAGGACTCCTGGGCACCCTGTTTGACTGCTGTGTAATTTTTGGCTGCTTTGCCAGCTGCTGGGACCTTTAGATAAGCCCTGAAGGCTGTCTCAGCCACCAAATGAAGGGTGGTGATTGGCAAGGCGGTCTGCACATCAACAGATTCGAACCGACCTGAACCGTATAGCTGGTCAGGGATTACTGCTCCGCCCATTCTGGCAGCCCTTGCCTGCGCTTCGAGATGATACTTGCTGTCCCATAGCAAATACTGGCTGGGGTTGAGCATCATTCGCATGATGGCTTTCCAGTCGTACGGAATGAGCATCATGGTTTCGCACACTTGCTGAAGCGTGCCCCTGGTGAAGCGACTCTGAAGTCCTGTCTCTGTGATTGCCTTCCGTATAGCCATAAGCAGCTTATACGGAACTGGCGACTGGATTGTTTGCTGCTAACCCGTGAGGGCATCTACCTCTATGCGAACTGGGCATATCTGCCTAAGCTCAGCTAGTTCTTCTGCTGGCAACTTCACCTTACTGGTTTCTTCCTCAACCATGCACTGGATGGAACTCTTGGTATTCTGGAAACTCTTAACTGTCAGAGAAGCACCAGCGCTTCTCATTCCATGCATTCCTTCAGTGACGTCTGCAGCTGTCACTGAGGAAAGCTCCCTACACTACCCTGCTTGAGCTGAAATGACGGATAGAGAGCTGTTGGGGCTGATGGCTCTGACTGCGCTGGGGGTTCCTGGGCCTCTATGCGGACGGGATCTACCTCTGCTAAGAGCTTCCTACACTTGCTCCACGTGCTGATTATGCTGTCTGGAGCTCTAGGTGCTTGCTGAATGCAGGCTCCTATGCTGTCCCAAAGTTGGAGGTTAAGCATGCCTGTTTCTGGATAAAGCAGACAATTTTTCCCCAAGTACACCAAAAGATCCGCTAACTGGGCGCTGTGAATGCGTGTATGGTATACCCTGGCCAGAGCCTTGAACTCCATTAAGTGAGTTCTCTGGTTAGCGGTCGGACGTTGTCGCTGAGGACAACTCCCCATATTACCTTCCGGTCCTTTGAAGTTTTCCTCCTCGGGACGAAGCAACGTGTCTGAGTTTAGGTAACAGGTCTGGCATGACGAAACTCTGGGAAGGAAATCGGAACGTGGGCTGCTGCCACAGGCCCTCGGCGGCCTCTGCGATGAAGTCAGGGTTTCACAGCTGATCCTGAGCGGAACGCGTTTCCACTGAGCAAGCTGCCTCAGAGCTTTGGAGCATGCTCTGCCTCTCTGGAATGCCTCACAGCATAGCTGTCAATCAGATCGGATGGCTTTCCGACCAGAGCTGCTGCGCTGTCCTCCGGGACGATTCGGACATGGTTCTGGCATAGAACCAGACCGCGAAGATTGCTTACTCATGAGTAGATCACGTCTCGGGATCACCATATGTTGGATCTGGGCTGCGAAGCGGGTTGCGCAAGCTGGATTGGAACCGCAAAGCGGCTGTTGGGTCCCGGAGGAGACTGGTCAAGCAATGAGACACGAGGCAAGATGGAGCGAAGACCAGTGATTTAATGAAGACCAATCATCAGTATTTATCATGTTTTAGGCTGCATGTAAAAGCATTGCGATACAGCAGGTTTCACACATAATGTTTACACAAGTTAATTGGGGAAGTCTACAGGGGAAGTTAATTAAGTTAGTTAATTAACTAACTTAATTAATGGCAGAGGAAATACATTATTCCATGTTATCCAGGGTAAACAAGTGGCTAGTATTGGTTCTAGGGCTTAAGGTAATCTGCAGCTACGAGATTGCCTATTACGCACCTAGCGCGTTAGTCATTAGCTCTCTATTGTCCGAGCTGCTTGTCAGATCAGCTGGAACCATAAAACGCCGGGCAGCCACCCCAGCCGGGGGTGAGTGAGGAGGAGAAGGAGAGCCGGGCGAGTGGCAAAGGGGCCTGCCGCCGCCGCCGGGCAGCCACCCCAGCCGGGGGTGAGGGAGGAGGAGAAGGAGAGCCGGGCGAGCGGCAAAGGGGCCTGCCGCCGCCGCCGGGCAGCCACCCCAGCCGGGGGTGAGGGAGGAGGAGAAGGAGAGCCGGGCGAGCGGCAAAGGGGCCTGCCGCCGCCGCCGGGCAGCCACCCCAGCCGGGGGTGAGGGAGGAGGAGAAGGAGAGCCGGGCGAGCGGCAAAGGGGCCTGCCGCCGCCGTCGCCGCCGGGCAGCCACCCCAGCCGGGGGTGAGCGAGGAGAAGGAGAGCCGGGCGAGCGGCAAAGGGGCCTGCCGCCGCCGTCGCCGCCGGGCAGCCACCCCAGCCGGGGGTGAGCGAGGAGGAGAAGGAGAGCCGGGCGAGCAGCAAAGGGGCCTGCCACCGCCGCCGGGCAGCCACCCCAGCCGGGGGTGAGGGAGGAGGAGAAGGAGAGCCGGGCGAGCGGCAAAGGGGCCTGCCGCCGCCGTCGCCGCCGGGCAGCCACCCCAGCCGGGGGTGAGCGAGGAGAAGGAGAGCCGGGCGAGCGGCAAAGGGGCCTGCCGCCGCCGTCGCCGCCGGGCAGCCACCCCAGCCGGGGGTGAGCGAGGAGGAGAAGGAGAGCCGGGCGAGCAGCAAAGGGGCCTGCCACCGCCGCCGGGCAGCCACCCCAGCCAGGGGTGAGGGAGGAGGAGAAGGAGAGCCGGGCGAGCGGCAAAGGGGTCTGCCGCCGCCGCCAGGCAGCCACCCCAGCCAGGGGTGAGCGAGGAGGAGAAGGAGAGCCGGGCGAGCGGCAAGGGGGCCTGCCGCCGCTGCTGCCGCCAGGCAGCCACCCCCAGGGGGGGTGGGGGGTGAGGAGGAGGAGGAGAGCCAGAGCACCAGGCAAAGGATAAGTAGCTGACATGCAAATGTAGAAGACCTAATATAGCAACTGACATAGAGACTTTATACTGACTAAACATAGAAACTGACATAGAGACTGTGTTTTAAAGTGTGATAATATGCATGATAATATGTTGTCTTAAATGTTTTAAACTTTTAAAAACTGTGATAAAATGTATGAGGAGAGAAAAATGGCGTAGACACCGGCAAACCACGCCACAAATCTTGCCAAGAGAACCCTATGGACCAAAACAAAAGGCAAAACAAAAGGGCAGGCTAGGTGATACAGGATGCTTAACACCACAGAGGGGAGAAAGGGGAGGGACAGGAAAGGGGGAGGGGAAATGCAATGTTGTAAGGAGCAATACTGCATAGGGACATGGAATGTGAGATCAATGAACCAAGGTAAACTGGAAGTGGTAAAAAATGAGATGGAAAGAATAAGCATTGACATCTTGGGCATCAGTGAGCTAAAATGGACAGGGATGGGTGAATTCAGCTCTGGAAACCATCATATCTACTACTGTGGACAAGAAAACCTTAGAAGAAATGGAGTAGCCATAATTGTCAATAAAAGAGTAAGAAAAGCAGTAATGGGATACAATCTCAAAAATGACAGAATGATGTCAGTCAGAATTCAAGGCAAACCTTTCAATGTCACTGTGATCCAAATATACGCACCAACCACTGGTGCAGATGAAGCCACAATGGACCAGTTCTATGAGGACTTACAACACCTCATAGAACAGACACCAAGAAATGATGTCCAAATTATATTAGGAGACTGGAATGCCAAAGTAGGAAATCAAAAAGTGGAGGGAATAACAGGCAAATTTGGTCTTGGAACACAGAATGAAGCAGGGCAAAGATTGATAGAGTTCTGCCAAGAGAATGCACTGGTCATAGCAAACACTCTCTTCCAGCAACACAAGAGGCGACTTTACACATGGACATCACCAGATGGCCAACACTGAAACCAGATTGACTACATACTCTGCAGCCAAAGATGGAGAACCTCCATACAGTCAGCAAAAACAAGACCTGGAGCAGACTGTGGCTCAGATCACAACCTACTGATCGCAAAATTCAGGCTTAGACTAAAGAAAATAGGGAAAACACGGAGACCAGAAAGATATCACCTAGACAGCATCCCTAAAGAATACACGGTGGAGGTGATGAACAGATTCAATGGCTTAGACTCAATAGATAGAGTGCCAGAAGAATTATGGACAGAGATGAGGGACATCATGCAGGAAGCAGCAAAGAAAACCATACCAAAAGAAAAGAAGAGTAAGAAAGCAAAGTGGTTGTCTGATGAGGCTCTTAAAATAGCAGAGGAAAGAAGGAACGCAAAAGCCAAAGGAGAAAGGAAAAAATACAATCATTTGAACACAGAATTTCAAAGAAAAGCAAGGAGAGATAAGGAAAACTACCTAAAAGAACAGTGCAGAGAAATGGAGGAAAACAACAAAAGAGGCAGAACCAGAAATCTTTTCAAAAAAATCGGGGAAATTAAGGGAACATTTAAAGCAAAAATGACCATGATAAGGGACAAAGAAGGAAAGGAGCTAGCTGATGCAGAAGAGATTAAGAAAAGATGGAAAGAGTACACAGAGGAACTCTACAAAAAGGACCTCAACACTCCTGACAATCACAATGATGAAGAAGTAGAACTTGAGCCAGACATCCTGGAGAGCGAAGTCATAAAGGCCCTAAAGAGCACTGCAAACAACAAAGCTAGTGGAGATGATGGTATCCCAGTTGAATTTTTCAAAGCGCTAAAAGATGACGGCGTCAAATTACTGCATTCAATATGCCAGCAGATTTGGAAAACAAAACAATGGCCACAGGACTGGAAAAGATCAGTATACGTTCCAATCCCAAAAAAGGGCAATGCCAAAGAATGTTCAAATTATCGAACAATCGCGCTCATCCCACACGCTAGTAAGGTGATGCTCAAGATAATACAGGATAGACTTCAGCAGCATGTGGAAAGAGAATTACCAGAGGTGCAGGCAGGTTTCAGAAGAGGCAGGGGGACTAGAGACCACATTGCCAACATACGCTGGATCATGGAGAAAACAAAGGAATACCAGAAACAAGTTTACTTTTGTTTCATTGACTACACTAAGGCATTTGACTGTGTGGACCACAAGATGTGGCAAATAATTAAAGAGATGGGAATACCAGAGCACCTCATATGCCTCCTGAGAAATCTGTACATGAACCAAGAAGCAACAGTTAGGACAGAACATGGGATGACAGAGTGGTTTGGAATAGGAAAAGAAGTAAGACAAGGCTGCATTTTATCACCATGCCTATTCAACCTATACACAGAGCACATAATGCGCAGTGCAGGGATGGAGGAATCACAATATGGGATTAAAATCGCTGGGAGAAACATCAACAATCTGAGATATGCAGACGATACCACCCTAATGGCAGAAAGTGAGGAAGACCTAAAGAATCTCTTGATTGGGCTGAAGGAGGAGAGTGCAAAAGCTGGCTTGAGACTCAATATCAAGAAAACCAAGATAATGGCAACAGGCCCAATCAGTTCCTGGAAAATAGATGGGGAAGAAGTAGAAGCAGTGACAGATTTTACTTTCTTGGGATCAAAGATCACTGCAGATGGGGATTGTAGCCATGAAATAAAAAGGCGACTGATTCTTGGGAGACAAGCAATGAGAAACCTGGGGAACATAGTGAAAAGCAGAGACATCACATTGAAAACAAAAATTAGAATAGTCAAAGCAATGGTTTTCCCAGTAGTAATGTACGGATGTGAGAGCTGGACAATTAGGAAGGCTGAACGCAGAAGAATAGATGCCTTTGAAATGTGGTGTTGGAGGAGGGTTTTGAGAGTCCCCTGGACAGCGAGGAGAACAAATAGGTCAATCTTAGAAGAAATTAACCCTGACTGCTCATTGGAAGGTCAAATAGTAAAGATGAAGCTAAAATACTTTGGACATCAAATGAGAAGGGAGGATTCACTTGAGAAGGCATTGATGTTGGGAAAGGTGGAGGGCAAAAGAAGAAGGGGGAGGCCAAGGATGAGATGGCTAGATGGCATTGTAGACACAATGGGCACAGAGCTGGGAGGGCTGAGGGGGATGGTGGAGGACAGAGGCGCCTGGAGAACAATGGTCCATAGGGTCGCAAAGGGTCGGAACCGACTGTGCGACTGAACAACAACAACAACAACAACAACCACCAATATTCCGCTCCCCCAATTTCTGTCCCCTCAGGAACCCCCGGTAACAATGTGATCACCCATTACTGGGGTTCTGTCAGGGCCAGTTATGCCAACTGTGTGCGCGGATCCCACAGTCCCTATTTATCTACTTGCAATTTCTTGCTTTCGAACTGCTAGGTTGGCAGGAGCTGGGACAAAGACAGAAGCTCATTCCATCCTGCAGTACTTGGGAATCAAACTGCTGACCTTCCGCCTCCCAGTCAGCGTCTTAGCCACTTGAGCTACTGCAGTCCCTAAGCTAGGGGAGAGCCAAATGGGAAACAAGTAATTTCAGAAGGTATGGTGCTTCTGAAGGGTGCTATTTCTGTAACTGAAATCCATTAACCTTTCCCCATTGGAAAACTTCATATTGATTTTTTTTGTTCATTAGATGACTAGTTAGGGAAAAGAGAAAAAGTTTTGCTAGGGTGGGTGAGAGTGCAGTTCTGAAAAATTCATGCAGCTGTGCTGTCTCTTCAAAGCTTTAAATGGGCCAAACTGGACTCTTAAGGTTTGTGGTACAGTAACAAAAAAAACAACATTAATTATCAATTATCAAATGCTTACAAGTTGTAAGGAGGACACCATCACCACCCTTCCTGGGTATTTTAACCTATAACATTTCTCCCTGTTGAAACATCTTCCAGAAACCAATGCTGCTCAAAGAAAACCAGCTTTTGCATTCATTCATTCATTTTTTTTCTTTTCAACATAAACATAATTTATTTAGATGTCTTATTTTATTAATAATGATGCAGCCTTTTTTTATTAACTTGCCCATCACTAACCTTGGTTTTTACCTTCAGTGTTACTCTTATTTTGGGAACAACTTTAAGCTACTATTTATGCAAACATATTTCAACTTTTGTATCCTGAGTGAGTAGAAAAGACCAAACAATTAGGCATTCCATATGTACTTTGTCAAAGAGAGAAGACACTGGATCAAGTGATAGGAAAAGTTCTCATGGATTAATAGGAAGTGTCACTGAGATGGCAATACTGTTGTTCACATTCATGATGCTAAATTGTCCTCCATTAATTTAAAATTTCCCAACCTCAAGTAAGAACTTTAAAACTACTGGCATTAGGCTTTCTTTTATTCATGTCAGAGGCACCACAAGCATATAATAACATACAAAGCTAAAATTAACAAAGCTAAAACAAACAGGAATTAGACAACATCCGCCCAGTACTGGGCCACATCAACAGCATTTCCTCTTGCCAACATAAGGTCCTCCTCAGTGCACGTTGAGGGACATTGTGTGCATTGTATCATATGGGAGACAGTTTGTTCATCTCCGCATTCACAGAAGCTACCATCTACAGGAAAGCCCACTTGCTCAGATTAGCCCTTGATCTTCCTACCCTGGCATGCAGTCTGTTTAAAGATTTTCACATGGGCCATGGTTGTTCTTGGCCAAGCAGTTGAGTCATGTGGTTCTGCCCAGTTATCTGGTAGCTCCTTGCTCACCTTCCAAAGATCTAGGGTGGTCTGGGGGAGAGCTGGTTGATGGGGGGCATAAGGTATGAGGAAACTGTGCCTTGATTTCAGTCTCTGCTTTGGTAGTTGGTAATCAAATAGCAGGTGTGTTTCCAAGGATCTTGCTTTAACCCACTCTTTCTCAGCAGCACTCTCTTGGTGAAATTTTGGTGCAGGGATGCCAACTAAATACTGTAATGCACTTTTTGTATCAGGGTTGGGTTTTAGGCATCCTGTGACCAATCTTGCTGTTTTATTTAGGGCCACATCCACCGGCTTTACATATGTTGGTCTGCACCACAGTGGACTAGCATACTCTCCTGCAGAGTGACATAAAGCTAGCACAGAAGTTCTTAATGTGTGTATGGTTGGGCCTGTTATTTTCCTCAAAATATTGTTCCTTGCAAAAAAAACCCTTCTGTTTGGCATTTAGGCAGTGGGTCTTGAAGGTGAAAGTTCAATCCAGGGTGACTCTCAGGTATTTGGGGGAGTCACAGTGTTCAAGCCTGATGCCATTCCAGTTCACCTGCAACCTTCTTGATGTCTTGTGGTTTTTCAGATGAAAAGAACAGAGTTGAATTTTTAGACAGTTTGGCTTCAGTTGGTTATCCCTATAATATATAGTCATTAAGTTCAAAGCCTCACTCAGTTTTTTCTCAACAGTCTCGAATGTTGTGCACTGTGCAGCAATTGCAAGGTCGTTGGTATAGAGAAAGCTCCTAGTGGCTTCCAGCAGTGGTTGATCATTAGTATATATGTTAAAACAGTGTGGGGGCTAGCACACTGCTCTGCAGGAGGCGATTTCTTTGATTTCTCCAACAGCTGCGTTGTCCTTGGAAGAAAAAAAAATCTACGGTTTTCCAGTAAACAGCCTATGATTTTGGTGAATTTAAAATCCTTTGTGATGTGGGAGACTTTCTTCAACCGGGCTGCATGGTTGACTGTGTCATAAGCTGCAGCGAGATCTATAAACACTACACCTGTGATTTCCTTCAGTTCAAAACCATCTTCTATATACTGTGTTAGGTTAAGAATTTGTGCTGTGTGGGCTATTTGAACAACTATTAAAACAGAGCTACAATAGTTTGAAGCCTGCAATAGCATCATACTCTCTGAAATCATTTGTCAACTAATCAGATGGCAATTAGCATGCAGATATCCTCCTCAAAGTTCAGCTTGCAGGAACAGTTGCCATTTTACCAAACTAAATTGCAAAGCAATCACACTTCCATACCGTCCATAGCACGTAGTGCACTTTCTGGCCAGTTCAAAAGTTAATTAGCATCTTGCCCCAAACATGCTGGGTCCTCATTTTACCGACCTCAGAAGGATGGAAGGCCTTGAATCAACCTTGACTCCTGGTCAGGACTGAACTCACAAGGTTTTTGGCTGCAGTACAGCAGTTTAACCACTTCATCACCAATCATCCAGCAAAAACCAATAATAACGCTATTAAAAAAATAAACCCCAGTTTGGAAACAGTTAATAAATAAGGTGAATATTAGATCAGATACGTGGTCTGCAACAATGATGAAAATGGCTGAGATCTATTCTGGTGAGACCTGTCAACTGAAAAGGAACAGGATGGGGAAAGGAGATAGGCAGGTAAATGGTTAGAATGCTGCTAAAGTACCTCATAAATGCAGACAATCTACTTGAGGTTTTGCATAACACATCTGATAATGAGCTTCTCATTTTTAGGCACATTAGATAGCCAATTCAAACCCCAAGGAAAGAAAGTGAGAGAACTGGGAAATACCACGGATGACTAACTTGTTGTTTTGTACCTAGGAGTCCTGTTGACTTTTCGTAAGAAACTTTGTGTGAGCATGTCTGAATTGTGATACACAGAAAAGCTCTCAAACTACAAACTGCTTCAATTAATGAAAGACATTGGGGGGGGATATATCTGATTTGACTGAAGCTTAGATTTTAATGTACACTAAACTAGATAAATAAAAAATCCATCAACATCAGTTTCCTCCTCTCCACATTATATTTATAGATAGCCCCCGCAGCTTTAAAAAAAAACCACCTACCAGTCAATACATAAGATAGAATACATATTGTCAAGGATAAGTTGTTAAAGTGAATTTGAAATATGCTTCCTAAAATATCATTTACACATTTACCAGATGGCAAAATAAACATGTAAATTGTTATCAAGTATACACCAACTTTATCCTTCAATGTTAAGGCACTTAAAGGATGGTGTAAAAAATTGTTGCATATTGTGTTACTTGTTCATTTAATAGTTTATTAGCATTTTAAAGTAAATATGTAGATTCCTCCCTTTTTATGTAAAGGCGTTGAGGTTTTAAAAATAATTCTTGACAGCTTAACATGTTTTCTGATAGTGCAGTTCCAAGCCCCACATATAAGAATCAGGGACACAATGGGATTTGTTTTACCGTATTTATTCGTGTATAACGCGCAAAATTTTATACCAAAAAAAGAAATCAAAGTTTGGGTGCGCGTTATACACGAGGACTGGGTGCGCGTTATAAACGAGCCTCTTTTACTTCCTTTTTAGAATTGGGTCGGCTGTCTATTGCTGCGGCGGGTGAAGGGGAGGCGGGGGGGTGGCTTTGAAGAAATTGACGGGATCTGATTGGGTGGCGCGGGAGACGAGGCGTGGCCCGGAGGTAGCTCGCAGTTCGAGCGAGGCTCCTGGGGGTCGGAAGTGCTCGTTTCGGATTGCATTTTCTGCAACAGGTGGGTCTGATTATCCCCCCCTCCCTCAATATTTTAAGGCGTGCTCTTTTTCACCGATATAACTGGTTCCCCTTTAGATGGCATCTCAGGGTATCAAGCGTAAACGTTGTGCATATGACGCTTCGTTCAAGCTCAAAGTTGTTGATCATGCTGAAATGCATGGAAACCGAGCAGCTAGCCGAGAATTCACTGTACCAGAGACGAATGTTAGAGAGTGGTGTGAAACAAAATTTTATACCGAGGTTTCATGGAAAATTAGGGGTGCACGTTATACACGAGTGCGCGTTATACTCGAATAAATACGGTAATTGGGTTGAGTTTACTGGAGATTTTGGATTTAGGAAACAAAAAAGCACCATTATATTCAGTCATAGAATATAATGAATAGGAGCCTTCTTTGACAATGTCTAGAGTCCAGACCAGTGATGGCGAACATTGACGCTCCAGGTGTTCTTGGACTTCAGTTACCAGAAACCCAAATCAGCACTCCTGCTGATCAGAGCTTCTGGGAACTGAAGTTCAAGAACAGCTGGAGTGCCAAGGTTTACCATCACTGTTCTAGACTGTCATTGAAATAAACCATTTAGCAACACTGCTCAACAGAGCAGGATGGGGAAAATCAGATGATATTCCAAATCAAGAAACAGATGGACCAACATCAAGTGTGAAGAGAATTTTGGTCCTCCAGATGTTTAGGACTTTAACTCTCAGTAGCCTCAGACATAATGAACACCTTGACCAGAAGGATTTGGGTATTGTAGCGAAGCACACTTGGCTGACTAAAGATTCCTCAGGCAATACCAGGGCAACATCCTTGAACCTGTTGCCAATAAAGGACATCATTTAATGATGATGATTGAAATCCTACATAACCTTTTGAAGTCCACTCCACTATCCTCTCAATGTATTGGACTATAACTCCCAGTGGTGTGCTGGGCACCTTGGGAGGGTGGTGGACAGGAAGTGATTGGGTGCCTTTTGGGGGGGGTTGGGGGGGATAAATCTCATACATTCCCATTACCTCTGCCTGCCTCTGGGGGGCGCCAGTCACTGGGGTGCACTAGGACAAGTCCCTGTATCCCTGTGGGCCAGCACACCACTGACAACTCCACATCAGTCCCATTCAGCATTCGTCATGTGGCCTGGATGATAGAGGTTATACAGTAGTTGAATCCATTTGGTGGATGCTACTCTAGGGCAACGTTTCCCAAATTATGTTTCAATGGTGGACTTTAATTCCCAGAAGCCTAAGTCAGTACATTGGCTGATCAGTGCTTTGAAAACTTAGCTTAGGCTTCTAGGAATTGAAGTCCAAAAAACAAATATTGGGAAACGCTGCTCTGGGGAATGACTAAAGGAAGGGTTTGAATATGAAGAACCATGCGCCCTTCCTTGTCACTGGTGAATGATCACTATGAAGGACAAGTACTAACCATGGCAATGGCTGTAGTGCTCATAGCAAACAAAAGTCATTGTTCGGGGGGGGGCGTGGCCAAGATGGCCACCGAGTAACATCTAGATTCGGACGCTCGCGCTTAACAAAGTGGTAACTAATGCACCGGAGGGAAATGGAGAAGTTTTAAAGTGGCAAACTTTAAAGATAAGAACCCTGCCTGTCATTATGGAAAATTTTGGGATCTTTTGAGGCTGGATGGTCGAAGTTTGGGAGGCTTTTCTGGGCGGTTGAAGCTGTGACGGTAGTCGCGGCTTTTCTGCCTGGGAGCCGAGAACGGGACCAGTGAGACTGCGGAGTAGGCTTTGGAACTGGCAAGAAGTTGTTTGGCACGAGAACAGCTTGCATGTAAGTGCATGAATGGAACTTTAAACTTTAAAATTGGCTGGGTTTTTTTCTTAAATGAGCTCGGACTCTGAAATGGCAGCAGGTGGAAGTGGATGAAAGCAAGTGGAGGTTCCGTTAATGGCGGCGGTCCTGGAAAACGAAAGTGAGCGTGTTTGGGCTATGTTTTCTCTTACACACCAGAAGATCGCGCCACGTTTTGATGACAACAAAGAGGATTAATTATCTTTGTCTGGGCTACAACATTGGAAGGCGATTGGGAGTTCCCCAGCTTAAACTGCTTGGAGAAAGTTTTCCGTTCCTCAGAAAGAGAAGGGGGGTTTTTTTACCCAAAAGCTAAGGCAGCCGCTGGAAAATGGCATTTTGATTGTCCGCTTCAAGAGAAGGATTGGGTGGCTTTTGCCTTTTGGTTCCCTCACCGTGTGGATCATAAATACCTGTTTGTTTACTATGGAATATACTGCTCCTCACTCCTTCTCCTCGCTGGTTGGATTTTGGGCTTTTTCTCCCTCTGGTCTCCCCCCCCCCCTCCTTTTTTCTTTGGCGGCTTGGTTTTTTTTTTAAAGGAGAAGCTTGGGCTGACTGTTCCCTTGAAGCTATTTTACTGCAGTTGGAAGACGACTGATTGGATTATTTGCTTTGGGGAAACGGACCTGCTGTGGATTAACATCTTTTGCTCTTCTTCTTTTTTTTTTCTGAGCTGCCTGTTGGGAGAACTGTTTCCTTCTGTTTTACCTCTGTGGATTACAGCAACTTTTTGATCTTCTGCTTGCATATAAATTTCCCTTTTGGATCTGTGGAACCAGTGGTTGCAGTGTTACAAGCTTTATTTCAGTGACTGACTTTCACAACGAACTGCAGCATTGGGCTTCTTACATATTACATTATTATGGATAAAGGTACAAGAGCGAAAACAAAGGAAGAAGAACCAGTTGTAAAGCCTAAAAAGAAAGAAAAAGCACCAATGGAGGAATCCACTCAGTCTTCATCCCCGCCCACAGTGCCATATGATCAGACTCAAATTATGGTGGAAATTGGCAAATTGTTTCAAAAATTGGAGAAAAATGAGGATTCAAGGGTGAAAGATAGAAATGAAATGATGAAAAAACAAGATAAGGTGATGTCATCAGTTGCAGATTTTGCAAAAAAAGTGGACTTAAGTTTGAAAAAAATTGAGGGAAATGTAAAATTGGTTCAAACTGAGGTAAATGCCATAAAGAAGGAGGTAAAAGGGACTCAGGAGGTGGTGCGGGAGAACAAGCTGAAATTGGAGGAACAAGAGAGAAGGATAGATGCTGTGGAAGATATGATGAGAAAGCAGAACATTGTGATCCGTCAGGTGGTGGAACGCACTCCGGATTTGTTAAGAGAAAGGGTGGTTCAGTGGTTAAATGGTTTGAATATGGGGAAAGAAGTTGTTCAGGAAGATCTTGTAAGCGTTTTCCGGGTGGGCCCAAGAAGAGGGAGGGTGGTTCAAAGAAATGTGTTGGTTAAATTTGCAAATTGGGCAGATAAGTTAAAAGTAATGGCCCATCTGAAACGAGTCGGTTCTGATGCGTTGAAATTTGACGGCTCGGATGTGGAAGTTTATAATGATATCTCGTTAAAAGAAAGAACATGGAGGTATAAGATGAGGCCTATCACTAAATTATTGATGAGTAAAAATATAAGGTATAATTGGAGATTTCTGCAACAATTGCGTTTTTTTATGACAAAAGAATGCAAGTTATTGATGAAGGCACTAATCCATTGGAATATTTGAGTTTGTTGGAACTGGTAAAGGTAGACTCGGAAGAATGGAAAAATCTTAAGAAGGAATTGATGGATTCTGGAGTTTTGGGGAGGGAATATGAGAGGGAGGAAGCCGGTGGGGCTACAGGTGGAACACCACAGCGAGGAGAGGAGGAGGAGGAGCCGTCTTTGATCATGGTGGAGGAGAAGATAGGTAAGGAGTAATGAGCATTAGACTTTAGTAATTTTAAGCAGTTAATAGAGGTAGAATGGGCAAATAGCGCGTAGCGCCGGTAGTAAGGCGCATCTTGCATGTCCCCCCTCTCCCCTCTTTGGTCGACAGAGGCGGCTTTTCGTGGGAAAGTGGGGAGAGTGAAAGTGTGTGTTTTATGTAGTTGGTATGGTGGTAGGTTTGTTGGTGGCATGCCCGATGGAGAGTTTAAAGCTGGGAAAAGAATTTGGTTATGGGAAGTATTAAAATAATATCGTGGAATGTGAAGGGTACAGGTTCTGTTCTTAAGAGACGGAGATTGGAATTGGCATTGAAAAAAGATCGACCAGATATATTGTTCTTACAGGAAACGCATCAGAAGTCAAAAGATACGAATAAACTTTATTTGGGATGGATGCAACATTATGAGATGGCGTTTGGTACTTCGAAAGCAAGAGGGGTGGCAATCATGATTTCTAGGAAGCTGGGATTTGAAATTACAAAAAAGATTGTTGATCAAGAGGGTAGATATCTGTTGTTAAGAGGAAAATTAGAGGATGAGGAAATTATGTTGGTAAATATTTATGCTCCGAACGACCACCAAGCAGAGTTTCTTGAAAAAATTCGGAAAATAGTGGAGTTGGAAAATGTTGCAAAAACTATTGTGGCTGGTGACTTTAATTTGATAAGGTCAGGATTAGATTGCACAAATATAGCTAGAAGTGGAATTGGTTTGAAAGGGAAGGTGTTGGATAATTGGATGGATGTTATGGGCTTGAAGGACTCGTGGAGGGAGTTTAAGGGCTCGGAAAGGGCATATTCCTTTTTTTCACACGTCCATGGGACCTACTCAAGAATAGATTATGTTTTACTTTCGGAAAATTTAATTGGGGATATAGAAGGTACAGAAATTGGGATTATTAAGGAATCGGACCATGCTAAAGTATATTTGGAACTGAAAGCACAAAAAAATACTCGAAGAGTAAGAAATTGGAGGTACGATCCTAATTTGTTTAAAGATCAGAAAAGTAAAGAGGCAATTATGGAAAGTTGGAAAGAAAATTGGCAGTGGAACGATAATAATGAGATTAATTTTAACGTTGTATGGGATACCATGAAGTCAGTTTTTAGGGGGGAAAGTATAAGATTGGCAAGCTTCAAATATAAAAAATATAAAGCAGAACAGGCAGAAAAAGAAAGAGAAATAAAACAATTACAGGAGGAGCATGCAAAAAACAAAGATAAAATTTTTTTTATGAAATTACAAGGACTTAAGGCAGAAGTAATGGGTAAGGATATTGATAAAGTTAAAAGAGATTTGATTTACCTAAATAGAGAACATTTTGAATTTAGTAATAAGAACTTAAAATTATTAGCAAGAGCAGCCAAGGTTAAAAGGGAGAAAAGAGAAATTGGGGTATTGGTTGATAGTCAAGTTTCAAGGTGTAACAAGAATAAGGATAAATGTAAAATTGTTAGGGAATTTTACCAAGTATTATATGCAAAAAAGGAAGTAGATGTGGAGAAGCTTAAAAAGATACTGGAGAGACAGTTAGGGAATGGAATAAAACAAGAGCATAGGGAGAAAATGGAGGAAAGGATAACTGATAAAGAGGTTAAGGAGGTAATAAGCGGATTGAAGATAGGGAAAGCTCCGGGGGATGATGGATTATCGACAGAGTTTTATAAAGAATTTAAAGAGGTGGTGGCCCCGAAACTGGTGAAGTTATATAATCACATACTAGATGGAGGACCAATTCCGACTTCATGGTATAACACTACAATCGTTCTTCTGCCAAAGCCTGGTAAGAATTTGGAAAGAGTGGATTCGTACAGACCAATTTCACTTATAAATCAAGATGCGAAGATCTTCACAGCAATATTGGCTAACCGTTTAAATAGTTTCATGGGGGAATATATAAATGTTGATCAAGTTGGGTTTTTAAAAGGACGACATATGGCGGATCTGACTAGAAGGGTATTAGATTTAATAGACAGCGTTAATCAAACAAAGGAAAAGGTGGGATTATTATCATTGGATATTTTTAAGGCTTTTGATTCATTGCAGTGGTCTTCAATTAAGGAAATAGTTAAGCAATATGGATTTGGGGATAAATTCAATAGGGTTATAGATTTACTATATCAAAAAGGAAATGCTAGGGTTAGAGTAAATGAGGAGCTCACGGATGTGGTAAAGCTAGAAGCTGGCACTAGGCAGGGCTGTCCATTATCTCCTATTCTGTTTATTATGGCAATGGAGATTTTAGCTAAAAGCATAAGGGAAGATCTAAACATAGAAGGGATTATGGGTAATAAAGTGAGTATGTATGCAGACGATACTCTGCTTATGGTGAAGCGCCCGGAGCTGGTAATGGACAGGATTAAAGATCATTTACAGGTACATAAGAACATAAGAACAGCCTTGCTGGAACAGGCCACAGCCCATCCAGTCCAGCATTCTGTCTCACACAGTGGCTCACCATTTCCTTCAGGGTATTCCCAAGCAGATGCCTGCTTAGGATTCCCTGGAAATGATATTGAGAGATATCCTGCCTATCTCTCCAACCTGGAGGTTGTCCTTAGGTATCCATAATTATAGCCATTGATACCCTTGTCCTCCATGAACTTGTCTAATCCTTTCTTAAAGCTGTCAAGACTGACAGCTGTCACCACTTCTTCTGGCAGGGAGTTCCATAGACCAATAATCCTCTGGGTGAAAAAGTACTTTCTCTTATTTGTTTGAGAACTAGTACCCAAAAGTTTCATGGAGTGTCCCCTAGTTCTAGTGTTATGCGATAGGGAAAACAGTTTTTCCTTATCTACTTTGTCCACACCGTGCATGATTTTATAAACTTCAATCAGGTCACCTCTTAGACGTCGTCGTTCAAGAGTGAAGAGGCCCAACCGTTGCAGCCTCAGATGGTAAGGAAGGTGTTCCAGTCCCCTAATCATTCTGGTTGCCCTCCTCTGCACTTTTTCCAGCTCCATAATATCCTTCTGGAGGTATGGCGACCAGAACTGTACACAGTATTCCAGATGGGGCCTCACCATAGATTTATAAAGAGGCAAAATGACACTTGCTGACTTATTTTCTATACCCTTCCTAATGATCCCTAGCATTGAGTTTGCTTTTTTCACTGCTGAGGCACACTGGGTTGACACCTTCATTGAGTTGTCCACCAGGACACCAAGGTCCCTTTCCTGGTTTGTCGCAGAGAGTTCAGACCCCATCAGTTTATAAATGTAATTGGGGTTCTTTGCCCCAACATGCATCACTCTGCACTTACTAATGTTGAAACTCATTTGCCACTGTTTTGCCCACTCCCCCAGTGTCTGGAGCTCCTCACAATCTCTCACAGTTTTCACTACCCTGTATAATTTAGTGTCGTCAGCAAATTTGGCTACCTTGCTTTTTACTCCTACCTCTAGATCATTTATGAAGAGGTTGAAAAGCAGGGGTCCCAGTACTGAACCTTGGGGGACCCCACTCTTTACTTCCCTCCACTTGGAGAAGTGTCCATTTAGTGCTACCCTCTGTTTCCTGTCCCTTAGCCAGTTGCTGATCCAGGACAAGACCTGTCCCTTTATTCCATGACTGGTAAGTTTATTCAAGAGCCTTTGGTGTGGGACCTTGTCAAAAGCCTTCTGAAAGTCCAGATAAACAATGTCAACTGGATCCCCCTTATCCACATGCTTGTTGACACTCTCAAAAAATTCCAACAGATTAGTGAGGCATGATTTGCCCTTGCAAAAGCCATGTTGGCTCTCCTTTAGCAGCGCCTTCTCTTCTATGTGCCTATTAATTCTATCTTTTAGGATGGTTTCCATCACTTTACCTGGGACAAGCTATAACTGGATTAAAGATAAATTGGGATAAATCAGAACTGATGTCATGTAATTTGAAATCAAGTGAGATGAGTAAGATAGTGTCGACACTCAATATACAAATTAAAGACAAATTGAAATATTTGGGGATAATTATTTCAAATTAGAAGAACTTAAACGATTGAACTATGACAGCTTGAAAATGGAATTTAAGAATAAAATACAAGAACTTCAGAAGTTAAAGCTGTCATGGTTCGGAAGGATTGCTATGTGTAAAATGATATTGTTACCAAAGATTAACTTTTTATTTGATACACTAGCAATCCACTTGAAAGAGAAAGAAATTAATGAGTTTCAAAAGATGTTCAATGGCTTTTGCAATGGAGGCAAAAAATCTAGGCTCCCAAAGAAGCTATGGTACCTGTCTCAAAAGAAAGGGGGTTTGGGTATGCCAAATTTGCTAGCATATTATCGAGCTTTTCAAGTTAAGAATGTTGTGAAGATTTTGGCAAGAGAAAAGACAATTTGGGAGCAATTGGAGATGAAGGAATACAGAAATATGGGAAATATGATTTTTTGGGGAACAAAGGACAGGGTGAAAAAGTCAAATAATGCTATGATGAAAGGTCTCATGGAGGTGTGGAAGAAGGTAAAAAAGGACATGGTCCCAAATCTCTCTCCAATTATGGAATTGACCGACATGATGTGTTTCCCAATAAAGTTAGATAAGGAAAAATGGAAATATTGGATAAAAATGGGATGCTTTTATTGAAGGATTGGTTAAAAACTTGTGATTCTGATGTGGAGCGGAAAAAATATTTGAGATACTAAACTTGAATTGGTTTCAGAAGTTGAAGGTGGAAAATTGGAACAAAAAATATAAAAAAGAAGTAGGGTTAGATAGAATACATACAGAATTTGAGGAGCTGGTAAGGAAGATTAGAAAAGGGGAAAGTAGTATTAAAGGTCTTGTAAGTAAGCTTTATAACATACTGAATAGAGGTACAGATCCACAGGAGGATTTGAAACGGAAGTGGGAACAAAATTTGAATATAACAATTGGGGAGATTGAGTGGAAAAACAAATGGAAAAAGAGGATTATGAGAACAATGTCTGTTAGAATTAAAGAACATAATTTCAAAATGTTGTGGCAATGGTACTTGACGCCATTAAGACTTTACCAGATGGATAATAAAAGAGATAAGTTATGTAGGAGATGTAGAGAATCTGATGGAACATATGAACAAATGTGGTGGAGTTGTAAAAAAATAAGGGATTTTTGGGGAAGAATAGAAAGTGAGCTTGGTGAAATAATGGGTAAAAGTGTTAAGCTGGTGTCAAGTACTATTCTGTTAACAAATGTGGAAGGTTTGGGCTTAAACAAGGAGGAAAAAGAATTACTGGAAATTGTATTGACAACGGGTAGACAATGTATAGCTAGAAATTGGAAAAATGATATTGATATACAGATTGGAGAGTGGTATAAAGAAATGTGGAGTTTAGCACTGAATGATAAATTGACATGGGAGATTAAAGTGAAAAGAGATAATTTAAAAGAGGATAGATTTTGGAATATATGGAAACCATTTGTGGACCATTCCTGTATGGCAAATGATAGATCAGGACCAGTACCTTCTCAAAGAAGTTTCTGGAGATGAACAGAAAATAAACTCTCCGGGCAATGTATATACTCACTGGGTGATTATTATTTATCCAAAGATTAGTAGTAGCACAGAAAGTTCTTATTATTTTGGATCTGGAAATAATGGTTTTTAATATCGGGTGGTTATATAGTAATTAATGAGTTTAGATATTGTTATGTGCTAACATTTAGTAATGTTTGTTAAGATGATACTATGGATTTGTTTGTGTATTGTATTGTTAGTCATTGTCTTCTTTTCTTTTTTTGTATGTCTTTAAAAATTTAATAAAAATTATTTTTAAAAAGTCATTGTTTGAAAGAAAGGTACATCTGCATTTAGAGAGCGCTTCCCATTTCATGGGGGATGGATAGGTCACTGTGAAATAGAACCCAGGGAGATAGGAAGACTCAAAACATCAAGACAAAATCTCTGTCACAAAGGAAGCAAGGAATCACAGCAGGGTGATTATTGGCAGGACAGTACAGACCAAGAAGCCTTCAGGTTGTTGGAGGCAGGAAAGTGACTTCCTTGGGGAGATCTTTCCAGTGTGTTCTCACCTCCTCAAAGCCTCCCACCACTGACATCTGAGCTGCCCTGTACAGTTACCTCCTGTGTGTGTGTGTGTGTGTGTGTGTGTGTGTGTGTGTGGTTTTTTTTTAATCACCAGATTCATGACTGTGCATCTTCATCTAAAAATATGTAGGCATGTGTGGCGCAAATTCACTGCACTGTTCTCATGTGTTATATAAATGTATCCCAGTATGTGTTGGGATAATAGCAAACTTACATGCACTTTTGTTGTTGTTCAGTCGCACAGTCGGTTCCGACCCTTTGCGACCCTATGGACCATTGTTCTCCAGGCGCCTCTGTCCTCCACCATCCCCCTCAGACCTCCCAGTTCTGTGCCCATTGTGTCTACAATACCATCTATCCATCTCATCCTTGGCCTCCCCCTTCTTCTTTTGCCCTCCACCTTTCCCAGCATAATTGCCTTCTCAAGTGAATCCTCCCTTCTCATTTGATGCCCAAAGTACTTTAGCCTCATCTTTACTATTTGACCTTCCAATGAGCAGTCAGTGTTGATTTCTTCTAAGATTGACCTATTTGTTCTCCTCGCTGTCCAGGGTACCCTCAAAACTCTCCTCCAGCACCACATTTCAAAGGCATCTATTCTTCTGCGTTCAGCTTTCCTAATTGTCCAGCTCTCACATCCGTACATTACCACTGGGAATACCATTGCTTTGACTATTCTAATTTTTGTTTTCAAGGTGATGTCTCTGCTTTTCACTATGTTCCCCAGGTTTCTCATGGCTTGTCTCCCAAGAATCAGTCGCCTTTTTATTTCATGGCTGCAATCTCCATCTGCAGAGATCTTAGATCCTAAGAATGTAAAATCTGTCACTGCTTCTACTTCTTCCCCATCTATTTTCCAGGAACTGATCGGGCCTGTTGCCATTATCTTGGTTTTCTTGATATTGAGTCTCAAGCCAGCTTTTGCACTCTCTTCCTTCACACCGATCAAGAGATTCTTTAGGTCTTCCTCACTTTCTGCCATTAAGGTGGTGTCGTCTGCATATCTCAGATTGTTGATGTTTCTCCCAGCAATTTTGATCCCATATTGTGATTCCTCCATCCCTGCCTTGCGCATTATGTGCTCTGTGTATAAGTTGAATAAGCAGGGTGACAAAATGCAGCCTTGTCTTACTCCTTTTCCTATTCCAAACCACTCTGTCATTCCATGTTCTGTCCTAACTGTTGCTTCTTGGTTCCTGTACAGATTTCTCAGGAGACATATGAGATGCTCTGGTATTCCCATCTCTTTGATCACTTTCCACATCTTGTTGTGATCCACACAATCAAATGCCTTAGTGTAGTCAATAAAGCAAAAGTAAACTTGTTTCTGGTATTCCTTTGTTTTCTCCATGATCCAGCGTATGTTGGCAATGTGGTCTCTAGTCCCCCTGCCTCTTCTGAACCCAGCCTGCACCTCTGGTAGTTCTCTTTCCACATGCTGCTGAAGTCTATCCTGTATTATCTTGAGCATCACCTTGCTGGCATGTGGGATGAGCGCAATTGTTCGATAATTTGAGCATTCTTTGGCATTGCCCTTTTTTGGGATTGGAACATATACTGATCTTTTCCAGTCCTGTGGCCACTGTTTTGTTTTCCAAATCTGCTGGCATATTGAATGCAGTAATTTGATGCCATCATCTCCTAGAGCTTTGAAAAATTCAACTGGGATGCCATCATCTCCACTAGCTTTGTTGTTTGCAGTGCTTTTTAGGGCCTTTCTGACTTCACTCTCCAGGATGTCTGGCTCAGGTTCAATTTCTTCATCATTGTGACTATCAGGAGTGTTGAGTTCCTTTTTGTAGAGTTCCTCTGTGTACTCTTTCCATCTTTTCTTAATTTCTTCTGCATCAGCTAGCTCCTTTCCGTCTTTGTCCCTTATCATGTTCATTTTTGCTTTAAATGTTCCCTTGATTTCCTGGATTTTTTTGAAAAGGTCTCTGGTTCTGTCTCTTTTGTTGTTTTCCTCCATTTCTTTGCACTGTTCTTTTAAGTAGTTTTCCTTATCTCTCCTTGCTTTTCTTTGAAATTCTGTGTTCAAAAGATTGTATTTTTTCCTTTCTCCTTTGACTTTTGCATTCCTTCTTTCCTCTGCTATTTTAAGAGCCTCATCAGACAACCACTTTGCTTTCTTATTCTTCTTTTCTTTTGGTATGGTTTTCTTTGCTGCTTCCTGCATGATGTCCCTCATCTCTGTCCATAATTCTTCTGGCACTCTATCTATTGAGTCTAAGCCATTGAATCTGTTCATCACCTCCACCGTGTATTCTTTAGGGATGCTATCTAGGTGATATCTGTCTGGTCTCTTTGTTTTCCCTATTTTCTTTAGTCTAAGCCTGAATTTTGCAATCAGTAGGTTGTGATCTGAGCCACAGTCTGCTCCAGGTCTTGTTTTTGCTGACTGTATGGAGGTTCTCCATCTTTGACTGCAGAGTATGTAATCAATCTGGTTTCGGTGTTGGCCATCTGGTGATGTCCATGTGTAAAGTCGCCTCTTGTGTTGCTGGAAGAGAGTGTTTGCTATGACCAGTGCGTTCTCTTGGCAGAACTCTATCAATCTTTGCCCTGCTTCATTCTGTGCTCCAAGACCGAACTTGCCTGTTATTCCCTCCACTTTTTGATTGCCTACTTTGGCATTCCAGTCTCCTAAAATAATTTGGACATCATTTCTTGGTGTTTGTTCTATGAGGTGTTGTAAGTCCTCATAGAACTGGTCCACTGTGGCTTCTTCTGCACCCGTGGTTGGTGCGTATATTTGGATCACAGTAACATTGAAGGGTTTGCCCTGAAATCTTACTGACATCATTCTGTCATTTTTGAGGTTGTATCCCATTACTGCTCTTCTCACTCTTTTATTGACAATTATGGCTACTCCATGTCTTCTAAGGTTTTCTTGTCCACAGTAGTAGATGTGATGGTTTCCAGAGCTGAATTCGCCCATCCCTGTCCATTTTAGCTCACTGATTCCCAAGATGTCAATGTTTATTCTTTCCATCTCATTTTTTACCACTTCTAGTTTACCTTGGTTCATTAATCTCACATTCCATGTCCCTATACAGTATTGCTCCTTGCAACATTGCATTCCTCCTCCCTCCTTCCTGTCCCTCCCCTTTCTCCCCTCTGAGGTGTTAAGCATCCTGTATCACCTAGCCTGCCCTTTTGTTTTGCCTTTTGTTTTGGTCCAATAGGGTTCTCTTGGCAAGCTTTGTGGCGTGGTTTGCCGGTTTCTACGCCATGCACTAACACTGGCTATTGGTGAGAGGGGACTTTACAGCCTAATGTGATTGTCCTTTGCTACTAACTTAATTGGTAAATTTCTTTTTCTACCTCTGGCATTTGAGGCAAAGTCCCTCCACACCTTCCTATTTGTTTTTGCTTCTCTTGTTTTGCTGATAGTCCTTCTTTTCTCTCTGACCAAGCAACAAGAGTGGAGGTCCTCTCCATGAAGTGGACACTCCATTTTCCTACTTTTCTATTCTGATTATATCTACAAATAATAACTTTAAGTAAAAATATTTATTTCTTCTTTGCTTCTAGAGTACTTATATGGTGAAAAGTGATAGTTTGTGGAGGGGAAATCTAGGAGAGGAATTAATGAGAATGAGCTGATCTCCCACATTTTTATAGAATCATAGAATAATTTTCCCTATGTTGTTGTCATTTCTACCTCATATTCTGCATACAAACAAAAATAACCAAAATTCCCCAAAAGTGTTCTGACAACATTTGTTGAATTCAAGGCCATCTGCTTTATCACCTTTCCCTTCTTTTGTCAGCGAGCTTTACTTATGGCTGCAAATGTGCACAAACCCAAAATGGCTGCTTATGATGGGAGTCAGTGTAGTATAGTGGTTAGAGTGTTGGACAGGGGCTGGAAGATCTATGTTCAAATTCTGACTTGCTCATGAAGTTGACTGGGTGCCCTTAGCCCTTTTACTTTCTCTTTGCCTGACCTGCCGCACAAGATTGTTGTCGGGAGGATAAAGTGGTAAAAAGGGCCATGTGTTCTGTTTTGAGCTCATTGCAGGAAATATGTTACATATATGTAACTAACTGACTAACAAATGAACAATAATCAGGAATCAGGATAAAGCTATCACAACTGGCTAGGCTGCCTAGTCCAGATTGGCCCTTGGCACTCTGGGTGTTCTTGAACTTCAATTCCCAGAAGCCCTGATCAGCAGGAGTGCTGACTTGGGCATCTGGGAATTGAAGTCCAAGAACACCTGGAGTGCCAAGGCTGACCATCGCTGGCTTAGTCTAATGTAATGTAGATCACAGAGGATTCTAGCCTCAGATCCCACTTTGCCAAATCAGACAAGGCACTGAGAAAAACTTGCAGGTAGTATCTAACCCGTCTGAATGCCACAAAAAAAAAAGAAGAACATGAGCTGCTACTGCTGTTGCAAATATACTGAGTCTGTTTGGAAAGCATTTTCCATCATTTGCCTCAATGGTGGCAGCCCTGTTGCTTTGTTATGCAGGTGGAAGGCAAACAGCATAACACCCACTTGATTTTAGTTGTCAATTAAAGAATTGCTGTCATGAGTCTTGGGGGTGCCCGCACCCATTGGCTTGGAGTGCACTTGATCATTCCAGTGGGACTCGTTAATTGCCTGCTAAAACCAAGTGAATGTTACACTGTTTCCCTTCTGTCTGTATAACAAAGCAACAGCACTTCAGCCAGTATGCATACCAAGGCTAGAGAGTGATGCTTTAGTGAGCTACTTGCCTGGGTGGTAGATGCTGTAAATGTCCCCCATCTGTTCCATTTATGCCACACAGCCCGAACTGGACTGTTGTCCATAGATGTAAAATCCTACAGTCCATTCCACTTTTGGACATGAAAGAGAATGGATGGGAACCATCTTTTTGTTTACCTCACGTGGCAAAGAACCAAGCCAGTGAAGGGTTAATTGCTGTTATCTCTGTTTTGTCAGTGCAGGAGCAAGGTTGAGAGATGACAGACATCCTAAGGAGACATGCACAAGGATTTTAAAAGACCACAATCTCCTGCATCCTGAATTATCAATTCTAAAACTGAAAGCTGCCATTAACTGGTTTTTCCCCCCCTATGGCCCATTCTCTGCATACCTATAATGCACGTCTTCTGTCATCTTGCACTAGTTATTAGGGTGGCAATTAGTTCAATTTAATAGCATTCAATCACATCTCAGAGATCTCAGGGAGCCCATGTGGTAGAGTGGGCAGTTTTAGACTTGGCTTCAAACTCCTGCTAGGCTATGGTAACTCTGGGTGGGTGGCTAATATACACCACTTCCTGAATATCTCAATACCTTATTAAGGTTGCCTTAATTTGCAAGCAATTTGGCAGCACATAATTAAATATCAAGGACTATAAGAACTGTCCTCCCTTGAGAATTTTTTTAAAAAAAATCTTGTCAGAAGCACACAAAGGTGCTTTCTGAGTTGAAAGGACTTTTGCTGGAGGAACTCTGCTCAGTGGACACCCAAATGAGGCTCCTTTCATTTAATTTAATTTAATATTCAAATTTCATGTCCCCAAGATCTTTTCCCACCAAAGTGGACCCTATTTATCTACTTGCAATTTCTTGCTTTCAAACTGCTAGGTTGGCAGGAGCTGGAATAGAGACAGATGCTCATTCTATCCTGCAGTACTTAGGTCTTGAACTGCCGACTTGCCGACCTTCCAGCTAACAAGGTGGGCTTCTTAACCACTGAGCCACTGCAGTCCTTAGATGTTCTTTTTTTTTTTTTTTTTATTAAATTTTATTGAATTTTTAATAGACATACAAAAAACGAAAGAAAAAAAAACATTAACAATACATTAACGATACAATACACTAACAAATTCTTAATATCATACTAACAGACATTACTATATGCTAGCACATAACAATATCTATACTCGTTAACTACTATTTAACCACCAAATATTAAAAACCATTATTTCAATATCCAAAATGATAGAAAAAACTTTCTGTACTAGCACTAATCTTTTTTAACAAATAATAATCACCCAGTGTATATATACAATGCCCGGAGAGTTTATTTTCTACTCAGTTCCAGAAGCTTCTTTGTGATGGTACTGGTCCTGAACTATCGCTTGCCATAATAGAGTGATCCACAAACGGTTTCCATATATTCCAGAATCTATTCTCTTTTAAATTATCTCTTTTGACTTTAATCTCCCATGTCAATTTATCATTCAGTGCTAAACTCCACATTTCTTTATACCATTCTCCAATCTGTATGTCTATATCGTTTTTCCAATTTTTTGCTATACATTGTCTACCTGTTGTCAATATAATTTCCAATAGTTCTTTTTCCTCCTTATTTAAACCCAAACCTTCCACATTCGTTAAAAGAATGGTACCCGACACCAACTTAACACTTTTACCCAATATTTCATCACACTCATTTTCTATTCTTGCCCAGAAATCCCTTATTTTTTTACAGCTCCACCACATATGTTCATATGTTCCGTCATATTCTTTACATCTCCAACATAACTTATCTCTTTTGTTATCCATCTGGTAAAGTCTTAATGGTGTCAGGTACCATTGCCACAACATTTTGAAATTATGTTCTTTAATTCTTACAGACATTGTTCTCATAATTCTCTTTTTCCATTTGTTTTTCCATTCAATCTCCCCAATTTTTATATTCAAGTTTTGTTCCCACTTCCGTTTCAAGTCCTCCTGTGGATCTGCACCTCTATTCAATATAGTATAAAGCTTGCTTACAAGACCTTTAGTACTACTTTCCCCTTTTCTAATCTTCCTTACCAATTCCTCAAATTCTGTATATACTCTATCTATCCCTATTTCTCTTTTATATTTTTTATTCCAATTATCCACCTTTAACTTCTGAAACCAGTTCAAATTTAAAATCTCAAACATTTTTTTCCGCTCGTCATCAACTTCACATGCTTTTAACCAATCCTTCAATAACAACCTCCCATTTTTATCCAATATTTCCATTTTTTCTTTATCTAATTTTATTGGGAAACACATCATATCAGTCAATTCCAAAATTGGAGAGAGATTCGGAACCATGTCTTTTTTTACCTTCTTCCATACCTCCATGAGACCTTTCATCATAGTATTGTTTGACCTTTTCACCTTATCCTTCATTCCCAGGAAAATCAAGTTTCCAATATTTCTGTACTCTTTCATTTCCAATTGTTCCCAAATCACCTTTTCTCTTGCCAAGATCTTCACAACATTCCTGACTTGAAATGCTCGATAATATACTAGCAAATTAGGCATACCCAAACCCCCTTTTTTCTGAGACATATACCATAGTTTCTTTGGAAGCCTAGATTTTTTTCCTCCATTACAGAACCCATTGAACATTTTTTGAAACTCATTAATTTCTTTCTCTTTTAAATGGATCGCTAGTGTATCAAATAGAAAATTAATCTTTGGTAACAATATCATTTTACACATAGCAATCCTGCCGAACCATGACAGCTTTAACTTCTGGAGTTCTTGTATTTTATTCTTAAATTCAATTCTCAAGCTGTCGTAGTTCAATCGTTTAAGATCTTCTAATTTATTTGAAATGATTATCCCTAAATACTTCAGCTTCTCTTTAACTTGTATATTAAGTGTCGACACCGTCCTACCCATCTCGCTCACTTTCAAATTACACAACATCAATTCAGACTTATCCCAATTTATCTTTAATCCAGTTATAGCTTGAAATATTTGTAAATGATCTTTAATCCTATCCATTACCTGTTCCGGGTGCTTCACCATCAGCAATGTATCGTCTGCGTACATACTCACTTTATTACCCATAATCCCTTCTATGTTTGAATCTTCCCTTATACTTTTAGCTAAAATCTCCATTGCCATTATGAACAAGATAGGAGATAAAGGACAACCCTGCCTAGTGCCCGCCTCTAGCTTTACCAAGTCCGTTAGCTCCTCATTCACTCTAACCTTAGCATTTCCTTTTTGATATAGTAAATCTATAACCCTATTAAATTTATCCCCAAACCCATATTTTCTAACTATTTCCTTAATTGAAGACCACTGCAGTGAATCGAATGCCTTAAAAATATCCAATGATAGTAATCCCACTTTTTCCTTTGTTTGATTGACATTGTCTATTAAATCTAATACCCTTCTGGTCAAATCCGCCATGTGTCGTCCTTTTAAAAACCCAACTTGATCAACCTCTATATATTCCCCCATAAAACTATTTAAACGGTTAGCCAATATTGCTGTGAAGATCTTCGCATCTTGGTTTATAAGCGAGATTGGTCTGTACGAATCCACTCTTTCCAAATTCTTTCCAGGTTTTGGCAAAAGAACAATTGTGGTGTTATACCATGAGGTCGGTATTAATCCTCCATCCAATATATAATTGTATAATTTCACCAATTTCGGAACCACTACCTCTTTGAATTCTTTATAGAACTCTGTTGATAATCCATCATCCCCCGGGGCTTTCCCTATCTTCAATCCACTTATTACTCCCCTAACCTCTTTATCAGTTATTTTTTCCTCCATTTTCTCCCTATGCTCTTGTTTTATCCCATTTCCTAACTGCCTCTCCAATATCTTCTTAAGTTTTTCTTTATCTATTTCTTTTTTTGCATATAGCTCCTGGTAAAATTCTCTAACTATTTTACATTTATCGCTATTCTTATTGCACCTTGAACCTTGCCTATCCACTAACACCCCAATTTCTCTCTTTCCCCTTTTAACCTTAGCTGCCCTTGCTAATAATTTTGAGTTCTTATTACTAAATTCAAAATATTCCCTATTTAAATAAATCAAATCTCGTTTAACTTTGTCTATATCTTTACCCATTACTTCTGCCTTAAGTCCTTGTAGTTTCAAAAAAATTTTTTTATCCTTACTATTTGCGTGTTCTACCTGTAATTGTTTTATTTCCCTTTCTTTTTCTGTGTACTCTGCTTTGTTCTTTTTATATTTAAAGCTTGCCAATTTTATGCTTTCACCCCTAAATACCGACTTCATGGTATCCCACACGACGTTAAAATTAACCTCATTATTATCGTTCCAATGCCAACTTTCTTTCCAGCTTTCCATAATTAGCTCTTTACTTTTCTGATCTTTGAACAAATTAGGATCGTACCTCCAATTTCTGACTCTTTGAGTATTTTTTTGTACTTTCAATTCCAAATATACTTTAGCATGATCCGATTCCTTAATAATCCCAATTTCCGTGCCTTCTATATCCCCAATTAAATTTTCCGAAAGAAAAACATAATCTATTCTCGAATAGGTCCCATGCACGTGAGAAAAAAATGAATATGCTCTTTCTAAACCTTTGAACTCTCTCCATGAGTCCTTCAAACCCGTAACTTTCATCCAATTATCCATCACCTTCCCTTTCACACCAATTCCACTTCTAGCTATATTTGTGCAATCCAATCCTGACCTAATCAAATTAAAATCACCAGCCACAATAGTTTTAGCAACATTTTCCAACTCCACTATTTTCCGAATTTTTTCGAGAAACACTGTTTGGTGGTCATTCGGAGCATAAATATTTACCAACAAGATTTCCTCATCCTCCAATTTTCCTCTTAACAACAAGTACCTACCCTCCTGATCAACAATCTTTTTTGTGATTTCAAATCCTAACTTTCTAGAAATCATAGTTGCCACCCCTCTTGCTTTAGATGTTCCAAACGCCATCTCGTAGTGTTGCATCCAACCTAAAAAAAGTTTATTCGTATCTTTTGACTTCTGATGTGTCTCCTGTAAAAACAAAATATCTGGTCTATCTTTTTTCAACGCCAATTCCAACCTCCGTCTCTTGAGAACAGAACCTGTACCTTTCACATTCCATGATATTATTTTAATACTTCCCATATCCAATTTCTTCTTCCAACTTTAAACTCTCCATCGGGCGTGCCACCAACAACCCTACCACCATACCACTACATATAACACACATTTTCACTCTCCCCACCTTCCAACGAAAAGTCGCCTCTGTCAACCAAAGAGGGGAGAGGGGGGACCTGCAAGACGTGCCCTACTGCCGGCGCTATGCGCTATTTGCCCATTCTACCTCTATTAAGTACTTAAGCTTGCTACTATCCAGATCTCATTGTTCCTTGCCTATCTCCTCTTCCACCATAATCAAAGACAACTCCTCCTCCTCCTCCCCTCGCTGAGGTGTTCCACCTGTTGCCCCGCCAGCTTCCTCCCTCCCTTGTTCCCTTCCCAAAGCTCCAGAATCCATCATTTCCTTCTTAAGATTTTTCCATTCTTCTGAATCTGCTTGTACCAATCCCAACATACTCAAATATTCCAATGGGTTAGTGCCTTCATCAATAACTTGCATTCTTTTTTCATAAAAAAAGCGCAATTGTTGTGGAAATCTCCAATTATACCTTATATTTTTACTCCTCAACAATTTAGTAACAGGCCTCATCTTATACCTCCATGTTCTTTCTTTTAATGAAATATCATTATAGACTTCAACCTCTGAACCATCAAATTTCAACGCATCAGAACCTGCTCTTTTCAGGTGAGCCATTACTTTTAGTTTATCTGCCCAATTTGCAAATTTAACCAGCACATTTCTTTGTGTCATTCTCCCTCTTCTTGGACCCACCCGGAACGCACTTCCTAAATCCTCCTGAACAAATTCCTTCCCCATTTTTAGACCATTTAACCACTGAACCACCCTCTCTCTTAACAAATCCGGAGTCCGTTCCGGTACCTGACGGATCAGAATATTCTGCTTTCTCATCAAATCTTCCACAGCATCAATCCTCATTTCTTGTTCCAACATTTTTAGCTTACTGTCCCGCACCACCTCCTGGGTCCCTTTTAGTTCACTCTTTACAGTATCCACCTCAATTTGAACCACTTTCAGCATTCCCGCAAATTTATTCAAATTTAAATCCATTTTTTTTGTATAATCATTCAATGTTGACATCATCTTTTCTTGCCCTTTAATTATTTCACTTCTATCTTTCACCCTTAAAGTCTCACTTTTCTCGAATTTTTGCATCAATTTACCCATTTCCACCATAAGTTGCGTCTGGTCCATTGGCACTGTAGACATAGATGATGGTTGAGCAGATTCACCCACTGTTGTTTTTCCAGTCGTCTTAGACTTTACAACTTGTTCTTCCTCCTTCGCTTTTCCTCTTGTAACTTTTTCCATAATAATCCACTGTATTTCAAACCCAATGTTGCAGATCGCTGTAACAGTTTGTCAATATAGTGGGGCTTACAACACTGCAGTCATTGGTTCCACAGTTACAGCAGGAAAGTTCTTATGTCAGCAGAAGGTACCAAAATACTGTAATCCACAACGATGGAACTAAAGGAAGCAACTCTCCAAGCAGGCAAATTAAAAATAAAAAAAAATTATTGACCACAACAGATCCTTTCCCCCAAAGCCAGCGGTCCAAACAAACGTCTTCCAGCCACAGAAAAAAAAAAGGCTTCAGAGAAACAGTTAGCCCAGTTGTTGAGGGGGGGGGGGGGGCTCAGGAGGAAAAGAAAAATCCAGCTTCTGAGGAGTTGGGGTGATGAGCAAGATATTCCTCAATCCACACGGTAAAGAAACCAGCAATCAAAGCCATACATTCCTTCCTTTGAGATGAGTATTTAAAGCATCATTCTCCAGCGAGTGCCTTAACTTTTAAGTGAGAAGAGGCCCCCCCTCTTCCCCCCTTCCTGTAAGGAGCAGGCAGCTTAAACAAAGGAAAGGAAAAAAAAAAAAACTCCCACAGTTTCTCCAATATTCCAGCCCAGAGATGAGAGAGAGAGAGAAAAAACAAAAATTAATCCACCTTTGTTGATGTCAAAACGTGGCGCGGTCCTCTGGAGTATAGAAAAAAATCACAACCCTCGCACAGTCACTTTCGTTTTCCCTGACCGTCGCCATTTCAAGCCTCCACCTTTTCCATTTCAAAGACTCAGCTCTCTTTTTTTTTTTTCTTTAGAAAAAAAAGATCCCAACTAGTTTTATAGCTTGCAACTGAGAATGTAGCTCCTCACAGGCACTTACATGCAAATTACTTCGCACTCAGGCTCCTCTTGCCCCTTTCAAAACCGATTCCAAACGCCTTCTCCACAATCTTGCTGATCCCGTTCCACAGCTCCAGCAGAAAAGCCGCGACTGCCGCCGTAGCTTCCACTGCCAGAGAATCTCTCGAACTTCGATCAGCCAGCCCCAAAAGCTCACCAAACTTTCCACGGAGACAGGCAAGGATCTTATCTTTAGGCTTTGCCACTTTAAATTTTTTCTGTTCTGCTCCTTTCCATTGTTTACCACTTTGTTGAGCGCGAGCGTCCGAAACTAGATGTTACACAGCGGCCATCTTAGCCAGCTCCTCCAGTCCTTAGATGTTCAAGGTGGACAAATTCATAGTGAAATCTGAAGCGCCACCTTTCTCCTCTAAGCACGCTGTTTTACTCTCAGGCCTGAGAGATGTCGTACTTCCTTCTGTTTCTACTCAACCCTGTTCTTCTGATTCAGACTGTCATATGAAATAGGACACACAAAATGATAAGACATAGGCAAACTTCTCAAAACAGCTACCTTTCCTTTATTAATGAGCTAGACAGGTCAATGCATTTCAATGTCATGAGATTAATGTTGAAAGGGACAGCTAATGTCAGCTCTAATTGTTAATACACAGCCTGACTTTGCCATCACTACATGAACAATTCTGTAAACAGCAGGAATCATGTAAGGCTGAAGCACAGCACGGAGTTACTTATGCATCACTCCAAGTGAAATCTGTGTTACTTATCCACACATAAGTAATAACAAATTGAATTCTAAGACGTGAAATTAAGACATTAAGAGAACAACACCTTCCTCTATGAGCACTAACAAGAACATACAGCAAAGAAATCCTGAACCATATGTTGGTGTTGTGTATTTCTACACAAAAACTGTGAGCCTGAATATATGAGTTCAGATTTCTCCTCAGCAAAAGAGCTCATGAAATAGCCTTTGGGCTAGCTACTGTTTCCTCATCTTCAACCTTTCCATCTATAAGACGGGCATCATACTAAGGGTGTTGAACAAGTATCTGGTGGTTCATTAGCACTTGGGGGAAGTGCTATAGAATGCTGTAAGCAATACTATTTCTTAGCTGCAATATAGGTACATGGCCCATTTTTAAAAAAATAATTTGGATGCCCTATGCTGTGAAAGCCAAGCAAAAAGCAAAGCAATCACACTTATATATCACCCCATAGCGCTTAGTGCATTCTACACTCAAAAGTCAATTAGCATTTATCCCCCAACATGCTGGGTTCTCATTTTACTGACCTTGGAAGGATGGAAGGCTAAGTCAACCTTGGATCCCAGTCAGGATTGAACTCACAACTTTTTGGGTGCAGTACAGCAGTTTAAGGGCTCCCGTGTTAGTTCTGTCATTACTACTACTATGACTATGACTATGTCTATGGTGGCAGTGGCAGCGGCAGCAGTGACTACTACTACTACTACTACTACTACTACTACTACTACTACTACAATGATGATGACTGCTGCTGCTGCTGCTGCTGCTACTACTACTACCACCACCACCATAGCTCCAAAGAAAGAAAACCCTAGTAATGCAGACTAGAGTGACATGTAAAAATATCTTTGTGGCCAATAGGAAAGACCATTGCTTTTCTCCTGGTGAATGGGGGAGCAATCTCAGGAAGGACATGGAGCCCTTTCTTTTGAAAGTTTAACATGAAGTTTGAAACATCACAGCTAAATAAAGTTTATAATTGTTGGCTATCTTGACTTGCTGAAAAATACCAAACGGAACCTGCCGAGCTATATATTTTGAATGAACCAGAAACAGTTTTACTCTGTGGTTTATTCCAAACAGGAGAGAAGTTGGAAACAACTGTACCACCTAAGGAGGGTTTTGAGAAGTCCTGTGCCACTATGCACAATTTAAATCCTCCCTGACTCTCTTCCGTCCATCATTTATTGTGAAATATTGTAAAAATTAAGAATATATGTTGAGCAGGGGATTAGACACAAAATTGGAAAGCCCCCAGAATTGATCCATACATTTTGGTGAAAATGTGACCCCATTAACACCTCTTCATATATTTCAATGAAGCCCTTGGTAATCCAGATCTCATTCCAGAATTTTTAACACATGGAATAACCCATGTCACTTATAAATCTGGCAATTGTTCTTGGCCCTAAAAGTGACCTATCTCAAGTTTTATCCTCAAGTTGTTTATATTTTTTTAAAAACTAAAATATTTAGTTTTCTTGAAGGCAACTGATCCTAGCAGACCAAGAAATCTTGAGGCTGTAAGGAATTGTTCCCTGTTTTCATAATGAGTTTAATCAGGCTTGAAAGGACTTCAGAAATTGGTAAATTTATGTTGATTACCAAAAGGCATTTGATTCTGTGGCTGTATTGTGACTTCTTCAAAATTTGGGGATTTACAAAACTGATAATATAATTATTACTTTACTACTTAAATGTATTACAAAGTAGAGAGAAAAATAAGATGAAGATATATTCTCATTTATTAGAAGAAATATTTTTCAGAGTGATTTTTGTAAGCTTATTGTAGTCCTGTCTAGTTATAAACCCCTTTTCTAGAGAGCTGAGCAGTGGTGGGCATCAGCAGATTCGCACTAGTTCATCAGAACCAGTAGCAGAAATTCTGGCTGGCCCAGCCCATCCAAGTTTTGAAATAAAGTAGTCCTAATTCAGGTGCAATGCAGGGCTTTCCCCTGGCCATGCCCACCATACCACGCCCATAGTATGGTAGTAAAAATTTTTGGAGCCCACCACTGGAGATGAGTGATATCACTTGAAAGCTACAAACCTAGTGTTCGATGAAACAATCTCAATGTTTCATGCTTAATTTACATGGTTGATATTAAGCTATTTGCAAGCTGTTCTTGTAAACTGAATAGTCTCTTAAACTTTGCTGAGTCTTACAATACAGATATCAAAATGAATGTTGGTGTTGATAAATGTGCTATTATCAACACTAAAAAATAAAAATTCTAAGAGTGCAGTAACAATAAGCTTATTAGGTAAAAGTCACCCTTGCTCAAAAGCCAGTCGTATCCAACTCTAGGATTCAGTGATCATCTCTGTTTACAGCAAAAGAGCCAATGCTGTCTGCGCTTGCAGACATCTTCATGGACATGTGGCAGGCATGCCTAGACACCGGAGTACAGGGAACGCTGTTTACTTTCCTACCGAAGTGGTACCTATTTATCTACTTGCAATTTCTTGCTTTCAAACTGCAAGGTTGGCAGGAGCTGGGACAGAGACGGAAGCTCATTCCATTGTGCAGTACTCAGGTCTCAAACTGCTGACCTTCCAGACAGTGGTCTTAACTACTTGAGCCACCACATAAGCTTATTACTGAACACTTTATTCAATGCTTATAATAATAATCATGTGCCATCAAGTCAATTCTGACTTACAACAACCCTTTCCAGGGATTTCTGAAAAGAGAATACTCAGAAGTGGTTTACCATTTCCCTGAAACTATACAACTTTCCCAAAGCCACACAAACTAGCTCTTCTGGGATGCTCAGTAGGGAATTGAACTCTCAACCTCTGGCTCTCACTAAGCTATTGAGCCAGCTATTCAATGTTTATAGAAATGGGAAAACTATAAAACCTAGGCATCCACAAACATCTCAATATAAACTGCAACATTTACTTTGTTACTCAGGATCAGATATTTTGGTAGAGCGAAAGTGGTACTCAAAACAGAACTCTGCAAAAAAAGAAGTGGTAATTGCTACTATTAATTGCTACTAACCCATCTACAATATTCTTTTGTAATTACAGTATGTCCTGAAATACAGTGATCTTGTTGGTTTAAATAGGACAATCCAAATTATCTGGTCAAAATAATGGTGCCATTATCCAAAGGTGTGTTCAGAGCAACGTGTGTGTGTGTGTGTGTGTGTGTGTGTGTGTGTGTGTGTGTGTGTGTGTGTGTGTGTGTGTGTGTGTGTGTGTGTGTGTGTGTGTGTAAAGCATGGGTGGGGCAGGGCTTGTTGACCACAATCTTTGTATGAGTCAAATAATCATACTTCAAAACTACTCCTGTGGGCACATGCTCCCACTTAATCAGATCATAGTAGAAAAATGATAAAGGGCTAACAGTATAACAGCTTTCATGGAAGAACAAGTCTATACGAAAGAAATGCCCAAGGTCCAGGGATACATGGCTTGGGAAATGGTTACATGGACAACACCACAGTTATCTGCAGAATGATATAAGTTAGCATCTTTCCAAAGTCAGTAAAATGAGTACCCAGTCAGGTAAAAATGCTAATTAAATAGTGCTCTAAGCACCATGGGGTGGTATATAAGTGTAATTGCTATTGCCATAAGCAACAATCAAACCCCTTGCTTGAATTAGGCCATCTTCAGACTGAAACTGAGGAATAGCCACAATCCAAGACAAAGTTATTTGCACTAGATACTATCAGAAAATAGTTGTGAAGCAAGATATAAATAATATAGTGAGGGCTGTCATGAATCCAAAGAAATAATTCATCGTATCATAGCTGGATGCTCTTAGGATAACTTCAATGGCATAACCAAGCTATAAAGATTGCTTTTCAACAGTTAGCCAAATCTTGTGGACTATTCACATCTTACCCTCCATATTATAAACTACAGCCATTTCCCATTTTACAAAATGGAAATATTGGAGATGTAATGCAGTGGCTCAAGTGGCTAAGACGCTGACTGGGAGGTGGGAGTTCAGCAGTTCGATTCCCGAGTACTGAAGGATGGAATGAGCTCCCGTTTTTGTCCCAGCTCCTGCCAACCTAGCAGTTCGAAAGCAAGAAATTGTAAGTAGATAAATAGGGGCCACTTCGGTGGGAAGGAAACAGTGTTCCGTGCGCTCCGGTGTCTAGTCATGCCTGCCACTTGACCATGGAAATGTCTTCAGAAGTAGACAACGCTGGCTCTTCGGCTTTGAAACAGATGAGCACTGAACCCTAGAGTCGGATACGACTGGCTTTCGAGCAAGGGAAACCTTTACCTTTATCTTAATGCAAACCAAGCATCTAAGACAAGTGAATGCTAACAGAATTAATCATATGACAGGAAAGATTCCCTTCTATTTAAAATTAACTTGTTTGTTTCTATCTAACCAACCAATTAGAACAGTTTCTATTGTCCTGCCACAGGGTCAGTTGACCCTAATTAGCATGCGCAAGGACCTTTCTTTGTTCTGGTCAGAGTTGTTTGTTTCTCTTCAAAGAAGAAAGATGCTTCTATCACTGTCTCCTTTTACTTAGCCCATTTGGATACGAAAAAGAAGCCATTTTATCTACTTTTTAACTACATCACTTGAATTTTCCTTCCTGCATTATTAACCTGATGCCACCCTATCAAGACTTCTGAGCACATGTAGTTAGTAAACATTGTTTTTTGTTGTTTTTGTTTTTACTTTAAGCTTTGGTCTGAGTAATCGTTGTAGCTTGGCTAGATGGAATTATTAGAAGAGGAGAGTGTGCTTTAATACTAAGCCTAAACTCTGCCCTGCATTTTTGCTGTGCAGCTACCCAATAGTTTAATAGGACAAGCAAGCTCCCACAGATAAAACAACTGATTTTCATAAACCCGACATCATACTTCTGGATAAACAACAAAGAAAAGCATACCTTTACAGAAGTTGGAGTTCCAACAACCAGTAAAGTTAAAGGTACAGAAAGTATAAAAATGGCAAATCAAATCAAATCTTTATTATGGTCCAAAACCAGCATAGAACAGCAAAAGGAACAGAAGTTAAAATGAGGGTACTTAAAATACCCTGCAGTGGCTCAAGTGGCTAAGATGCTGACTGGAAGACGGGATGTCAGCAGTTCGATTGCTGAGTACTGCAGGACAGAATAAGTTCCCATCTTTGTCCCAGCTCCTGCCAACCTAGCAGTTTGAAAGCAAGAAATTGCAAGTAGATAAATAGGGACCACTTCAGTGGGAAGGTAAACAGCATTCCATGTGCTCCAGTGTCTAGTCATGCCTGCCACATGACCACGGAAACGTCTGCAGAAGCAGACAGTGCTGGCTCTTCAGTTTTGAAACGGCGATGAACACTGAACCCTAGAGTCAGATACGACTGGCAAGGGAAACCTTTACCTTTACTAAAATAAAGCCAGAAACAAAAGTTAAAATCAGGGTGTTTAAAAAGGAGCATTTCTGCTCAGAATTAAGAAGTAATAAAATTAGTACTTAAGAATAATTCTGCAGCTACTACTAAACCTATGATGTAGTACTAATAGTTTATTTTGCTAAAGACCTACCAAGATTGTTCTTCCGGTCTTACTTGCTGCGGCACAGAACCTGGCAGTGTTGTGTGTGAAGGTGAGCCTTTTATCTGATAACAGCCAGTGGGTGTATGTGCTGTTTGGCCAGGATACTTGCAGAGTAGCATAGATATGAACTAGATCCGGATATCTCTATAAAAAGGGTAACTGCAGAGAATATCTTCTGTGGTTTCAATTTCTCCAGTGTCACAGGGGCATAGTCTCTCTGACATTGGTGTCCTTTGGAATTTTCCCTCGAGAATCACAGAAGGGAAGGCTTAGCAATGGACTAGCATAAGTGCCCTCCAATGACTTGGTGTCTCAAGTTGGAGCAGGTACAGGGCCAGGGCATCAATGTGTCTCCAAGACTCTGGAGCCAGGAAGGTGGGGGACCCTGTTTGGACTCCATAGAGTAGCTGCAACAGGATTTTGGCTTCAGATAGTTTGAGTGCAGCAGGGATGTATTGGCCTCCTTTTGTCCTCAGGAACTTAAGTATGGTGAAGGTGGATCTCTGGGCTGTAACAACAGTGTGTGTGGTAGGGGTGTTCCTTGAGCCTAAAGCTTGGAGGCAAGAAATTAACAGAAAATGGAAGTAAAATCAGATTTTTCTGTGGAATTCAGTAACCGGAATTGTTCCAAGAACTTTTGCTACCAATTTACAACCCAGGCCAAGAGCTGCTAATCAGGTTCCTGTAACCCAAAAGTCAATGATTTCGCAAGCACCTCATTTCAACCTCTAATTTTTAGGACTGGATTCCTAATTTGGAGACTTAACCCTTTCCTTCCTGCCCGTTCCTCACACACCAGCAACACAGATACTGTAAATAAAAAGGAAAATAATAAACCCTCAAGGCAATTTCCTTTTGTGGTGACTTTTTCAGGATTTTTTGGGGTACACGCTCCTTACACCCATGGCTGTCCTGATTGCTGGGGCACTGAAATCAATCCTCTTAAAATTGTGGGTGGAGAAGGAGTTGCCAGGCAGACATTTCTCTGGCAGCCCCCTGCCTGGTCTCTTGGCACTCCTTTCCTCTAGAGGAGGGTGCCCAAACTTTTTCGGGCCACAGGCTGGTCATGTGCTTCATGGGGCTAGTCACTATGGCCCGGAGGCTGGGGACACCAATTCATCCAGCCCACGAAACCCTCATCACTCCTGGAAGCGGAAGTAAAATGCGCCTGGTACAGCCACTAGAGCAGGGGTGCCCAAACTATGCCAGATCCGGCCCCCGATGGCAATTTAACCACCACCACCACCCCCCACAAAGCCCTCACCGCTCCCAGAGGTGGAACTAAAAGGCTCCTGTATGGGCACATTTTACTTCCGTTTCTGGGAGCGATGAGGGCTTCATGGGCCAGATGAATTGGCATTGGGGGCTGGATTCGGCCCCTGGGCCATAGTTTGGGCACCCCAGCTCTAGAGGCTGACAAAGTTTTGGGGGGACGTGGGTGAGGGGGAGGAGTTCGCCAGGAAATCTTAGGGCCCGGGTTGTTCTGACCTTCTCGACGTGGGGGGGGGGGGCTTTCCATTAAGAGTTTTTGCCTTGCGAGGGGGGGGGGGGAAAGCAAACACTAGTTGACGTCGTCGCCGAAGGAGCCGATCTCTGCCCCAGTGCCCCTGAAAGGCGAATGGGCACTGGTGGGTGCGATCCTGCACCCGAAGCCTTCGGACACCGAAGCCAGTGGAACGTAATTCCGACTCGAGGCATCATTTGGACCTTGAAGGGCAGCAGGGACCCCGGGCTGTTCCTCAGCCCCCCCCCCCCGCCCCCGCAGAGAGGGGTCCGAGGGGAGGCGACAGGGGCCCTTCTCCTTGGCCCTTTATCCTCGAGGGTCGCCTTCTTGGGCCTACGAGAGCGAGCCCACTTCTCGCGTCCCTTTTCCTCCTCCCCCATCCGAAGCCCATGGGCTTGCATTCCCTGCCTGTTCGACGGGGCTTCCTCGGAGCAGGGCGTCCTGCACAGCGCCGCTCGCCCGCCGGGTTTCTTTCGAGAAGGCTGCGGTGCCAGCGCTGGAGGAGAGCACGGCCTTGCGGGAACCCGGGAGCACTCCCACTCCAGGTGCGAAACCTTTCGTCCCACTCCTAAACTCTGGGGTCGGCCGGCTTTGGCGCCGTCCTTCTAGCTGCCAGTAGCTGGTGTATGGTGGGGGGGGGGATAACCACTGGACGCAACGGGGATTACTTGTGAGTAGCCAGGGATGGTACGATCGGGATGTAATGCTTCAATCCTTTCCCCACAGGGAAACCTGCCACTCTTGCTGTGTGCGCCTCTTTGCCTCAGCATTCTGTGGCACTAACTCTGGAGTGAGTCAGTCTAGCACCGTGATGGCGAACCCTGGCACTCCAGATGTTCTTGGACTTCAATTCCCAGAAGCCCAAGCCCCCTGTGAATCCACACGAATGGGTTTACTGTGATTCATCCGGCCCACACTGCCCTCGTCGCTCCAGGAAATGGAAGACTCTTCTGTGTTAACCCTTCCTCCATATGGGCGCGTTTTACTTCCACTTCCGGGAGCAATGAGGGAAGCGAGGGCCAGATGAATCGCAGTAAACCCATTCATGTGGATTCACAGGGTGCTTGGCCTTCTGGGAATTGAAGTCCAAGAACATCTGGAGTGCCAAGGTTCACCATCACGAGTCTAGCAGGAGGAGCGCCTCCTTGCCCTTCCAGATGTTCCAAACATCTAAAAAATCCTGGCTACCGCCCTGTATGAGGCACCAAATGGAGACAAGAAGGACACCAAAGCCAACCACTCAACGCCACCCTTTCTTCTCAAGTGCTGCTGGCCTTGGTTTATTACTTGGGAGCCAAGGGGGTGAACGTAGAAAGACATGAGGCCAACTTCTGAGTTGACTGATCAATGCGCAAACGAGGTCAGCCAGACTGGCCCTTGGTTTTGTCTTTCAGGTGATTCCATAGGTAGTCACCTCTACCAGTTGATGCTCTCAGAATCATTGTGTGTCGGGTTGAATCTGACTTATGGCAATCCTTTTCATGGTTTTCTTAGTAGAGAGTACTCAGAGAAGTGGTTTCCTCTTCCCTTCTTCTGGGGACATTTCTTGGACTGTGCTGTTTGCCCCAAGGCTACACACAGGCTGGCTCTTCTCTCAGGAGACACACTAGGGAATTGAACTCCCAACTCCTGGTTCTGCAGCCAGGCCCCCAACACACAGAGCAATCCAGCCAGCTACAATGCCCAAACTCATACCCGTGGGTACGTGGTTCCAGAATAGACCCACTGACTCAATAGAAATTCTTTAGGTGTTGGCTCACCCAATCCCCATTGATTCAATGGGCCTACTCTAGCTGAGACTTGTGGTGGGATTTCGAACTCCCTAGCCTCAAGCTGAGGCCCTCACGCGAGGAGACCTGAGCTAGTCAGTCTAGCAGCCAGAATGGATTCCTGAGCTGAGATCTACAGAGATGGTCTGATGGACTCAAGGGAGCTCCCTTTGGTGTCTGGACACCCAAGGCAGGGCACCACAGGGTCAACCCCGCCGCTCTTCCCAGGGCAGAAGAAGAAGAAGAAGAAGAATTTTTATCAAGTGCTTAAAACGACCCTTTGTAAGAATTAACTGGAGTTAATGTGGCATAATATTTGCAAAATAGAAATTTTTTTATTTAGATCTTGTCCCCACCAGGAACTCAACAAGGTACCTGGGTAGTCTCTCCATTTTAATCTTTCCATCTCCAGAGTGGAGAAGGAGGAGGAGGAGGAGGAGAAGCACAGCGCAGTGGGAGCTGAAACGGGCGCCCCACCGATCAGCAAAAATCGCCTCCCACCAGGAAGGCTCCGGATTCGGCAAAGCGAGCTGCTGTGGCTTAACTTGTTAGGCATCATTGACTTACCCGATCGGGCTGACGTTTCGTCCAGCCATTCCCCATCAAACGGGCTGCTTTGCCTGCCAGCGGAGTGGGGCGAGGGCTCTGTTTTCGGAAGGCAAAAGGACTCTCTTCCCCCAGGATATTAAAAGGTCAGGGAACCTGGATGGTTGGCTGGCTGGCTGGCTTGTTGGTTGGTTGGTTGGTTGCCTGCCTGCCTGCCTGCCTGCCTGCCTGCCTGCCTGCCTGCCTGCCTGCCTGCCTGCCTGCCTGCCTGGTTGGTTGGTTGGTTGGTTGGTTGGTTGGTTGGTTGGTTGGTTGGTTGATGGGCCACAGAAACATTAAGATATGGTAAAATGCACCCAGACCGTCTGGTTGGAGAGGTTGTGACCACCCCGTCCTTACCTTGGTTATCTCTTGACCCTTGGGTAAACAAGGAGAAGGGAGCGTGTGAGGGTGGAAGAAAAAGTTCAGCTTGAGTTTTGGAGCAGGTGGGCCGTGGATGCTGGACTTCGCTCTCCTTTTTTAAAAAAAAGTCTCCTTCAGGCCTTGGAAATCCAGAGAGTCGACATCCTTGGTTCCTTTCTAAATGACTGTCAGCCATCAGAAGATCTGCTGCAGCCTCGGAGGATGCCCGCTTGGCTCCAGAAAGAAAGGTGGGAAATTGCTTCCAAACCCCAAGGAGAGGAGGAAGATGTTTCTTAGCTCTTTGGCGGGGTACACAGAAAGAGCCTTCTCGAAGATTGTGGTAATTTTGGACAACAATCATGTGTCCCTGGCCAATGGCCACCTTGTCCTGGCTAATCTTTCTCACACTAGGTCAGGCAAAAGGAACTGCAGAATGAACTCTCCAAAAGGTGCCTTCATTTTGGCAGTTTCACATCTGACCTAGACATGGAGGAAGAAGAAGAAGCTCTTTGGTGACTAAGAATATTGGCCTACTAGTCTTCCAATTCTTAGGTCCACTGCTTCTGCAGGCCCACTTGAGCTGTCCCCAGTGCTGATCTTCTTCCAAGGCAAACTTGGCAAGCGAATTACCAGATACCCTGCGGAGGATGGTAATTGTGCTTATGGTACCTTAGTAAAAGGGCCCCAGTTCTCTACATGGCTGGGTGTCTGTGTGTAAGCTGTGTATAGTTTAATGTGCTGAATTCTGTGATTGGGATTACCTGGTCTCTGAAGTGCCTTCTACACTCAATGCTGTCGCTGTCTAGGTATCTCAAGAGAAAGGAAGAATATTCACTTCAGAGTGGATAAGAGGTTTTTTGCTTTTAAAAAATCCAAAAAGCAAAAGTCACCGCATCAACAGGAGGGGGGATCCAAAATCTGCACTAAAGTAATGTATTTATTCAGTCACTGCAAAGATAGTGCAAAACAAATCATGCTGACATCTTTTTAGAACCTTTGAGTGAGCTTAATGAAGGCATTACCTTATCTCACTGAGCATCTCACATACCTCCAAAGCCCTATTAGGGTCACCATAAATTAGAGACAATCTGATGGAACAACAGGCTACGCATATTGGCTCCCATTTTGTCCCATAGGATTCAAACTCAAGCAGTGACTCTTCCATTGCTGTTCTCCACATACTGTAAAGTTTCTTTGACCCCGTGGGAATATTTCTGGCTAAGAATAAATGTGCCATTCCTATACATTCCTATCCAAACATACTTACATACTTAGATACTTACATACTTAGAATTGCCATCTTGACGTTTCTTCATGTATCAGTAATAACAATTGCCCTGGCTAAAGCAATTTTAAGACTGTAGTGGCTCAAGTGGCTAAGACGCTGACTGGGAGGCGGAAGGTCAGCAGTTAGATTCCCAAGTACTGCAGGAAGGAATGAGCTCCCGTCTTTGTCCCAGCTCCTGCCAACCTAGCAGTTTGAAAGCAAGAAATTGCAAGTAGATAAATAGGGACCACTTTGGTGGGAAGGTAACAGCGTTCCATGCACTCTGGTGTCTAGTCATGCCTGCCACATGACCACAGAAACATCCGCAGACAGCGTTGGCTCTCTGGCTTTGAAACCGAGATGAGCACTGAACCCTAGAGTTGGATACGACTGGCTTTCAAGCAAGGGAAACCTTTACCTTTACCTTTACTAAAGCAATTTTATTCCATAGCAATAATTTACTAATTTTTCCTGAAACAACCGGAAAGGTTTAGAATAAGCAGCCACCGGCAAACTGTAAAACGTCTGAAGGAGTTCAGTGGTGCTTTAAAAATATATATTCTCACTTTTCTTTTCTTTTTCCCACACTCAAAATGCTGGGAAGGGTCACGTTAGTTCGTGCGACAAGTCGCGGCGAAGGAAATATCCGTCCCTCTAGAGCCGCCTGGCGGTCGATTGCCGCAATTACTCAAAGGTTTCCGACCACCTCCTGGGCCAGACCATTTCCGTGGCCAGCTATTTGCTCAAACCTGAGTGTTTTCTCCAAAATCAGTTGCACGTAAGGCCGTGGCTGTTGGGTGCTTCAAGAGCGTAAAGGTCTGGGCATCAGCAAGGCCTGTTTTGCTGAGTAGAGAGAGAGAGAGAGAGTCATCCAGTGTTGGGGAAAAGACAGCTTGAGTCTTTGTTTGAGCAGTCAACTGGAGAAGGTGCATCTCTCTCTCTCCTGAAATGAGTTTTGACCTGTTTGGGCGCAGGTCAAACATCTGCACCAGAAAGAAATGCGTTCCCGCTCTGCTGCGTTTCTCAGATTTACCCGACGGGTCGAGATCTGAGCTGGATGCCTTTGCCAATTGGGATGTCAGACAGGAGAGCTTGTCCAATGTCTAACTCTATAAGTAAGCTGAATGAATTCTCCTGCCCAGCCAGGAGAGTAGGAGGGGGGGAGACATCAGTAGACAATCCTGTGATGCCATTGCCTTTACAAGGGGCTCTTTTACGCATCTGCTTTTGCCAGGGCAATCGGCCTCCCATTGAAGTGAATGGCAGCCACGTCCAGTAGGTCTGAGCGGCACTTTTATACTTTTTTTATTTTTTGCTCCTCAACCAACTCAAAATCCTCTAGATCAGTGGTAGCCAACCTTGGCACTCCAGGTGTTTTTGGACTTCAACTCCCAGAAGCCCAAGTCAACACTCCTGCTCATCAAGGCTTCTGGGAATTGAACTCCATGACCATCTGGAGAGCCAAGGTTGGCCATCACTGCCCTAGATAAATACAAGAGAATTATAATTTCTTCCAAAAGTAGATTGACGCTCGGATTTGTATCCATCTATTATTTCTCCGACTCCTAGTGCCTATGAAATAGTCTCAGAAAATCCACCTATTTGCCCAAGTACCAATACAGTATATATATAAAGGAAGGATGCAAAAGGGACGATCCAAGACAAGAAGTTTTCATTTTCAGTACACCCACCTAACCGAGAGGAAGGGGGCAGAAAGGATCTGACCCATTTTTCGAGATCCATTTCCCGGCCCTTAGACTCTACGCCACCCGCTACTATCGACCGAAAAGGCCAACGCGGGGAAGAACGTCTGAACGGTTTGCCAGGTTTTTATTATGCTTGTTGTACACAGACAATACAAACGGGCGAAAAACCAAAACATTTTCCCCAGTGGAATTTGTAACTTGTAGAAATAATTACTCAGGTGCACAGACAGAACAGGAACATATATTCTTATTTTTCTTTTCTTTCTTTCTTTAAAAAAAAAAAATCCACGACAACCATTTACAGAAGAGCCCAAAATATACACATGATGAAAACCCAGAATTTCTGTTTGGGAACTTCCCCACCCCCGTCGATTGAAATGTAGAGTGCATAATCATTTGTTTGTTTATTTCTTGCATGGTTTTTTCTCTCCCCACCCCACGTCCAATAATAAAGAATGGGTTGGCTGTATAGATTTTCTACAGACTTGCTACTCTACATCAACAAGGGGTGTGGGAAGAGGAGAGACTAGATCGAGTATTAATTAAACGCTCGATATAACAGGAAAAAGAAAAGGCAGGAGAGGGTGGGAAAGAGAGAGAGAGAAAGAAATAAAGAAAATAAAATCACTCTTAACTGGCAATGCCTAATCTATTCCCCAGGAAGGATGTTTTCGTGTCCTTACTTACGCATTAAAATATAATTTTTAAAAAAACAATCCGAACTAAATGCATTTTTTTTAAAAAAAATGTACAGCTCACGAAGTCATCTTCACTGGACTACACTATGGGTACCAACAAGTCAGTTGCCTGTAATCGGTTTGTAGCTTGCTCATTACAAAGATTTACAGCAATAGAAATCGTTTGAGTGAAGGTGGAAGAGGGTAGAAAAATTGGGAGGGGGGGTAGAATGGCACCTGCGCGGGAGAAGAGGGGGGTCAGGTAAGGACAGGGAGAGAGAGAGAGAGAGAGATCGGACGCGTGTAAATTACGCGTTAGAGCCCAGACAATCTTACCAGGCACCTGCCTAAAGAATGCATTCCTTTAAGCGCGCATCGCCTATTTAAGGTAGGGGCACATTTCCCTATTTTTACACTCAGCTGCCTTTTCTTGAACAAGTAGGTGTGCTCGGCTAACTGCACTGCTCGGCCATCCCATCCCCGTTTACAAAGGGGTTGCCTAAACTAGCCTCGGATTTCAGTCTTCCTGTGGCGCAAGCATCCCCTGGATCCAACCCAGAGCGAGCGGAACCAAGAAACCAAAGCACACCTTTCTCCACTGGAACCAACGGGGTGGGGGTGTTACAAGTGTTGAAGGCACACCAGCCTATTGTCCACCTCTGTCCAGCCCTCTCGCTCTTGCCTCCAGGTGAAGGTATAAAAAGACCGGATCTGGGAGTTCAATCAAGGAGGCTGAATTGTTTATTTCCAGGTTCTAATTATTTTCAGCGGGGGGGGGGGGCACTTCGAAATGGAAATGCACTGATAAATCCTGACTCAAATGACCGCCCAATTCAAAGTGTATCGGATTCAAGAGGGAGCTTTCCATTGAACAAATAGATGGTTGGGTCGCACTGCCAATCCTACCGATGTTAGGATCCATTTGTTTTAGGGCTGCATTTCAAAAGGTAAAAAGACCACAGTGGGAGAAGTGGGAGTCATTTCCATCATTTTAAAAAGGTGGGGGAATCCTTGGGATTGTATTTATTTATTCAGCGCCATCTGAGTAGAAGTGACATCCTAATCACACAGATTTGAGTCAGGGACACATGGGGAAGATTCCCCCCCCCCCCCATTTTGAACTGAGTGACATTTACTCCCAAGTAAGTGAGTGATGGATCTAACATCTTTGGCCGAATGAACTCACTCACTCCCGAATCTACCTAGGATTGTAAACCGAGCCGCTTACCCTAAATTAGTAGGGATGAAAAAGATCCGGGATACATTCAGATTTAGGAGTTGCCATGGAGTTTACGTGCACATTTATGGGATTAAATCCCCTTCATCCCACTGGGGTTTGCGTCTAAGTGGAAAGATTTGGCAGTGGAACCCAAGGTTATGGGCCGACGTTATGGAAGAGAAGGAAATGCCTTTGCCAGTTCGGTCCTACGGAAATCAATTGGGATGAAGTTTCCTTTTTGCTACATTGGCCCCAAGGGATCGAATTCTACATCCATTTGGGAAGGAAAAGACGAGGGAGCCATTGGCGGCAGGGAACCTAAAGCTATTTTCCACGAGACTCGAAGTCTGGTTTTATGGACAACTCCGATCTATTTCCCCACACATCTACTCAGAACTAAGGCCCGTTGAGTTCGGCAGGAATTACTCCCCGGTATGTGCATCCCGGATTGCCGCCTTCTGAACTAGAACTGCCTTTTCAAGTTTAAGCCACACGTACTGCTCCGTGCGCTCCGGGGTCTAGTCATGCCTGCCACATGACCACGGGAACTTCTGGAGAAGCAGACAGTGGCTGGCTCTTCGGCTATGAAACAGAGATGAGCACTAGACTCTAGAGTCGGATACGACTGGCTTTCGAGCAAGGGTGACCTTTAACTATACTGCTCGAATAGTGTTACTGCCAGACTGTTGGGTCCCCCCCCCAAAAAAAGACGAAATTTTCTTCCTAGTTCCTCATTCTTTTTTTTTTAAAAAAGGTTTTAAATGTTAGTTTTCTAAACATCCGATTGATCTGACTTTGTTTTCTTTTCCACTGAAACTGTTAGCTTCTTTGTTCACTATTATTAACGCATTTTTGTGCAAATATTAAATAGAGAGCGTACGTGTGAATAGTACCTCTGAACACACACATAAAGTGTTACAACATACACCTGTATCTTTCGAATCCGTAATAAATCCCGTTACACACAGTAAGTCTTGCTCCTATGCGGGGACAGGACGGCAGCCTGAGATTTTTAAGAACTTCGCTTGGGGAAGCCATTGTGCCTCCATGCGCTGAAACATCCTAGATTCTTTTCCAATGCTTTCTAAAACAAGCCGTGGCCTCTTCCCTAGAGACTATTCTCTGGAGGTAAAGGTAAAGGTTTCCCTTGCTCGAAAGCCAGTCGTATCCGACTCTAGGGTTCAGTGAGTACTCATCTCTGTTTCAAAGGCAAAGAGCCAGCGCTGTCTGCTTCTGCAGACATTTCCGTGGTCATGTGGCAGGCATGACTAGACACCGGAGCGCACGGAACGCTGTTACCTTCCCAGCGAAGTGGTCCCTATTTATCTACTTACAATTTCTTGCAGCGGGTGAGAATTTAAGAGAAAGGCTTAATTTCTGGTGAAGAGGCAAAGTGGACGAATTCAATTTGTGAGTTTGCAGCTTCTGGCAATCCAACCTGAAGCCACGTTTGTTTAAAAACAAACATCCCAACCGGTGTTAGAATATATAGAAAAATCGACGGTCTAAATAGGGTGTGGTCCGAAATACGTTTGCTTTGAAATCTTTTTGATTCCTTACATTTTGGCCCTCCGCGTTGCCCAGGCACTGCGATCTTAGGGTCCCCTTTCCAGCTCCTAGAACTGGGCAACTTTTAAGGGTGTAGTCCCGTTCTCACCCAACTGAAAATTGGAGGGAGGGGGTCCCTGTCTTTGAATATTATGGAACTGAATTTTAAAAGGTGGGGGGGATGAGGGCTGAAATTTCAGAATTGTCCTGGAAAAAGATGCTAACCCGCAGATCCCAAGTGGGAATGAATAAAGCCATGTCCCTGTCTGCCATTATACCATAAGAGGTGGTTGATTAGAAAGATCAACTTTTTTTAAAAAAAGGAATCTCAGGTGTCACAACTGCCCCTGAATGACAACAAGGGAGAAAGTAGGTGACGTTTTCTGCTTTGCCAGTATGACTTGTCTGGACAAGAGGGGTCTTCTTCTTACTCATACCTACAAGAGGGTCTAAGATCCGGGAAGAAGGACAACAGGGAGGAGGGGGGGGGCGAGGTTCCGGGTGGCTCAGCGGGGCCGAGGGAGCAGAGGAGGGCTGAGAGTCGCGCAGGGACATCCTTGGCGGATGCCGATCCCTTCACCACCCACCCAGACCAGGATGACACTGCGTGCCTGCGAGTGCGTGTGAGTGCACGTGTGCGTGTGAAACAGAGAGATTGGGCGCCGGCGGGGCAACCTGCGGGTTTTGGGGCGCAAAGTCAGGGGTTGGGGGTGGGTGGGGTGGGAGGGGTTGGCTATCTTAGTGGGGAGGGGAGAGCGTGACCTCACCCCTTCCCCCTCCCCCCTCCCCGCGCCCCTCCTCCCCCCTCTAGCTGTGCGAGTAGAAGCCGTAGTAGGCGAGGTCCTTGGCGCAGGCCTTGTCGCAGTCCCGTGGCCCCAAGGCGGGCTCGCTCTTGAGCGGCGACGAGCTCTCGGAGGCCGGGGTGCCCGTCGGGGAGAGCCGCCGCCGCTTGGCCTGCTCGTAAATCCCAGAGTCGGTGGAGTCGATAGACTTGATGGAGGAGGGCGTCTCGATCCAGCTGGCGTCGGACAAGTCCTTGGGGGGCTTGGAGTCCTCCGCGGGCGGGGCCCCGGACGCCGAGGCTGGCGGGGGAGGAGGGGGCGGAGGAGGAGGAGGGGGCGCCGGGGCCCCCAGCGGGGAGCGCTCGGTGGGCGCCAGGCCCTCGGCCTCCTCCCCGCCCCCGCCCCCTCCGGGCCCGGGCGCCAAGTACGGGTTGCCCCCGGCCCGGGCGCCGCCGCCACCTCCGCCTCCGCCGTTGGGCCAGCAGGGCAGCGCCTTGGCACAGTACTGCGGAGGGCTCCGGGCGCCCCAGCCCGACGCGTCCGGGTAGTAGCCCAGCGGGCGCGCGGGGCATCCGGCCGACGGCAGGGGCAGTGCCTTGACGCCGGCGGCCGCGTACGAGAGGAGGGTGGCTGCGTTGCCCGCCAGGTCGCCCGCCGGGTCGTAGGCTGAGGCGGCGGCCGCGGCGGCGGCGGCAGCGAAGTCCAGCCGGTTGTTGGCGGGGGCGACGAACCAGCGCTGGGGCGACGGCGCTCCGGGCTCCTCGGCCTGCTGGGGCGAGAGGAGGCCGTTGGGGTGGGCCACGCCCCGCTCCGGCCCCACCCCGGGGCCCCCGACGCCCGCCCCGACGCCCGCCCCGCCTCCGCCGGCCACCCCCGGGTGGTGGGGGTGGGGAGGGTGGGCGTGGTGCGGGTGGTGAGCCGGGTGCGGGTGCGGGTGGTGGAAGGCCCGTGACTTGGCATAGTTGCTGACGAACTGGTCCTGCAGGAAGGAGCCCGCCGCCGCCATGGCATAGCGGGCGCCCGGGACGATCTGCGAGCGCGGGGAGTCGTTGGGCGACGGCGTCAAGCGGTCCATGTCGCAGCCCGTGTAGATCCTGGGGGGGAGAGGAGGAGGAGAAGGCAACGTCACTCCCAGGCCGGCCCCAGGAGACTTCCTCCCCGCCCGCCCCCCCCCCCCCGGCTCCCCTCCGGTCAGGCGTGGGTCATGGCCAGCGCCCCCTTCCTAAACCCTCACAATCCTCACCAAACTCAACAGCCGGAGCCCTTGGGACCGGCATGATCCCGGCTCACCCGACCTCACGGGGGTGTTGTGTTGTGGAGCCACAAAGAAGAGGCTAGAACCACGTATTCAGTCCCTGTTTGCCACTGGGGTTCCTCCAGTCAGCTGGACCCTAGACCAAACCCTCCAGAGCTTGTTGTAGCTCCCATCAGCCCCAACCAGTAGAACCCATGGGGAAGAGTGGTGGGAATCACAGCCTAACATCTATCCTAAGCCTACCTCTATGCTAAGCCTACCTCTAGGGCAGAAGTGGGTCTTAGGCTAAACTCCACTCAGTGTTTGAGAAGAAGACACCTCTGAGCCTGTGCTAGTTAGGCCATTCAGGCTGCCATGCCTTAATCCAGTGATGGCGAACCTTTTAGAGACCAAGTGCCCAAACTGCAAACCCCAAACCCAGTTATTTATCGCAAAGTGCCAACATAGCAACAGGGGAGGAAGGAAACGCTCCCATTGGGCTGCTGGGCAGAGGGGCAGGGCAAACTCTGTGCTTGGGAGAGGGAGGAAATGCTCCCATTGTGCTGCTGGGCAGAGAGGTAGGGCGAAATCTGTGCTGGGGAGAGGGAGGAAATGCTCCCATTGTGCTGCTGGGCAGAGAGGTAGGGCGAAATCTGTGCTGGGGAGAGGGAGGAAATGCTCCCATTGTGCTGCTGGGCAGAGGGGAGGGGCAAACCCTGTGCTGGGGTGACTGCACAGGTGCCGACAGTGAGGGCTCTGAGTGCCACCTCTGGCACGCATGCCATAGGTTCGCCACCACTACCTTAGTCTCTCTCCTGCATAAACCTTTGCACAGAGTGACCAGGTGAGGAAAGGCTTCCAGCCTGGGCACCTGCCCTCCTGCCTCAGGGTCAGCAGTCAACCTCTCCCACCCAACAATGATGTCTACTTTTCTGCTGTTGTTGCTGTTTTTTAATGCTTGCAGCTCTCTGGTGGAGGGGCGAGAGAGGGAGAGAGTGGTCTCACTTCTTTTTAGCTCAGACACTGCTAGATAAGAAACAACAACTTAAAAGGGGGCATTCAGCTACCAGTTCAAAAAGGAAATAAATAAAACAGGCAGATTTTGGGATTATGACTTCATTCCGCTGCCCCACCCCAACCCCCGCCTGATTTAAAGAAGGCTTTGAACATGCTAGAGAGGTACTTCGTGACAGTGCTAAGGTCAGGGAAGCCAGCCTCTACTCAGCTGCCAAGTAAGAATCCCTGAGCCAAGTACTCCAGCATTACATTCCAGAGTGAGGGAAGCAGGGACGGTGAAGCCTAACTAAAATGAAACAAAGCAGCAAGTACTGTTGCTGGACCTCAAAGACTAAGTGGGTTTATCTTTTTCGATGAGTTTCCCAGGTTTACAGCCCTCTTCCTCACACTAGGTCTAGGACAGTGATGGTTAACCTTGGCATTCCGGGTGTCGAACTTCAATTCCCAGAAGCCCTGATCAGCAGAAGTTCTGACTTCAGCTTGTGGTAATTGAAGTCCAAGAACACCCGGAGTGCCAAGGTTCGCCATCACTGGTCTAGAAAGTATAGGAGCGCGTTCAGACTCTGGAAGGGTTTTCAGCACCTTGGACAGCACACAACCTCCACAAGGGCGGCTCCAGCCCCTCGACAGCAGACGAGGGTGAAAGGTGTTTGCTGGGGCAGTGGGGGAATCAAGGGCTCCATACCCTATAGAAGCCAGGTGCACCCCTGGCACAGAGGAATTCCTACAGTTTCCCAAAAAGGCAACTCTCAGACTTGGCATCTTCAACTGCCTGTAGTCTGCGGCTACAGTGGGAGCCCCAGTACAGGGAGCTACAAATACTGAGGAGCCTCTGTGGCCTCTGAAACGGTGGGTGGGGGGTGGGTGTATGATTAGTGCTTCAGCCACAGCCCAAACTAAATGCTCTGGAGATCTAAGGGATTAAAGTAAAAGCAGGATGAGGGTATCACACAAACTCTTGGCACCTGGGTTTTTTCCTCTGGAGTCTGTAATTAAGAGTCCAGGACGTCTGAAAACTGGAGAGTGATGAATCCAGATTCTGGATCCCTAGCCTAGGAAGGATGTCATCCCAAACACAAGCACTGGGGAGCAAGTCCCACTGAGTTGTATCGGACCTATTTCAGATTAAACATGTTTAGGACTGCAAGGAGTATCCGCAGTAAGAACCTGCAGTTGAGCCAGCCCAGAAAAAGGCACAGTGTGGGAAGCAGCAGGATTTGGAGGTGGGGATGAAAAAGGAGTAGCAAAATGGTGAGCACAGATGACTGATTAGTTCTGGCTCACCTCAGTTCTCACAAGGGCGACAAGAGTCACAACCCAATTGGTAATTTGTTTTGCACGGATAGCGTTAGTATTTCACAGAACTTGATAAGGAAAAGTCCTTGTTTCTAAATGCCTCTAGTCAAGGCAGTACAATGTGGGGCCTGAGTGTGGGGAAAGTGCGACCTACTTCAGGGGCTTTTGTGAGGATACAACTAGGAAGAATAATGTGCACCACTTTGAGCAAATTGGAGGAAAGGCCAACAAATAATATTTTTTTAAAAATCCAGTAGGTCAGATAAAGTCTATCTTTCTAACCTGTGGATCTAGGAAAGAGGAGGGGTGATAAAAACTTTTCTTTTTCAAAAACCTAGAGCACCCTTAATGTTGAAAGCAATCAACCACCACCCCAAAGGAAAGACAGCATTCTTGATCCCTTAAAATCAATGGAGAGCGAGAAGCCTAGCGCTTCAGACAAGGCAGCGCACCTGGAGATCCAGAGAGGAAGAGGATCGCTGCCTGACTTGGAGCCCAGAATCCAATCAACTGAGTCCTCATCTGCTTGATAACTAACCCAGACAAGGAAAGATTGGATTATATCAGGTTTGTTAAAGTACAAATCCAATTTTTAAAAATATATATTAAAAAACTTCATTTGAAAAGGCACAAAAGAAACTGGCCGGAAATCATTCCTGGTTGGGTGTGTGTCCTTTCATTAAAAGGGAAATGAGATTTATATCTTGAAAACCTAACTCCAGTGGGAAGGAGCTGATGTTTTATTTGGAACAAGGCACCCCACCCATCTTCCAAGACCAGGACTGGCACTGAGGCAAATTTATGCAGGCCTAAACATACGCAATGGGTACTATAGAACCATTTGCTACAAACAGCAGGTAAGGCAGGCTCTGATTATTTCCCTGAAAAGCCCTGACTAACAAGCGCCGGTAGTAAAGGCGAGAAAGGCGGCATTTAATGGCCATCAATCCCACCCTCCAGGACTTGTTGTGGGCATCTTTCTTCTTTGAAATAGTTCTCTCCCCACCCCATCCCTTTTTTATTTATTTTTTTATTTCACAGAAATTGCCTGGATTGATCCAGCCAGAGGACCTAACAGCGGCCAGACCCCTTTCTCGCCCTAGCTACTAATTTTAAGTGATGGCGCAGTAACCGGGGTCATGAGAATGGGAAGGGTTGTGGGCCCTGAGCGGTAGGAAACAGGCAAGACCGAAGAGACCAGAGAATAGCAAAGAATCCAAATTCTCCCTACACACACACAGTGCACCAATTCACTCGAAAAATGGGCCTTTGCTGCATTTCGGAAGACCTTCCCTTGCTTTCCAAGCAAGGCTGTTTCCTTGACACATACAGGTGATACTTTAAAAATTAGAATATCATGTAAATGTTCATTCAGTTCAGTAATTCAACTTTAAAAGGTGAAACAAATATATGAGATAGACTCAATACATGCAAAGCGAGATAGTTCAAGCCTTACTTTGTTATAATATTGGTGTTTAAGGCTTACAGCATATGAAAACCCCCAACCCCACCACCAATCTCATGTACCCCATAATCATCACATAATCTCATGTACACTGTATGCCATGATCCTCACAATTATAACGAATTAAGGCATGACATCTCTCGCTTTGCATGTAGTGAGTCTATCTCATATATTTGTTTCACCTTTTAAGTGAAATGAATGGGCATTTGCAAGATATTCTAATTTTCTGAGTTTCACCTGTAACTTACAGGTGAAACTTACAGGCTGCAAGTGTGAATATCTGTCGATTTCTGGGGGGGGAACAGCCTGTTATAAAGGATCCTGTCCAGGCTAATATTCCCACTGGAGGTCGTCCCATGGCGGGCCTTCCTGGCACAACGGGATCCTTAACTGCACTGCACAAAATCTCTTTCAAGCCAGTCTCCACCTGGCAGGCGCTCCCAAAAACTTTCAGTCTGCAGGAAGGTGGTCAGAAGCTTTTGGACCACCACCACCCCAACCCCTAGCCTTTTTAGAAGATTCCTCTCTGGAAAGGAATAATGGATTGCCTCCTGAAGTGGCTCCTCAACTTTGGAGCTCGGGTTTTACCTGGCATGCTTGTGGAAGTCTAACCATCTACAGCAGACTCTAAAGAGGCACTTTCTGTGGCCCTGAAGAAGGGGAGGGGAGGGGAGGGTCTTCTCTTACTTCCCACTCCCTGCAGGCCACAGGTCTCCTTCCCGCATTTCCTTAATTTCAGGCTGGGGAAATTAATTTCCCATTCCAAATAGGCAATCTCCGCTAGGAGTAAATTGACAGCAATTTCAACAATAAATCAAAACTAGATTGATCCCATTGAATCAACTGGGATTGGGTGAGTCAACTCCTCTGTTAGTCCCATTGATTCAAACAGGCCTTCTCTAGTGGCTAAGACATTGACTGGGAGGTGGGAGGTCAACAGTTCTATTCAGGACGGAATGAGCTCCCATTTTAGGGGCCATTCAACAATTACATGATCCATGAAGGGGGGAGGGGGTCTGCAATCGGAATTATAGAAAAATCACCTGGGGGCGGGGGTCACGTCAAAGATTACATGATCCATTTGGAGCTGTTGTGCATTAGGCACCAATAGTGAAAAGCTGTAAAAAATAGAGTTTTGATACAAAAGCTCTGGATTATGGAATTTTAAAGGGGGGAGGGGGGTTGAAGCTAAAATTATGGTCGTATTATATAAGGGGGAGGGGGTCAATTTTTTCAAAAGAAATGGATCACATAATTGTTGAATGGCCCCTTAGTCCCAGCTCCTGCCAACCTAGCAGTTCGAAAGCAAGAAATTGCAAGTAGATAAATAGGGACCACTTCAGTGGGAAGGTAAACAGCATTCCCTGCACTCCTATGTCTAGTCATGCCTGCCACATGAAAACGGAAATGTCTGCAGAAGCAGACAGTGCTGGCTCTTCGGCTTTGAAATAGAGATGAGCACTGAACCCTAGAGTCGGATACGACTGGCTTTCAAGCATGGTAAACCTTTACCTTAGTTGCGGTGTGGGGCTGGATTTCAGCCCTTAGACGCTTCTCCTGCGGAACCAGCAACACCTTCAAGGTAGCAAGGCAGCAGCGATTCTACCTGGGAGTCTCAAGTGAGGCTCCTCACTTGCCACAGATCGCCTACACCAGAGGGTAAATCCCACTGGATCCTGAGGGTGTTACTCCGAAGCTCAAAATGCCTAAGGTCCCGCTGAAAGGACTTCGGGACTTATGGTGTCCCTTGGCCCTCAACCACTCCGTCATATTGGCCTCCTGTCTTTGCCCGTGAGGTCCCAGGTGGGGAAAGGAGCCATCCGACAACCCTAAGGTTTTTTCCACAAGCTGAGCAGGGCTAAGAAATTGATTTAGTTGTTGGTTACTAAATAGCCTCAGGGCTATTGTAAGAGCGAGCCCGACATACTGTACAGATCTGAAGGGACACTGAGCCAGGGTGGAATCTGCCAAGAACGAAGAAAAGCAAAAGCAGCCAAAACATATATATTTTTTAAAATATAGGGCTACCCTTTGGAACAGCCCTTTCAAATCAGGCAACTTCTGAAACACCGGAGGTTTCTCTGGTAAGGAGTCCCGGGTAACTCAAAACCTGCAAAGCCCCCCTATAGCCATGATGGCGAACCTTGGCACTCCAGATGTTCTTGGACTTCAATTCCCAGAAGCCCAAGCACCCTGAGAATCCACACAAATGGGTTTACTGCACTTCATCCGGCTCGTGTTGCCCTCATCACTCCCGGAAGCCGAAATAAAACGCGCCCGTATGGAGGAAGGGTTAACCCAGAAGAGCCTTAACCGTATGCGCGGGTGGGTTCTATAGTGGACGTTTTCTGCTACTGCTCACTTATCTTGCAAGGTAAAGGTCACCCTTGTTTGAAAGCCAGTTGTAGCCAACTCTAGGATTCAGTGCTCATCTCTGTTTATAGCCAAAGAGCCAGCGCTGTCTGCGTCTGCAGAAATTTCCATGGACATGTGGCAGGCACAACTAGACACGCTGTTTACCTTCCCACCAAAGTGGTCCCTATTTATCTACTTGCAATTTCTTGCTTTCGAACTACTGGGTTGGCAGGAGCTGAGACAGAAATGGGAGCTCACTCCATCGTGCAACACTCGGGTCTCGACCTGCCAACCAAACGTTTCTCAGTGGGAAGGTAAACAGTGTGTCTAGTTATGCCTGCCACATGTCCATGGAAACATCTGCAGACGCAGACAGCACTGGCTCTTTGGCTATAAACAGAGGTGAGCACTGAACCCTAGAGTCAGCTACAACTGGCTTTCGAACAAGGGCGACCTTTACCTTACAGAATAAGTGAGCAATGGCAGAAAACGTTCAGGGTCTTAACCATGAAGTCTTAACCATTAAGTTCAGCGTCTTAACCACTAAGTCATAGCAAAACCAACCTTGTCTTCAGCTATAGCTTAGGGTCAGATTATTTCTGGGACCACAAACCAAAGGAACATCCAAAGATGTGGTTACAGAACTGCAGTGGGAAATGTCTATCTTTCCTGACAGCGACCTTCCATCGTTCTATTATTTCATTGCATTTAGACACCGCTGGATTGATGTTACTGCGACTCTTATCATCCCCGAAGATTGGCCATTGCTGGCTGGACATATCCGAGTTGGAGTCTGAGAACATTTGGAGCGCCAGGAATTCCCCATGGTTTTAAAATTAGGAAACCTTTTTATCCTTCAGTGCGATTCAAATCTGAAGTACAGTAAGTCCCCTTTCCAACGGAATTTCTTCCCTAAAACGTAGGCTTAAGAGCATTGCAGTTGCAGTCGCTGTTTACACAGTAGAAAGAGGAAGGAAGGGGGGAGGTGTTGGACTCAAACACAAATTGTATCAAGTCAGGATCAGAACTCAGGGAGGTGAGAGAAAAGGTGCGGCCTGACTATGGCAAAGACACTCGCCCCTGCTCAGCCGTGAATAAACCCGTGGCCTGCTTGTGCAAACCACCGCACAAGGTGGTTGTCAGTATAAAACCGTGCGCGCGCGCACACACGCACACACACCTGGTTAGACCCACAAGGATAGAAAGGGCGATTGCTAAACTAACTAACTAGCTCGGTAGTCCTCCCCTACCCCAAACACTCTGGAGGGTTTGGGGAACAATCCTTCCTCTCCATCCCCGCCCAACAGTATCTCCAGGGCAGTAGACAGGGGGTGGCCAGAGTGGGCTTTGTCCACCTAGAGTTAGCCGTTTGCCCACCCTCAAACTCCCGGCTCCGTGTGTGTGCCTGTGTGTGCATGTGCGTGCGTGCATGTGTGTGTGTGACTGACATATATATGTGACATTGTTGCCCATCCTAAAAAATATATTCGCCCACTCACATCTAGAACCCTGGCTATGGCCCTGAGTATCTCCGCAAGTCTGCTTTCTCTTTCCTAAACCTCTAAGACTAAATAGAAGATGCAGAGCGACTTTGGGGGGGGGGGGGGGGGAGAGAGACCACGCGGCCAGGCAGGCTGGGGTCCTTTCCTGCACTATCCCCTGCCAATAGTTCAGGTGAGAGCAAAATTGGGCAAAAGAACTGGCGTCCCTTCCTTCCATTCATTCCTTCATTCATTCATTCATTCATTCATTCCTTCATTCATCGTCCCTTTTATTTATTTGTTTGTTTGTTTATCTGTCTATCTTTCAGTCTTTCTGTCTGTCTGTCTGTCGCTTTCTCCTGCACCCTCGCGGAGCTATATGGTGGTTCGCTTGTACCCCGGTGCGTCTTTTCACTGCTGGGGGGTTCGCAATCGCCAACAGCCTGGAGGCCGAACTGTTCGGGTCGCCCCTCCGGGACTGCCTCCCGCTGCAGACTGGCCGGCCGCCCGACCTGCCCTCGTGAGAACGGTCTGTCCCACCGATTTCTCTCTGGAAGGGCTGAATGGTGAAGCTTTCCTTCCCCCTCCCCCCCCCGCAAAAAAATCGCCTGGCCGCCCCCTGCTCCGAGCCCACTCGAGGGGCTGCTCTCGACCTGACCCCTCAGAGAATAAAGGACTGAAACCCGACGGGTGACTTACGTGTCATAGTTGTCTCGAAAGCCTTTGGCGAAGGGATTGTGGTCTATCTTCAGCTGCGTGATCTGAAGGGAAGGGAAGGTGGGAAAAAGTCAGATGTCTCTCCCTGAACAGAAGGGAAGAGAAAAGCCCCGTCCGCTTTTGTTTCCTGTTGTACTTTAGAAAGCAGAGTTCTTGCAGTTTCCTCTCCGAAGCCCTTCTCTTTAACAGGAATATTAAATAATCCAGTATTAATAGCGGAGTCCTTCAAGTTTCTAGGTACTGTCATAGCTCAAGATTTAAAATGGTCATCTAATATTAGAAACATCATTAAGAAAGCGCAACAGAGACTGTTCTTTCTGCGGCAACTCAAGAAGCTTAAGTTGCCTAAAGAGCTGCTGATTCAATTTTAAAGAGGGATTATAGAGTCTATCATCTGCACCTCTATAATTGTCTGGTTTGGTTCTGTATCTAAACAAGACAAACACAAACTCCAACGAGTAATTAGGACAGCAGAAAAAATATTGTTGTTAATCTACCTTCTATTGAAGATCTGTATATTACACTAGCCAAACTCCACTCATCCCAGTAATAATCATTACATACCATATACAAGGACAGTTTCTTTCCAAATGCCATCAACTTGCTGAATAACTAAATTGTGTGATTTTATTGCATTCTTGATCCATAGGGGGGCATAAGTACCAACGACAAATTCCTGGTGTGTTAGCACACTTGGCCAATAAAGGATAAAGGATTCTATGAATGGGGCGCTAGTGGTTTTTTTTAATCAGCATTTAATTTAATTTAATTTAATTTAATTTAATTTAATTTAATTTAATTTAATTTAATTTAATTTAATTTAATTTAATTCTCCCCTTTCCAACGCAATGTCTTCCCTATAACTTTCCCCTCCCGCACAGGCATACATTCTTCCTTAAAGATTTACCTAACCTTGACGGATTCAAATATTTTCTCTGGGGGGGGGGGGCAGGGGTAGAATAGGCCAGACTCGAACTCCCTGGGGCTGCTCGGCCTGTCCTCGAACTTGACGCATCTTTCCCCAAGTCGGCAGCCCCGTTGAAATCCATGGGAGTCACTTCCCCACATCTCTGTATGGGTGGCTGAGCCAGGGACTCTGCTGTGGCTCCTTCACCAAACAGACTAGGGAAGTGCTTGAATCAGAGTTGGCCCAGGCTGTATCTGGATGGACGGTTCAGTTTCTGGCTGATCGGAATAGATCACGGAGGATTTCTGAGGCCCTGGTTGTCCATAATAGCAGAGACGGGATGGAACTGCCTTTAACCCTCCATTCCTATTCCCGCTCTACACTGTCCAGCTTGAAAAACGAAGAAAGACAGGAGTGGATTGTTGGTTGGGAAAGGCCATGAACCAGTCTTGACCAGGTTATCCTGCTATGGTAATAGAGTAGACCCTACTGCCAGCAACTCGACGCAGTGTCAGGCAGTGGTTAACTAACCTGACAACCCTGATAATGGCCTTTAGTGTGAAGTCCACAGGGAAGGGTGATGGACCCCAAGTGGATTAAATCCCACTTGAATCCATCTTGATGAAGGTCAGCAAGCTTCATCAATCCTGGCCTGCCAAAAGTACTCAGGAGCAAAAAGTGACTCTCGGAATTGGACCAGGGCGTTGCGGAAGGCAAATGGAAGGCCCCTACATTATGTTGTTCCCAGGACAATCTGAAGGCAGATCGCCATGAGGATAACCAATATTCGGAATTGGATACGGCACAAGAAGAAGAAAGGATCTTCAGAGGCTGAGAAGCAGCGCTAAGCCCAGGACCCCGTCTTTCCCTGCAGACTTCGAGACCTTCTGAGCCAGCCCTTCTTGAATTCTCAAGCGATTGCTTTTGATACCTGGCTTTGGTCGGCCTGACTCTCGATGCCAGTTTTTTTTTTAAAGGAGAAAAGAAAAGAAACAAAAGCAAAGTGGATCCCGAAAACCTTAAGTCAGCACGCCAGTGATTAATTATTATTATTTTTAAAATTTAATTGGAAGGCCAGTTTGTGGACCGAAATGCTCCGCTTACAGACCCGCGAACAGCCTTACCGGAGGAGCGACTCTCACTGAGCCTACGGGACTTACTTGTGAGTAGACGTGCAAAGCACCGCCCCACGCGATGGTCTCCCGGCCTACTCGGGAGCAAATCCCATTGCGTTCAGTGGGCCTTACTCCCCAAGCAGACACGTCCCCGGACAGGCACCCCAGGGCAGGCGCCCCGCAACGCTTCCTGGCGGCACCGGCGCACCTCGCTCCGGTTTACTTTTGCAAGGAAGCACCAGCCAAGCATGTGTGTCTTCACAGACAACTCAAGACCGATCTTAGAGGAGCTCACACGGTCTCTGGACGAGGTCGCCCTCCCTAGAAGAGGCAGGAATTTACACCCCCCCCCACACACACACACACACATACACTCTCACACACAAAGGAAACAAGCTAAAGTGGGCCGAGAAACTGGTCTCGAATTTCTTGGGCATTTCTGACTATTCTCCCAATCTCTCGTTTAGGGGGAGATTTTCTTTCCAAATGACAAAAAACAAACACGAGTAGGACGCAAAAACAACCCCAACCCCAACCCCCAAAACACCCTTGGCGGAATTGCTGCACCACGTTGCGTGACGATGGGTTTGGATTTGTGCAAAATTCGGAGCTATCCAAGGACCAATAAACACAGAGTCACAAATCCGGATTCTTTCCCTCAGCACCCACCCCACCCCACCCCCCCATCCTCCTGGCCAGCCGAGGCCCTCGCTCGGATCCTGCCTGTCCCACAAAAGTCCCGAATCTGGCTTTCGGGTAGGGCAGGGGTGCCCAAACTACGGCCGAGGGCCGGATATGGCCCCTGACACCAATTCATCCGGCCCACGCCACCCCTCGTCACTCCCTGAAGCAGAAGTAACAAACGCACCGTACTCGGGTGGCGCGGGTCTGGATGAATTTGTGTAAGGGGCCGGATCCGGCCCACGGTCCGTACTTTGGGCATCCCTGAACCATGTGACGGCCCATGGGCCGAAAGTTTGGGCACCCCCTGGGGTAGGGGAATGGGGTGAGGATAAAGGAAGGCGGAAGGCTTTACGTCAGTGTTCTGGTAGGCGGTGACGGCGATGAACTGCGTCTCCGGGAAGGTGAAGGTCTGCACCCGGCCGGGCTGGCTGGTGTCCTCCGTGCCGTCTTCGTTCACCTCCACCACGTGCAGGCGGGGCTGGTATTTGTGGAGGGACTGCAGGACCACCATCTGAGGGCGCCCGGGAGAGAGAGAGAGAGAGGAGAGAAGAGCCACGGGGGCCCTTTGAGCCCTTCACACCCAGGGCGAAGAAGAAGAAGAAGAAGCCCCGACGGCAAGATGGACAAGCCAGGCCTTACCCTCCCGTCCGCACCCCACCCCACCCAGCACCCCCAATTCCCACTGCCACCCACCTTCCCAAGCACATCTTCTCACTCAGCCCCGCCGTGGTTTGGAAACCCCCATGCCCCCTCCCCCAGCTGTCTAGTTAATTTTTTTTAACGTGAATTGGTTACGTCTTTCTTGAAATATATATATAATGGAATTTTTAAAAGTACAATCAAATAACATAAAAGACAACAATTAGTTTCACTTCCAATGGAACTGTTTATATATACAGGTGAAACTCGGAAAAGGTCCATTCATTTCACTTAAAAGGTGAAACAAATATATGAGATAGACTCACTACATGCAAAGTGAGAGATGTCATGCCTTAATTCGTTATAATTGTGATGATCATGGCATACAGCGTACATGAGGTTAATGTGATGATTATGGGGTACATGAGATTATTGGTGGGGGGGATTTGGGTTTTCATAAACTGTAAGCCATAAGCATCAATATTATAACAAAATAAGGCTTGAACTATCTCGCTTTGCATGCAATGAGTCTATCTCATATATTTGTTTCACCTTTTAAGCTGCATTACTGGACTGAATGAACATTTGCACGATATTCTAATTTTCCGAGTTTCACCTGTATGTTTTTGTATAAGGTGTGTGTGTGTGTGTGTGTGTGTGTGTGTGTGTGTGTGTGTGTGTGTGTGTGTGTGTGTGTACATACACATGGTTATATATAACCATGCGGATTCGAATCGAGCCTTTGCGGCTTCGGCACAAGGTTGCCTGCTTTGCTCCGGTTAGTCAAGGCGGGAGAGGGAGGCGAGCCTTCCCCGACGCCGCTCCCGTGGTGGGTGGGTGAGCTTGGAAAGCGGGCCAAAGAGAGGTCTCTCGCCACCCCACCCACCCCATGGCAGGTTCGGCCGGAGGGTCGCCGCCGGACTGACCTGCCCGTTGTTGTTGGAAGCGCCCTTGTTGTTGGTCAGCTTCAGCTTCCCGAAGGAGATCTCCTGGCGCATCCAATGGGCCCCCGTGTTGGGCGAGTCCGGGTGCATGTAGACCCGGTTCCCTGGAAGGGAGACACGACACACCGGTCAAGCCGAACCCGGTCCAGAGGGAGGGCAAGAGCCGATGGGGAGGGAAGGAAGGAAGGAAGGAAGGAAGGATGGATGATGGATGGATGGATGAATGGATGGATGGATGGATGGAAGGAAGGAAGGAAGTAAAGGAAGAAAGGATAGATGGATGGAAGGAAGGAAGGGAGGGATCCATAGTTGGGGGGTTGCCTTCCCTCCTCGCCCCGGACACCCCCTTCCAAGCCCGTCCATGGGAGTCTCCATCCAATCCCGGGACCCCTTCCCAGTCAGACAAGTGGCGACAGACTCCCCCTCTTTTATCATTTGATTTCAACCAGAGACGACGGAAGATTAAAACGACCAACAAAAGGGGAGATGGAAGGAAGCGAGAACAGCCAGGTGGAGGGAGTGGGAAGGGGGGAGGTCTTGGAAATCGGAAAACAGGCGCCCTTCCCTTCGGCTTCTCTTCCAGACCAGATGCCCCCCACCCCGCCCCAACCAAGGCCACCAAAGCTCCAATTAAGCCTTCTCACCTCAGCCGAAAGCGGCACTAGCGCCCGTGTGCCTGAGTGCGCGTCTGTGTGCGTGCGTGTGTTGGCGCTCGCGTGCCTTTGTGCATGGAATTGGCAGGAGAGGGGGTTGAAAAGGAGGTGAAGCGAACGTGTTAATTGGGAGGAAGGCTTGCCTTGTACGTTGGTGTCCGCTTTGCCGCAAGGAACCCATTTGCCGCCTTGGAACCTCCAGTGATTCGGGTCAGCCAGGATGACATCCACAAAGATGTTGTAGTGAGCGGTGGGATCCAGACCAGAAATATTGAAACTTAAGAAAGGGAACATCCGCCTGTTGGGAGAACAAAATAATAATAATAGAGAAATGATTTTTAAATATATATATTATTAATGGAACAAATAAAAGAAACCCCTTTCCCTGAAACCTCTAGCTGAGTGAGATCTTAAGAATGCTAAATAATCTTGCGCTCCTCAGTGGGTTGTGGATCGCCTGATCTTGAGAAAGCCGCAAAAATAATTCCCGAAGTGAACCGATTCGATTCCCTTCCATTGCTCGGCGGCAAACCTCTTCCCCCGGAGCTAAGCAGCCGTCGGAATGAAACAGGGGGGATCTGATCCCGAACAAATTCAAGGCTGTTGGGCTACCAAGGCCCCGACGGTCAGACCCCCCCCCCACACACACACACACACACAGCCACCACCCCGCCGGCCGTGGAGAGAGATCCGAATCTTCCCAGAGGCCAAGTGTCCGGGATTTCCATGGGGTTTTCTTTCAAGATTCCCAAAAAGGGCAGGCGAGCCTGTAGCATAAGGCGCTGCCCGGGCGAAACCTCGGACCCAGGCCAGCGGGACATCCTGGACACACGAAAGTGGATTCTTTCCCATAGATCAGCCCCGGATGAAGATAACGACCGAGATGGTGATGGTGATGATACACAGTTCACACCCGCTGTTGTACATAAGAGTAGGCAGTAACGCTTCCTGATCTTTATTATTTGACATCATAGTCTCACCAGAGTGAGAAAGAGAGAGAAAAAAATGTAATGTTACAGGAGAACGACTGTTCTATTACGACGACTACAAGAGAAATAGATTTAGGGTTGTTGTTTCTTAAACAGACACACACAAAAAGAAAAGGTTATTGCCTTTCCAAGACCCATCAGGGGAAAAAAGGAAAGAAAAAACAAACAAATAAAAGGAAAGAAAAACAAATAAAAAAGGAAAGAAAAGGGGGAAAATAAATAAATAGGGACCCTCTTTTTTTTTCTTTTGTGGCTTTTTGTTTAGTTTTTTCCTCTTTCAAAAGAAGCAGCAGCAGGAAGAGCGAGCGGGGAGAAACGATTTCCCGGCGGCTTCTTGCTTTTGGAGCCCAAAGCGAAGCAAAACCAAATTCGGAGCAAAGGGAGAAAGTGATGGGTGAATGAAGCAAAGGGCCCCCAAAAGGGAGTCGGGGAGAGAATGAGAGATGATAATAATAATAATAATAATAATAATAATAATAATAATAATAATAATAATAATAATAATAATAATAATAATAATAATAATAATAATAATAATAATAATAATAATAATAATAATAATAATTTCGTGTCAGAAATTATTCTGTGATGAAAGGATTTTTGCGGGAGACACTCCCCTCAGGGGACGCCCGCATGAGGCTCCTTTCGTGTCCCCCAGAGCTGGGACAGAGACAGGCGCTCATTCCGCCATGCAGTACCCGGGTCTCGAAATGCCGACATGCCAGCCTTCCAGCTAACAAGGCGAGCTTCTGAACCACTGTACCACCGCAGTTCCAGAAAGAGAAATGTGTGGGTTGTGGGGGGCCGCGAGGGACGCGGATGGCCGCCGCGGACGGACGGGGCTCGTCGAAGGCACCTCCTGGCAGGCAGGCGTCCGTCGGGTCGAGCCTACTACCCACCCAACCCCACCCCGCCTGCCTGCCTGCCTGCCTGCCTGGGCCGCTCACCTGCCTTGCTTGGTAATGATCATCTCGGTCTGGTGCCGGTGGAACTTCAGCCACAAGGGCCGGTTGCAGAGGTAGACCTGCGCCTTGCCCGGCACCAGCCCGCCTTGGGCGGCGGAAGGGAACTGGTAGAAGGGCGAGCCTTGGTACGAGGGGCCGCCGTACTGCTGCGGGTAAGGATAGCCCGACGCCGGGTAGCCCTGCGGAGCCCCGGCCGCCGCCGCCGCCGCCGCTGCCGCCGCCGCCGCGTTGGAGAGCAGGCTGTTGTAGGCGCCGTTGGGGAGGACCGGGTGGTGGGCCATGTAGCGCCCGGGGCTGGCCAGCGAGAAGGCGGCCGCCGCCGACGGGGTGTGCTGCCCCGCGTAGGGGAACATGTTGCCCGGGGCCGAGGGAGCGCCCGGCGGTGGAGGTGGCGGTGGCGGTGGCTGAGCAGAAGGAGGCTGGCTGGAGGCTGCTGAGGCTGCTGCTGCTGCTGCCGTCGGCGAGGAAGAGAGCAAGTAGCGATCCGCCGCGGCCGCCGCCGCTCCATCGAAGGCGGGACGGAGATGCTCCGGACCGCCGCCGCCCAAGACGACGGGCGAGAGTTTGGAGCGCGGCGGCGCCTGCTGCTGCTGCTGCTGCTGCTGCTGTTGGTGGTGATGCTGGTGATGCTGGTGGTGTTGGTGTTGTTGGTGGGGCTGGGCGTCCCCTGGCGGGTCTTTGGAGTCAGGGAAATTCTCTGCCTCGGCCTGATTCGTCATCCCCCCCCTGGCGAGTTTTTTCAGAGGTGAACTCCGCTCCAGGTTGTTGCTGCTGATGCTGCTGATGCTGCCCGCGTCGATGTCAGCCACCGCCGCGCTCGCCGTGAGGATGGCGGCGGCGGCGGCGGCGGGATGGGGATGATGGTGGTGGTGGTGGTGGAGGTGCTGATGGTGGTGGTGGTGCTCGTGCAAGGCGAGCTCGGATGCGCCGGCGGCAGGCGAGCAAACGCCGCCGCCGTTCGCGGGGAGGCATTTCTTGGAGAGCATCATCGACGGAGGCGACAGACGCGGCTCCAGCTGCATCGCTGCGGAGGCCCAGCCTGGCGCCTGCCTTTGCCCCCCCCCTCCCCAAACACAGCCCGGTGGCCTCGGAGCCCCAAAGGGAGGGGAGGGGGTCCCCCTTTGGTGGGTTGAGGGCGGGAGGGAGAGGGAGGGAGGGAGGGAGGGGGCCCTTTAAGATGCGATCGGTGTTTTCTCTCTCTCTCTCTCTCTTTATTAGTATTGTTGTTATATCACGTTTGTTACGACGGCCCCGGCCCCGGGTCTCTGGCTGGCGGGCTTGCGCAGAAACTACCACCGATACCGATGCCTGGGCTCTGGTGCTCCTTCGCCCGCCGGGCTTCTCTCCGGAGCCGGAGCGATTGGCCAATTGACACAGTGCGCCGCAATCACCGAAGCCACCCTTTTGATCTCCCAGGCTCGCCGAGCGCATGAGACGGCTCCTGCCATTGGTTAACAGCTGACAGTAATTTAATTAGATCGACATTAATTAGGATAATCACCTGGCTCCCGGGCGCGACAATCAAGGCGAATTGGATGGAGAAATTCATATATATCTATATCTATATCTATATCTATATCTATATCCATATCTATCTATCTATCTATCTATCTATCTATCTATCTATCTATCTATAGAATCGACGGGGGGGGGGGGGCTGATAGGATGGCTGTAGGGGGTGAGGAGGAGGGATCCCTGTAGAGGCAGGTTTACTACGATGGGCGACCTGAGCGGAGGGGTTGGGATGGTGTTGGGGAGAAATAGATCCAGAAGACCCTTGAGCAACTGGAGAGGAAATCAAAGGCGGAGAAGTTGGGCTCAGGGGCCAGCCAGCGATCTCGGGGTCCAAGCACACTCCCACGTGCCTCTTTCTCCCCGCAACCAAGCGGGGAAACAAGCGGGTCACCTGGGAGCCAGTTCACACGCAGATCGGGTTTCAGAGTCTTTAGGATGCCAAGGAGAGACGATTTCCTGCGAATGCGACCATCGAGACGCTCCACCTTTTCCTGAAGGCGAAACAGTTGGGCGGGCAACGTGAAACAGCCCCCCCCTTCCACACTGCCACCCACTACTGCCACCCCCCCCCCGTAGCACGAATTTACCACGGGGCAGACGTGTCACAAGCACCCATCGCAGGAAGGCCGGGGGCCTTGGAGAGCGTGTCAAGCCCCACGTCCCTTCCCAATGGCACAGCGTTAGGAGTTTAAAAGAGAGCGAGAAAACTTCCGTTTCCCCAGATACATTTCCGTCTGCCGACAACAAACCCCCGGCTGCCAGCAGAGAAGCCTTAACTGCCCCCCGGATCGCAGGGGTGAAGAGGGGGGGAGGAGTGGGGGGGGGGGTTGAGCTGGAGTGGCCGCCGCTTGTTCCATCCACGCAGACACGAGGCATTCTTTCCTTTGAGTTTTGAAATAATCATAAAGCTGGAGTGCCTTTAATGTAGTGGCCTGGATGTTTACGGGTTCTTTGGGAAATAAATATTTCATCTCCGCGCAGCAATGCAGGGGAGATTATCAGAGAAAGCCATCTACAAGATCTCCCATCTAGTCGAAGCAAACTTTTCCATTCCTCTCTCTCTCTCCCCCCCTCCCCTTACTTCCCTAGGGCCGTGATGGCGAACCTTGCCACTCCAGATGTTCTTGGACTTCAATTCCCAGAAGCCCTAGACCCCTGTGAATCCACACGAATGGGTTTGCTGAGATTCATCCGCCCACGCTGCCAGTACGCATTTTACTTCCACATCCGGGAGTGACGAGGGCAGTGCGGGGGGGGGGGGTGTATGAATCGCAGAAGATTCATTAGTGTGGATTCACAGGGTGCTTGGGCTTCTGGGAATTGAAGTCCAAGAACATCTGGAGTGCAAAGGTTCGCCATCACGACCCTAGTGCTTGTGTTCTTTCATTATTCGGAATACAGTCCACTTCTCTTCACAAGGAGATCCCTTGCTGCGAAAATAAGGAGGCTGTCCTACGTCATTACCTGGACCTTGTAGAAGGAACACTGCTGCTCGAGTTGGACCCCCCCCCCCCCAAAAAAAAAAAGCAGCACTAGGGTTCAGGTTTCTAAACACCCTTTGGGGGAAGAGGACTTTTCAAAATTTAGCCCTCTTGAACACTGGAAAGGCCCATTGAGTTTGGGGGGGGGGCAGTATTGAAAGCAGTGATAGACCTTACCCAAGAGTAAGTCCCTAGAAAATGTGTTCAGGGCTCCAGTGCCACATTGGTCTGATCATGGCCAAGGATCGTGGGCAAGCAAATCCATATTAAGTTGTTCAATTAAAAACAAACAACCAAGACAATGAGGTGGAAAAGGACAGCCAAGCTTAGGATCCAACCCGCATCTTGTTCACAAGATGTGGAGGCATAACTTCCTACGGTAGCTCAGCAATTTTACTTTTTTACCTTGTGTGTCATGAGGACCCTAGTTCCATCAATTACTGTAAGGGAGGTGAAACAAGAAGACTGTGTTGTTTTCCCTCTCTTCCCTCTGTGCAGGTGGAAATTTGTCATGCCACATTATCGAGTCCAATCATTTCCAACTACAGTGTTTATCATGGCACTCCTCAGAACTTCAGAAGAGTTCGTGGGTGATAGTCACCTCCATGCATCCCTGCATGCAGTTACTGTATGTGTGATAGTTCAAGTACAATCTGGTAGGTATCTGCAAGGCTTGGTGGGATGAAAGCCACAGTTGGACTACAGGAGTTGAAGGTTGTAGACTGCTCAAAAGCAGCAGATCCAGCATAAAGGAAGATGCAGCCCTTGATATGTAAAGAATGACTTCATCTGTATTGCAATCACCAATGTTAAGAATGGAAACCCTGTTGGAACTGTTTATAAGGTAAACACAGGCGGTGTGATTTTGTTGAGATAACAACAAAGAATCTGGTCTCAAATTAAAAATTATTAAGTTTGATATGGCATGGGTGTCATAGGCACTGCCCACTTCATTAGATGTACAACATGCCACCTCAAGTGAACAGATGTATAACCCCTCTCACTCTGGGTAAGGACTGTAAATAGTGAAGTCAGAAGAAACTGCAATTTCAAAACTTGCAGTGATAATTGGCCTAACAGCAGTCATTCACAATTGTTAGATAAGACCACGGATATTATTGCATTATTGAACTATTTAACACAGTCACTGTGGTTGAAAAACACCCTTTGCCTGTGTTCTACCCTAGGGAAAATGAAAAGACTCTCTTGTGGGATTGTAGTCTTAGCAATATATTTCCCCTTTAAGCATCTTTATTAAAATAGAATCCAACTGATCCAACACTGTCACTGTATTGGTTTTTGAATGCTGCCACTTCTGAAATCAGATCTCTCTCCATATCTTTCCCCCCACAGCGATTGGCCTTTCTGCACTTTATAGGTGGTGACAAGAGGTATTACATTAGAGGCTGGCTAGATAGCTCAGTGATTTAGATACTGGTGGAAATTTGACTCCCACTGTGCACCCCAAAAGTGCCAGCCTATATGGTCTTAGGCAAGCTGCACAGTCACATGTTGTTCCCAAAAGGAAATGATAAACCAATTCTGAGTACTCCATATCTAGAAAACTCTGAAAAGGATCACTGTACGTCAGAATTGACACGATGGCACACTATTATTATTATTATTATTATTATTATTATTATTATTATTATTATTATTATTATAATAATACAAATCTACCATTCAACTCAGTTGAGGCAGGGCCGTAGCCAGGATTGTTGGGGGGGGATTTTTCTGGAGGGGCAACAATGTCACACATACATATAAAACATTGGCATCCTGGGGTGGGGTGGGGGAGCTGTTAGCTCTGGAGGGTTTTGCCCTCCCCCCAGCTATGGCCCCGAGTTGAGGACTGGTATGAAATTAACAGTTCAAGCCCTAACCAAGGACCTAAGAACTGTTAAGGTAATGTCTTAAGTATATGTGCAGTTCCTAGTAGGTTTTTTTTTTGAGATTTAGGATGTTCAAGCCCAACAGGCCAAAAATTTCCAAATATCTATGCTGTCCTTTAGGTATTGCTCCAAGGGCTTTGATCACTAATGGGTACAACAGATTTCTTCCTCCATAGATGCTCAACTTCAATTTGCAAATCACAATATTTTGTGATTTCCCCCCAGTTTGTCTTCAATTCATGCATCTTCTGGTACAGCAATGTCAATAAACCAGATCTTTTTCTTTTCCACAAGTTATATCGGGTGTGTTGTGACTCAGATGTCCATCTGATTGAATTTTAAAGTCCCACAAAATCTTGACTCTCTCATTTTCTAAAACTTTCTTTACCTGATGTTCCCAATGATTTTTACTGCATTCAAATCCAAATTTCTGGCAGTTCCAATGAATAATTTTTGCAACCTTGTCATGGTGTTGTACTCAGTCTGTGAAGTTTTGCTGCATCTGCTAATCAGATGATCTACTGTCTCATCTTTTTCATTACAAAGCCAGCATTTGCTATTGTTGGATACATGCTGTATTTTTGTCTTCACGCAATTTGTTGGAAAAACTTGCTCCTGAGCTTCCAACATAAACCCTTCCATTCCTTCTTCAAAACTCCTGCTCTTAACTATCCCCATGTCAGCTTTGGGTCAGTCTTTCCTTCTATGTTTTAAGTATTGACCATGCAGTCTTGTTTTTCCAGTTTGCAGCTTGATTTTCAATCCTTACCTTTCTGTATTCAGCTTTCTTCTTCACTATTTTCAAAAGTCCTCCTTTATTAACTTCCTGAAGCATAGGCTCTTCACTTTTCTTAATGTAGTCATTCAAGCTATGCTCTCCATCCTCTACTGTCTGTTTCACTTGCAGGAGTTCTCTGCCACCCTCAGCTCTTGGTAAGTACAAACGATCAATGTCACTTTTAGGGAGAAGGGCATCTTCTTCTGTGTCTAGGCTAGACATGCAACTGCCAAGATGAAGGTGAGTTCATTCTACAGTTCCTTTTGCCCAGTGGTGGGCTCAAAAATGTTTACTACCACACTGTGGGCGTGGTATGGTGGGTGTGGCCAGGGAGAAAGCCCTGCGTTGCACCCGAATTAGGACTACTTTATTTCAAAACTTGGATGGGCGGGGTCAGCCAGAATTTCTGCTACCAGTTCTGAAGAACTGTTGCAAACCTGCTGATGCCCACCACTGCTTTTGTCTGACCCATTGAGAGAAAGATTAGCTAGCAACACAAGGTTGCCATTATTAGGGTATGCCTAATTGTGTTTAAAAAATACTACAATCTTCAAGGAGGCTCTTTCTGTGAGTGCATGATGCATAGTCATTAGCTTCCTTGTTTTTTTGGTCTAGGTTGTCTAATTCCATTTGGATCCAATCTATTATTCCAGCTAAATATAATATAACAGGCATTGCCCATGTATTAATTGCTTTTATGATATTGCCTCCACTCGGTTTTGACCTCAAGGTTTTCCAAAACCGCTTTATGTATTTTTGTAGAAGTAGCTCTTTTGACTTGGTTGTGCAGCAGGTCAGAAGCTTCCAGAATTCCCGGGTACTTGTATCCCTCTTCTGATGTTATTGCTTTGATACATTCTTCATTATCTAACTCAAATCCATCACTCGACAAACTTACCTGTCTTAACAGTAATTGCGGTACACTTGTCAATTCCAAATTGCATGCCAATGTCTTTACTAAATTTCTTTGTACTTTCAAGCAGAGTATTTAATTCAGCTCTTCTTTCCAATTTTAATCATCCATATAAAACAAATGTGAAACCTTCAGTCCTTTCTTAGCCAATTAATATAGTTTGTTCTATTTAAAATAGTTGTCAGTAGTGCCATTGATATCACAAATAGCAAAGGTGATAGTGAGTCATGTTGAAAACTTCCTTGCTTAATTTCAACTTCAGCAAATTCTTCTCCATAGGCCATTAACTTTATTCACCATAGCTTAATTGAAGTCTTCATGAATCTTTGAATATTTTTGCTAATAATGACACACTATTATCATCATCTTCTTCTTTCATGTCCCGATCAAACCCTGGACTGCCAAATGAAACCATTTTCTTGGCTTTGTCATTGGCCAAACTTAAGTCTCCATTGGTGCATGTTTCTGGTAGTAATCAGCAGACCAGTAAATGAGCCAGATTCTGTCTCTACCACTTACCACTACTACACTGGAAAATGAGCAAGTGCATGAATAGCATTATGACTCATAATAATGGGATTATTATGACTCATAATAATATTGCTAGATTTCATACAGGAATAAGATCAGCATTGGGTTTCCCACAGGGTTTGATTTCAGTGCTATTGGTGCTGTGTGGTTGGTTGTTGCTAGTTAAGCAGCTTTTTTTAGCTCAGCTGTTAGTCAGCAAACAGAGACCTACCACTGTAAGGGAGGGAACATTGACTAGGATGGCAACTAAATCACTGATGATCTAGTGCAGCGGTGCCTAAACCTTTTGGGCCAGGGGCCTGACCATGCCCCAGGAGCAGCTGAGCAGGCCAGACCACGCCCCTGGAACAGAGCATGTTTGCACATGCACATCCATATTAACTTCCTGGTTTGATGCAGACGCTTATGCACGAAAGCATCCATATTCATTTCCTGGTTCAGTATGGATGCTTCTGCACATGTACAGAAGTGGCCATATTCACTTCCTGGTTTGGCATGGATGCTTCTACGTATGCGTGAGCATGTCCGCACCAAACCAGGAAATGAATATGGATGCTTCTGCACATGTGTGAACATGTCCACGCCAAACCAGGAAGTGAATTTGGATGCGTCCACACATGCGCAGAGGCATCCGTATTCACTTCCTGGTTTGGCGAGGGTATCGCAAGCCTGATGGAATGGCTTTGGAGGCCAGATTCAGCCCATGGGCTTTAGTTTGGCCATGCCTGATCTAGTAATTTTTTTATGTGGCCAGCTCACATAAAAACTACCCAAAAAAACAAAACAGCTGAAAAAAGTGCTATTAGTTTACTTTTATAGTTAATGTTTCATAGACAGAGGATGGATTTAATTAATCTTCTGTAGGTTAATAGGGCTGCACTGTTACAATATAAGCCAACCACTACAAAAGCCAACTTGGATATACTTAGCAAACTGACACAACCTTATAACCCATACACAATACACAAAATCACAGATCTCTCATCCAAACTCCTGCTCACTGCAGGTTCCTCAATTCATGAGGCAGATTGCATCCCTGACAGATGGCTTTCCATATTCTGTTTCAATCTTTTTAGTGAAGACCCACAACCTCCCAAGCCAGTCTTTTTTATACTATTAAACAGCTCTTGCCGTCAGGAAGTTTCCCTTTATGTTTGGCCAAAATCTGTTTCCTTACAATTTCCACCTATTGGTCGAGAAAGGGTTCCAGGAGCATCCACAAACCACAGATTAATTCACAGGCCTGTCCTCTGGAGCAAGAGAGAACAAGGCTCCTCCATTTTCTGCATGACAGCCTTTCCAACTAGACTAGGGTTTCTCAGCCTTGGGCCTCCAGGTGTTCTTGGACTTCGATTACCAGAAGCCCAAGTCAGCCCACTGCCTGATTAGGACCTCTGGGAATTGAAGTCCATTAATATTTTGTGGGCAGGTGAGGTTGAGAAACTCTTAACTAGACAGGCTTTAAAACATCCAGACAGCACAAGACTGCCTCACCATGCCAAAGTTCATGCAATCACCGGCACCTAGATTCCCATCAAGCACAACCAGCATGGTTTATAACCTTTGCAGAGGTAATAAATCCAGAAGATATGCTGAAAAGTAAACCAGCCTGGATTTGTTGTAATATAGTAAAACCCTTACTTACGAAAAAAAAAGTCCATTCTGTAGGCTTTTGCTTAAATCGAATTTTTATGTAACTCGAAGCAAAGCCATAGGAAAAAAATGACTTTTTAATGTAACTTGAAGCAAACCCATAGGAAAAATGAAATTTTTGTGTAAATCGAAGCAAACCCATAGGGAAATGATTTTTTACATAACTCGAAGCAAACCCATAGGAAAAAGAATCTTTATGTAACTTGAAGCAAACCCATAGGAAATCGTGTAAATCGGGACATGGTTTTAGCACAAAATTATTATGTAAGTAGAATTTTATATAACTCAAGGCATTTGTAAGCCAGGGTTTTAATGTAGTTTGAATGGAGCATGTCCTGTTATCTTTGCATGGAAACTAATGCAAGGGCTGGGAAAGATTTAAATGCTATTTATACCTTGCCTGTCTTTTACATTGGAACGGGTGATAAAATGCAAATTTTCCAGGTGAATTCTCATCTAGACATGACAGAGGTCTGGACCTGCTTAAATTATGTATTTTCAGATCATAATCCAAGTTTTAAAAGCCCAGCATCATGCATGTAGTTAATGCATGCTTTGACAGTTGCTAAATCATCACAGCAGATAGGAGCAGGTGGTGACATGTGGGTGCTAGAAGAGATAGGTCAAAGAAACCTGCCTTCATTGACACCTGAACTTACCTTGAAACAAAGTCTATTGTGTTCTGTGAATTCCTTATACTTTGGAAGAACTTGTCTTTGAACAAAAATGATTTGTGGCTTTGGCAAACCCATTTGTTCACACTGCTTTGGAAACTAAGTGGACTTTCAAAGGCCAATAACAGCCTTCTGTTGTTCAAGGGGAAGTTTTTTTTTTTTTAAAAAAAGGGGGGGGCATTTAGACAATCTTCCTTGCTGCAAGTTTTTGAATTGTTTATTTCTAAAACCAGGAAATTGTTCTGAGATATAGATGTGTCAGGCTGGATTTCATACATGAATTGAGGCACACTTGTAGAAAGCTGCCCTGTTCCATGGCATATGGAACTGGAATACATTTCTATACAGTACTAAAAACTAATAGAAGGAACGAAAGGTGCTCTCTTCAGCATTTGGTTATGTAGCTTTATAATGTTTTGAATCTTTTTATTGTGACTATATATTGGCAAGGTGGCCTGGTACCCATTACTAATCTGTACAATAGTTTCCGTCCAAAGAACAGCATAAGACCTTCATTTCTAGCACTATGAAGAAATCAGGTGATTGCTCTGAAGGATAAAAGATCCCAGTCTGAATGTTATTAATACTCTTTCTGACCAAAGTGAAGTGGGAAAACAATCTGGACAGTGGGAGCAGTCACCTGACAGACCAACCACACTGAGGCATGTTTACCAAAGTTATCAAAAACAGGAGATTAATTCCAAGCAAGACAATTAGGTAATGCAACAAGTATATACCGGTATTAATAGAAATGGGACTGCTACTTCTCTCATGGAAACTTGGCCATACAAAAGATCACATATTTGACAGGCATTTTTCAAGGACAAAGGGTGCCAAGAGAGACATCTTGGAAGCAGTGACCGCCCTGTCCAACTGTCGGAAGAAGGTTAAAGGATTAAAATTACAAGAAGCACATATTTCCATTTCAAGATTAATATTAGAATCTTTACTTCTTCACCACAAATGAGGCCGATATGAAGATTCTGCCCTCTATGATAGATGGAGATGGGTACAGAGGATCTCTCTCTCTACCAGAATCTTACCCACAGGCACATTTGAAACTTTTAACCTGCTCTTCTCCTATCATGTCTGCCAAATTTGCTGTACAGTAGAACCCCAGGTTATGGATGCTTCAGTTAATGGAAAACTCAACTTATGGAAAGAAATCCATTCAAACTAATGCCTCGGCTTACGGAATTATTTCTGAACGTCCCCCCCAATGCATTCTTATGGGAAACCACGCTTCACTTCACAGAATTTTTTCAATGCATTCCTATGGGAAACTGTGAGATTCATTCCTATGGGCGCTTCACAATAAGGAATTTTTACTATAAGGAAAACCCCATGGAATGGATTAATTCTGTAACCCAAGATGTTACTCTACAGTAAAACCTTGCATAAAGAGCACCTCACTTAGAGGCTAACTCGCTTAAAGAGCAGAATTTTCTCTGGTTGCCTCGCTTAACAACTAAAACCAACAAAAAACCCGCTTAACAACTAAATCGGGGTTCACAATCCCCCCCGCCAGAAGTCACAATTGGTCACTTACAATGGTGTTTTGCTTAAAGAGCAAACTCGCTTAAAGTGCAATCCTGCGGAATGGTTTATGCTCTTTAAGTGAGTTACCACTGTACTTTTCAGTTAGTAGGCTACATTTAGGGATTAAAGTTACTGCCTTATGGTGCTCCACATCTTCAAAAGTATGATGGAACACAATTTTCTTCTTTACTCCCATGTTATTTTCTCCATTACTTGGCTGTAAACCAGGGGTTTACAACCTACGGCCCACAGGCTGGACCCAGCCCCCAATGCCGTTCCATCCAGCCTGCGGTAGTGACCTAGAAGTGGAAGCGTGTCTAGGCCAGATGTGAAACTGTTAAAATGAAGGCAACTTTTGTTGAGTTCATTCTGGAGTTCCTTTCGCTTGACCTAGTGTGAGGAAGATTAGCTGGCAACACAAGGTTGCCGTTACCAGGGTACACCCGATTGTGGTAACAGCTATTCTCTTAAATGCAATTCATTTGTTCGATAATCTCTGAATGATACAGCAAGATAGAGGATAGCAGCTGCTGTCTTGTATGCTGGATAGTGGAAAAGCACAAATTTAAAATAAAGGACATAAACTATGGAAATTAGCAGTAACAGTTATACTTAAGAAATTATAGAAAGGATGGAAATGGAAGGGGGAAGTAATATAATACCGAGTCATAACTGAAGTATAGAGTTATGAATTGTTGTTGTTTTTATTATTGTATGTGATTTTGATGTTTGTCTTTATATATTGTACTTATGTCAAAAACTCAATAAAAATTATATATATAAAAAAGAAATTATATAAAAGTGGAAGAAAATAAGTCAAAATTAACTAATTACTAGTAATTGCTCTTCATTTACATTTATAAATTTTATGTTTTTCCCTGCACATTTCAAATATGTTTCTCCAGATTTACTTCTTATCTTATGGTAAGAATGTGTACTTATCCCCCTCCTGTTTTATTACTATAGCTATACTCCTATTAGTTATTTCCACTGATATAAATGCAATGGCCTAAAATGAAGAAATTATTTTCTGCTATTTAACCAATCATGATTTATATTCCTTGCTGTGTATCAGTTGCATGAATTGATGTATGAGACACACAAGTAGGATCTTGTTAATTACCAGCAATTTTCCAGAGATTTATTCCACTGCGCTTATGTCAGCAAAACCAACTACAGCAAAACCTCGTCTTATGAACGGCTCAACTTACAAAAAACGTGTGATACAAAAGGAAATCTCGGAAAAAAATTGCTTCAAAATACAATTTTTCCCGAGATATGAATTTTTTTTTTGCATCTTCCGATGCTTCCCACAGTGGTGGAAGGGTGTTTGGAGCATTTCCGCTCTGGTTTTGGATTTTTTTTGTTGCATTTTGGCACTGCAAGAAGCTCTCTCCGCAATCAGGAAGTGCCGAAAATTCCCCTCTGAAACAGCTGATTGTCAGGTACTGAGCCAGCAATTACCAGAGCTGGCCACTAGAGGGCACTGTTGGCAATGTGCCAAATATGCATTGAAAACCAAAACAATCAGTTCTGGAGCTCAGCAAAAGCAAAAAAAAGAAAGAAAAGGCTTTTATGTGTTCAAATCTCTTTATAAAGTGGTCAAAATGCAGCAAAAAATTTCAAAGTGCACTTTATGAAGAGTTCTGAACAGAAAAACCACTGTGTTTTTTTCTGATTTCTGGAAAGGATTATTTGTTTTTCAATGCATTCCTATGAGAAACCCCATTTCAAAATATGATTTTTTTGAGATATGAAAACCTCGAGAAACAAATTAATTTCATATCTTGAGGTTTTTTTGTAATAGGTTTCTGCCCAGTGAAAGGTCCTCCCCCAACAGAAAATATCTTTTAGAATTACATTATAAAGTGTGTTTGTGATTTGATGCTTCGGGATGCATTTATAGCAATATGTATAGAATATTTTGAACAATTTTTTCATTGTATAAGTTTATTTGAAATAGGTCACTTTTGAGATTACCATACAGATAACATTTTGCTCTCTTTTGTTTATTCAACCTTTTTTGCAGATTTAAAAACAGGATACTGTATTTTTTCAGAACGAAAAAAGGACTGAAACATGATTTTCAAGAGATGTTGAATGCTGTACTAGATGGAATACTAGATGGAATAGCAGTAGAATATTCAAAACTGTTATTATAGTTTAGAAGACTATTTGAAAATTTGAGCTAGGTTTATGATTACAATGCAAGATCTTCCCATGATTACATTACCAGTCCTTAAATTTTAGGAGGAGCAGTTTTTCACACAGAATTTGGTAATTTGTGATGCTCCTTTCCAATGTCTTAACTTTCTTCTTCAGGCACTTATTCCATACATATGTTCTGGTTCACTTGCAGTAGTTACTCTTTCCTCTTTTGCCTAAAACTGTGGCTTCAATTAATTTTAACTATAATGGTCTTCAATCAGCAAAAGTTGTTCATCAAGGCAAAAAAGGCAATACAGCTAGCAATTTTCAATACTACCTGAAGTTTTCCCCCATCACATCCTTGTATATGTTTAGCCAGTCATTTCCTGTTATGATGAACAGTCCTGATTAAAAGCTACACGCTGCAGAGATGGGTTGAAGCCTGCCTGAATGCCAACATTCCTCTGCTCTGAAATGCTCTGGTCTCAGAGGCAATGGAAGAAAGCCCTGTACTCAGTTTTGAGTAGTGCTTTGCACAGGCTTAGGAAGATTTTCATTTCATGTTTTGTATTTCAAGTGGATCCTATTTTTTTTAAAGGTACAGAGTCTCAATTCTGATTAGTACGAAACAAGAACAGCATATTAATGTTTTCAACAGGTCTTTGCAAAAATTACAACCATGCCAGGGTGTGCATGTTCTTATTGATATATGTATATTACTTGTTGAACTTTGTATACCATTATTAATCAAAGACAGACCCTCTCTAATTCATGAACAATATGAACAAAATGCTGTGCAGGTTTAACAGGTTTTTTTTTGTTTAAAAAAGAACTACATAGTAAAAATCAATGTATATATATGTACTGCCATTTATCTCCAAAAATATTAACATGAAAACCCAGCACATTTTAAAGTCAGTCCTCGAATTGCTTTGGAATCTGCAAAGATCCTGTCACTAGAAAAATCTTAATTGAACAACAGAGATGAAAAGGTGTTAGGAGTGATGCTCTTAGATTCCAAATGATGCCAGGTGTCTTTAACATCCAAATATACCTTGCACTTAGTGCTTTAAACGGGGTGATCAAAGTCAGAAAATAATATTCATGAGCAAGTTATTATTTAAATACAACAGTATCCAACATTGCCGCTAAACACTGGACAATGTTACTAGTCATCAGCACATCCACATGTTCTTCTAAATGACGTTTGGGGTCCTAAAATATAAATAGAAAAGGGTTATTTATGGACATTACTAAAACACCACATATAAAAACAATTCTAATTTATAACCCACAGCAGAAACTGATGCTGTAATAAGCAATTAGCAATTACACTTTTATACCACCCCAATTAAATCTCAGCATTCTCTTACATAAGCTATCTGATACAAGTCCCAATAAAAAGATTTAGGAAACCACAAGCTGTCACACTATTTTGTGTTTACATTAATTTCATATTGTGTGCATTTGGTAAAATAGTGTCTTAATTGACATGATTTGAAAATGGCATTTGAACAAAAGCTAAGCTTAGCCATAAGCAGACACACTTATAAATTACACCAATTTCCTGAGTTCTGTGGAGAGCGACATTAACAGATACACGAAGCTTCCCATATTTGCTGTGGCGTTCCTATACCCTAAAATGGTACAGTCAGTTCCGCATATGCAAATTAATGGCAAGTTTCAACAATCATATTTCAACAATAACTATAATGATAATGTCATTTTCTCTCTCATATATATATATATATATATATATATATATATATATATATATATATATATATATATATATATATATATATATATATATATATATATATATATATATATATATATATTTTTTCTCAGTACATATAAATACATTTTCTCATTTGTTATCAAATTCATTAATGAAATCAGGGCTCCACTGAAATCAGTAGGATTTGTGCCATTTGCTTCAAATGGAACTGGGACTCTGTCCCATGTTATTTTAAGATATCCTCACTCAAAACAAAAAGGCTTTCCAATTCAATAAATGAAAACAAACTATTCAACATAGATAGGGAGAAACCAGAGTAAAGTAGAAAGAAATCTGATGTGATACAGAAACATTTTTTTAGTAAATGCTTAATTTCTTTGTAAAAGTAGTATACAATTTGTTACTGAATACAAATTAAATCTCTGTCTATTTCTGGATCAGTCAGCGTGACTCTATAAAGGAATGACTCCATAAAGGAAATGCACAGCATTGGCAAGCTTCGTTTCTATTTCTAATGTTAATCCCAGTGATTAAAGAAACGATGGGCATAATCCTAACCGGCTAGGCTGAGTTTAGGCTGGTTGAGCAGACTTTGGCTGGCTGAAGCTATAGAAACTAAAGGCCACAAGCCCAGTACAGTCACCATGGAAACGGAGTTGACAGCTGCCAATCATCAGCCAGCAGCAGGAGTTAGGCCGGCTTAAGTGCATTTGTGCCAGCACAAGGGGCTTATGCCACTATCCAAGCCCACCTCAGTCATTCTGACTGGCCCTAAAAACATTTCCTAAGGTCCTTTTTTCTGGCATTCTTTAAAGAGAAGCTCAATGCACTCTAAACGACTCAAGCAAAACAAAAGGCCTAAGTAGCACATTCTTATGGCAATTCTTTTTTACCAATCAATCCCTGGGTCAACTGTAATTTTACAAAAATGCGGGCATCTTCCCAGTTGAGGATTATTTATACCTATAAATCTGTGCGTTAACCGTTGGAATGTGACAAAGGATGTTGCACCAGGCCCCACTAGCTCCGACCGAGCCTCCCTGCACTCACCCGAACCGGGTTCGCAGGTAACTGTCAGGTTGAGAAATATGGCAGGGGGGCAGGAGACCCCCGAACGTGAACAAAGAAAAAGGACTTCAATTCCCAGCGTCCTTTGCACTGTGCAACCCCTCAGCCAATCAGGCTGAGGGATACGAGCACAGAGGAGGCTGGGAACGTGCGCTGACTTAAAAAAAAACAAAATGGTGGGAGCCAGAGGGGAAGACTTTGAAAGACGCAGCTGGAGGGAGCCAGGAAAAGATAAGGGTTAGGTAAGGGTTAGGGGTGGGTGAGGGAGGCAATGAAAGGTGCTGGGTCCAGAAGGGTTGGGGGGACAGCAGACCCCTTTTGTCTCCCCAACCCTACCAAACCCAGGGGACCAGGGAGAGGAGATCGAATACACCCCCACACCCATGCACACACTCCATTTTAAAAGAGAAGAAACCACTTGGTTTCTTCTCTTTAAAAACGGAGGTGTTTTTTTTTGGGGGGGGTACGATCCCTTCTCTGCTGGGTCCCCTGACTCTGGAAGGGTTGGGGGGACAGACCCCTTTTGTACCCCCAACCCTACCAAACCCAGGGGACCAGGAAGAGGAGATCGAATACACCCCCTCCCAAACACTCTGTTTTAAAAGAGAAGGAATCTTGGTTTCTTCTCTTTAATAACGGGGTGTCCTGTGGGGGGAGGGAATCCCCTCTCTGCAGGGTCCCCTGGCTCTGGAAGGGTTGGGGGGACAATACACACACACACACACACACACACACACACACACACACACACACACACACAGCTTCTCTTTCTCTCTCTCTCTCTCTCTCACACACACACACACCACTCCTGCCTTGCCAGGAATTTTTAATGTGTGTGTTGGTGGTTGGAGTGGTATTGTATGGGTAGTGGTGGTTGTGCACACCCAAAACCACCCCTAACCACCAACACACCTCTTTTTTACATAAATTACCAAAAAGAATTATCCCTTACAACACAATTTAAAACAGCCCGGATCTTTACCAACATTAAGAAAAAAAACCTTCCAAAACCATTTAAAACAGCCCGGCACCGCCGGGCAAAATCTGCTAGTAACATTTTATGCCAGTAGGCAGCTAAAGCTAAAGCTGATACTGAAAACCAAACAACAGTCTGAATCTTCATTTATAAATCTGTAGAAGTACAGAGCATTCCGTGCGCTCCGGTGTCTAGTCATGCCTGCCACATGACCATTGAAACGTCTGCAGAAGCAGACAGCGCTGGCTCTTCGGCTTAGAAACAGAGATGAGCACTGCACCCTAGAGTCGAATACGACTGGCTTTCGAGCAAGGGAACCCTTTACCTTTACCTAGAAGTACAGAAACAAAATACTATATTTTTCCTATAATGAAAAATATGTTTAAAAGTCTGAAACACACATATGCTCGTTCTGTATTCCAGAATTTATTAATTTCTTTAATAGCATGCACATGCCCTCCCACCAAAATCATCCTACTGGGCTGAGGTATTTTTTGCGCTTCTAGCTCAGTATTCTGATCCTAGATATTCATGAAAACATTTCCATTTCAATGAAACTCAGATCCACCTAACCATGTTTGGAACTGTTAACAAATAACTAGACTCATTACTTTATTTCTGCAAGGCACTTCAGCATAATAAAAGAATGCTATTCTTATAACTACCATCCTATAAAGTAGCCCATATTATCAACCTTATATTACAAGGTCAGGGTTGGGATGGGGTGAGACAGAAACGGAGGACATTTACTTGTTTAAAAGTTAACCAGCAGATTCAAGGTAAAAGACAAACCAAGAAACAGCTTTAATGATCTGTAGCTCAGCCTCTTCGCCACCTACTGTGTCACATCATAGTAGACCTTATCTCCAACTAGGATGGTAAAATTGCAAACCAGATTTTTCTCTCTCCCCTTTTGATACATAATACAAAGAAGAAGAGTGAGAGGTGGGTTTTGAGGGGAGGGGGAAATATAGCTGCAGAAGAAACCATAACTGTCTTTTCAAAAGACACAAAGGTCATAGGCAGGTTTTTGGGAGGTCCAACCCAATAACCTTACTTCCAGAGAAATGGAAACAGATTCTCAAGATTCCATCTGGCATGGCGACTGAGATTCGAGCAACATGGATTCCAAGCTCTAGTCAGCAAAAGCCCATGGAACCAGCTATGTGGCTCCTCCGATGCCTTAGTATTATGAATAATGATCGCAAATGATTGCCTTTGATCTAAAGCAGTGATGGGTGATGTCAATGGGGTCTTGGGGGATGTTTACAGATTGACCATCTACAGGTGAAACTCGGAAGATTGGAATATTGTGCAAATGTTCATTCAGTTCAGTAATGCAACTTAAAAGGTGAAACAAATATATGTGATAGACTCATTACAGGCAAAGCGAGAGTTCAAGCCTTACTTTGTTATAATATTGATGCTTATGGCTTACAGCTTATGAAAACCGCCACCCCCCCAATCTCATGTTCCCCATAATCATCACATAATCTCATGTACGCTGTACACCACGATCATCACAATTATAACGAATTAAGGAATAACATCTCTCGCTTTGCATGTAGTAAGTCTATCTCATATATTTGTTTCACCTTTTAAGTGAAATGAATGAACATTTGCATGATATTCTAATTTTCCGAGTTTCACCTGTACTTGAGTGCTCCTTCCCAAAGCGGAAAAATAGGTTTATTCTTAGTATTTCTTTTTATCAACCACAGTTGGAGTCAATATAGTTTAAATATAGCATTTTGTTGTTCAGTTGCACAGTCGATTCCGACCCTTTGCGACCCCATGGACTATTGCCCGCCAGACACCTCTGTCCTCCACCACCTTCCTTAATCTGTCCAGCTCTGTGCCCATTGTGTCTACAATACCATCTAGCCATCCTATTTTCTGCCACCCCTCCTTCTTTTGCCCCTCTCCCACCTTTCCCAGCATCAAGGCTTTCTCAAATGAATCCTCTCTTCTCATTTGATGTCATTTAGCCTCATCTTTACTATTTGACCTTCTAAGGAGCAGTCAGGGTTGATTTCTTCTAAGATTGACCTATTTTTTCTCATCGCTGTCCAGCTCAGCTTTCCTTATGGTCCAGCTCTCACAACCATACATTACCACCAGGAATACCATTGCTGTGACTATGCGGATTTTTGTTCGCATGGTGATGTCTCTACTTTTCACTATGTTCCCTAGGTTTCTCATAGCTTGTCTCCCAAGCATCAGTCGTCTTTTTATTTCATGGCTACAATCACCATCTGCAGTGATTAGATCCTAAAAAAGTGAAGTCTATCACCGCTTCTACTTCTTCCCCATCTATTTTCCAGGGACTTATAGGGTCTGTTGTCATTATCTTGGTTTTCTTGATGTTGAGTCTCAAGCCAGCTTCTGCACTCTCCTCTTTCAACCTAAGCAGGATTTTCTTTAGGTCTTCCTCACTTTCTGCCATTAGGGTAGTTATCATCTGCGTATCTCAAATTGATGATGTTTCTCCCAGCAATTTTGATCCCAAATTGTGATTCATCCATCCCTGCATTGTGCATTATGCGTTCCGTGTATAAGTTGAATAGACAGGGTGACAAAATGCAGCCTTGCCTTACTCCTTTTCCTATTCTAAACCACTCCGTATCCTGTCCTAACTATATTAATTATTTTTTATCTTTCCCTATATAATAAAATTTCCCCAAAACTGAATTAGTAGATAATTAATAAAACAATTTAATAATGCTATTTAACTACTTTATTTTTATTTCATTAAATCGTTTTTCAGAAAATAAATGGTTAACTAATGTTTTAATTCTCTACTGTATCAAATAATTTATTAAGTAAAATGTAATAAAACTCATTCTTAACACCAAATATTAATAATTGAATTAAATTTCACTTAAGAAAGTACTGAGAACAGATTAGTAGGAGGAGCAAGAGTGAAAGAAAATACATCAATAGCATTTAATAGGCTGTAGTTCTGTTATTCACAGATGATTAATAATTCCCCCAGCCCTACTGAGACAAAGAGGAAGAACGGCAAAATACCCCTAAGGAAATGACTGAACAGTGTTCTTTTGTACACTGTGAATTACTACCAAATATAAAAAATATTCTATGTCTGAAGCACAGGCAGCACTCTATGAGGAAGCTAAAAAGTCACCTGATGAAATAAGCAACTAATGTTGTTTAACTAACAATAATTACATAAGTTTCTGAAACAACAGAAAAAGAAGTCTAGTTTACAATAAACAACCAAGACAGGAAAGTGGAGAAATGCTGGGGGAAATTCTGTAAATAGTATGGTACATGAAGATTTCTACTGTTGGAAATAATTTTTCAAGCCTTATTAAGGTTTCTTTTTAAAATGTAGCAGGGGTAATTTCCTTAAAAATCATTTCTCTGGGGTGTTCTGAAGGGGGCACTGGAAGGCAGCAAAAAAGAACCTAGAATTACATGTGGCCCCATGTGCTGTCTTTTCCTACACCTTGTTCTAAAGAAAAACCGGATTATTTCCTGGTTTTGTGTACTTGTAATCTGCATCAACACTAGCAATGGCAAAATTTTATAAATTCATGTTCCATTAGCTCTTTCTGCCTGAGGGCAGAAACAGTACATAAAACCTACTGTGTCTAAGGCAAAGACGCCAGATGGTTTAGTTAGGTACAAAAATGTACTATCTGATATGGTGGCAGATGCCAAATGACAATTCTACGTCCATTGCTGAGATTACCATAGGTCAAAGACGTGCAATAATTTGTTTCATTGGAAATAAATGCACCATTTGTAAGGACTTAAGGAAAAAGAAAAACCACCAGCATGTGATTGAACAAGGCACACAAAGCATGTTATTTCACGTCAGTATAATTCATTACACCTCACCTGCTTGCCAACATTTTTTATTGCCAGCTGTTCAGGTGTCATCTTATCTTCTTCCTCCACAGCCTGTGAAGGAAATGTAGAAAAGGTTACCAATTGAGATCTTATTAATTTGAATATCATTAATTTTTTTCCTATAAAACTGAATTTGAAAATGTAGTATCATTTTTAGGTTTACTTATCCAATAAAAAGGGGAACTAACTCCAGTGAGTCATGCAATTACAGGAATAACCAGGCTCCCTGTTTCCCCCCTCCAGACAGTTGTGTCGCTGTCTTCCAAGTGCAAAAAGTGTTTTTATTAAATCCATAGAATGTAGATATCATTAAGAGAACACAGACAGAAGTACAAGAAAACAAAGAATGTACAGGAGGGACATAAATGTTGAGAGAAAGGTAGAGGGTGAGAAAGAACGGGGCATGAACAAATGTCACAGGCTTCACAAACCACTCCCTATCCTAGGGAGGAGTTCAACTAGATGTGTAAACTTGTAGGATGGATATCTGAATTAAGATTTCTGGAGGCTAAAATGAGTTTGGGAAGCACAACGTTTATCTAGAGTAGAAAATGGTTACATCAAAGCACTTGCTCTGGAAAATGCCTCATATCGTACCTTGTTGTAATTCTTTGCCAACTCCAGCATTTCCTTCACCACTGTTTCATTGAGTTTACAGTGCTCACTGTAGTCCTGAAGAGTTAATCCTTCCATCCAACTCTTTTTATGTAAATTTAGCAACATCTGAAAAATAAAAACCCAGGAAAAAATATTTAGCAGTCTGAGTTATGAACAAAATCGCTATAGTCATGAGTAAAAAATTGTCCATATTACCTCAATTATGGAGACACGAGAAATCAGGCAGATGGACAGGTTGCTTACCTGTAACTGTAGTTCTTTGAGTTGTCATCTGTGAATTCATTCAAATGGGTAATTCTGTGCATGCACAAACAACACAGAACCTTCCAGAGTTTTAGGAGAGCTTTAGGCACCTCATAACTCCCTCAGCATGTGTGACCCCAACCCAACGTTTTCCTCAGTTCAACCACCACCACTGCTTCACATGAGCAATGTGTGACAGAGGAGAATGGATGGGATGTGTGAATTCATAGGTGACCACTTAAAGAACTACAGTTACAGATAAGCAAACTGTTCTCCTTCTTTGCAGACTCTGTGATTCACACAAATGGGTGATTAACAACATCACTTACTGGCAGGTGGGATGTTACTGCTATTGTGGCTGACAACACTTTATGTCCAAAGAAGGCACCACATTTTTCTCAGATCCAGCCTGTAACGTCTGACAAAAGGAGATAGTTCAGACCCGATCTCTGCTTTAGAATTGTTTGTGAAGTCTGCAACTCAAAGTCTGCTGAAGATGAAGACAGCTGAGCACCCTCATAGAATGGTCTGCCAAGAAATCTGGAGGGGTCTTTTTGGCTATTTGATAAGCAAGAATGACAGTAGTCACCAGCCATTTCAAGATTAATGGGAAAAGCGTGCTAAATGTGTTTGGTGATGATAGTTGACAATAAAAGGGATGGTGCTGAACCTTGCGTTGAAGGAGTAAAATGCTCCTTTGATTTTTCTCTGACTTTTTTGCAGATACTTTTGTTTGAATTTGCTCTGGAAAGAGATTTGCCTATAAGATGGGGAAACTGAACTAGAATTGTACTGATGTTGTTGTCTGCTGACTTGCTAGGGGGAATCGAATAAGTGCTGTTTCCAGTAAGGTCAGAAAAGTTTATGTCAGGGGTGCCCAAACTACGGCCTATTAGCTGGATACAACCTGTGGCACCAATTCATCAGGCCCGCACAGCTCCTGGGAATGGATGTGGGCACAGCTGCACATACGTGTCCGCGCCGCACCCGGAAGTGGATGCAGATGTGCATGCCCAAGCATGCCCACTTATGGGGGCGTGGCCAAGCCCCCTCAACTGTTCCAGGGGCATGGTTAGGCTGGCGGCGCAGAAAATTTGGGCACCCCTGGTTCATGTGAATACAACTGGTGTGAAATTCTGGCCCTTTTTTTGCAGTTATTTATTTATTTATTATTGGATTTATACCCCGCTCTACTCAAGCACAAGGCCGACTCAGAGCAGCTACAACAACCAATAATCAATACACATAGTTTCAACATCATAATAATGCTTCTTTTCATTCATTTCAGCGCTCCCTGTATGTCTTGGGGCCCCCACTCCATTGGCTCCCAGGATTTGGCGCAGGTGGGAGCTGCCGCCGCTGCCTCCGCCCCGGCCCGCCCAGAGGGCAGAAAAGGAGCTGCCGTCGCCGCTCCGTGTCAGTGCTCCCTGCACATCCCGGGGGCCCACTCCATTGGCTCCCGGGATTCGGCACAGGTGGGAGCCACCACTGGTGTCTCCACCCTCCGGGACGGCCCGCCCAGAGGGCAGAAAAGGAGATGATGACGCTCGTCAGTGCTCCCTGCACGTCCTGGGGACCCACTCCATTGGCTCCCGGGATTCGGCGCAGGTGGGAGCCACCGTGAACTTTTTCGTTCGGCTCTTGGGATCCCCCACCACCACTGCCACGCCGCTGACCAGGACTTTGGGCTTACAGCAGCAGCAGGTTTCCTTGACTTTTGACTCTAGGACTTTTTTGGGGGCTGGGGTGAATTGATTTGTTGTTTTTTGCTGCTGTCAGGTTGATTGTTGTTCCCTGATATGCTACTGTATTTTTATTAGAATTGTATTTATTGTATTTGCTGCACTTTTGCCCTTATGTACATCATTATGTATTTATTTTGTTTATTGTATTTTGTTTACTGTATGATTTTTGATATTCTTCATTTTGCATATTACTATTACTGTTTCTTGCACTTTCCTTCATGTAAACTGCTTAGAGTCACATCTGGTTGAATTAAGCAGTATACAAAAATAAAGTGAAATGAAATGAAATTTTACTATTAAAGAGACCTTCACCATCAAACAGCATGTCCTCTATGTGGTTCTTAGACTCCTCGAGGATGTCAGTTGTGCAGAGCCATACATGGCACCTTTACTGATGATGTCAGGTTTCTCACCAAGCAGGCCAAAGTGTGTCTAGTACAGAACATTTGTTGTGCCGCCAAGCACATTGCCTCTTGTTGGAAAGTCAGAACAAGGAACTGTTTATCATCAGGTAAGCTATTGAATAGTGGCAGAATCTTATCTCACAAGAATCTTTGATAGGTGCTTGCAGTGCTTTGATGGAAGTGGAATACAGTATATGAGCCTAACAAGTGAGTCAATTTTCCTTCGATTGAATGTGGGAGAACCAATGGGCTTCACTATGTATCCTCCATATGGCCACTCAAATGGAAAAAAGGGCTCTGGAGGTTTCCACTCTTCACCCATACAACGAGCTGTGGACAGGCATAATATGGATGGAGTAAAAAACCAAGGTTCTTCCATTCCATGGTGTTTATATCGCGCAACATTCTGCTTTTGGGGGCAAAGTAATCTTTTCTCAGTTGCAAGCATTAAGTAAGCTGCCGATTCCGAGTCTGAGATCGCTTGTGGAAGCTCAGGCAATAATTGCGCATGACCACTTTTACTCGCCATGGGAGATTGCTTGCAGGAGTTGCAGTTGCTCTTCTCCTGCATGAATCTCTGGTACAATGTGCTGCCGGCTTCCCCACTCTGGGGCATCTGTGAATCAACTGGAGGATAAGGTTGCAGTTCTCTTTTCGAAGCTGTCCCCAAGTAGCAGTCCGTCTGCTGCCTTTCCTTTTCAATAGATGGTTGTGGGGCAGAAGCCACTTTGGGCAAAAAGAATTTCCTTGTTTAGAATTTTCCCTTCAGTTTCTGTTTCTTAGGCTCTGTTTGCGATTTTTCTTTTTTGTGTTTGCTTTCTTTGTTTAGGGGGTGTTTAGCTGATTTTTAAAAAAGATGTGGGATATTAGATTTTGAAGCCTGTAGGTACTGAGTAGTTTCACATTTCAGATGTTTGTATTCAGATTGTGTCCATTATGCTTCATTTTGCAAATTGAAGGCACTGGTGTTGCTGTTGATTTAAGTGTGGTGACTGCATGTAACCATTTTTGCCAAAGATATAGCTTTAGCTGTGACTCCTTATTCTTCAGGACAACATGGGTGGATTTCTTACAGATTTATCAGGCTTGGATTTGATGACTTTCCCCAAGGCAATACAGATACTTCAAATGACCATCTTTCAATGGTATTTTATTATTAAATGCCTCACATCTCTCAGAAGGGGCTGAAGAGACCATAAAACAACTATACACAAGTAAATATTTGCATAAAAGAATATAATTTCTGAGAAGGCACTCTGAATCTGAGGGAATCATTGGGTGGGATTGTGCAAGCTGAGCAGGGGAGGAGGAGCCTGAAGCTCTCGCAAAGCTCTGGAAGGTTTCAAGTTGTCTGGGCATGCACAAAATTAGTCCATTTGTGTTAATCACGGGAACCAATTTGTGAATTGTCTGTAAACTCCTTGGGTTGCCCTGGGGTTACTTCTTATGTTGTTAGCCGCCCAGAGTCGGCCTTGTGTTGAGTGGGCGGGATATAAATTGAATAAATAATAATAATAATAATAACCACAAAGAAGAAATTCTAAGTACATCACAACTTGAACTAACAAACACCATGAACTTTTTTTTACAGTGTTGCTGGTCGTATTTACAACACTGCTGCAGGGTAATGACAGATTACTTTTGTGTTGCACAGATTAACTCAGTTCTAAATTGGCAATCCTTTGCAGATGACCCGATGAAACAGAAATTATTTGCTGTATAAAATAGTAGTTAAAGTAAAACCCACTTCCTAAAGGAAGTTGCAAAAACCTAGTTAAGTTCTAATTTTGGTGGTGGGTATATCAAATAGGATTTCAAGGCTTTCACTAGACAATTAGCTTTCAATACATAACTGGTGTCAAAATCACAGAAGGTCCATTTCAACATTCCCCTAAAAATCCTTTCAACCCAGAGTAATCTCTGACACAAGCAACAACAAGAAGAACTTTGAGTATGAAATTAAGAATCTGCATAGAAGGACATCAGACTGAAAATGATAGCAGTAACGTAGGGTACTGATATCTTTGGTTTTTTGGTCTTCAATTCCCGAAGCCTAAGTCAATTCCCCAAAGCATGGATCAGCCAATGTACCGAATTAGGCTTCTGGGAATTAAAGTCCACCAGTGTTCTGCGGAACGTAGTCTGGGAAATGCTGCCCTAGGGAAAGATTGCACATGTTGATGGAAACAGTCCCAAATCCTAAAACTCTTTTCTCATCACATCTGATCATTACAGTTACCACTTTTATAAAGCTGCTTGCAGTGCAATGATCAATAATATTATTTCCTCAGATAAATTCAAAGGTCTGGACTCGAGAATGCATGCTGAAAGAAAGGAACATTTCCTGTAGAAAATCGAGATGTCAAGAACCCACCAAAATAGAAGTTTCTCGATGTTTCAAAAGTAAAGCTCTATCCCTTCAATGAAGCTGCCCTTCTAAACCTCACAGTGCTGTCATTCTAAACAGGTAGAATTAATCACTTGATTCTTGAACTGGCTCCAAATGGAAACCAGTCATTGTCTTCTGGGGAAATTATATTGCCCTTAGTTGATTTTTATATATTCCAATAAGAATAACTGGAATGAAGGAAAATTAACACTTGTCAACTGCTTAAACAAGTCAAACAATATCTACTGTGAGTACCAAATTCTACAATAAAGTTATAAAACCCTACAATGGATTTTAGCAATGGAGAAAGATTAGCAGACATGCAAGTTAAAAAAAACCAGATTCACAGGATCACAGCTGAAATTGACGAGATTCATAGTTGAATCACAGAATTCATCAATTACATTTTTATCCTCTCATTTGATGAGATGCAATATTGTATCCCTTAAGAAGAAATTCCTAACCTGCTGGCAACTAGAGTAGGCAAACTGAACGGATAGACTTGTTAAATCAACATTTATGTCTGTGCGAATCACAGGGATCACAAAGAACTCTAGGCCTATCATAAGTGATTTAACTGGTCTACACTAGTTAGGACTAGCTATGGGATTTAGCTCACTGTATTGGTTACTTTCCTTAAAATCACTTTAGAAAATTCTATTAAGTTCATCATACAAGATCTACCTGAAACCAGAACATAAACATTGTGATTCATGTATCTGTAATGTTAAGAAGCAATTAATGCAATGTAGTAAACATGTGATCATCCTACAAAATACTCTGCAATATTCAGCTGGTGTTACAGCTTATGAGTATTGAAAGGCATATGCTTACTCAACTTGTAATCTGGCAACCACTCTACAACCTGTTCACTTCCAACAATGATTCAAGATGTTGACTGTAATCAACAAGATTTTATTGCTACAGGGCTACTTCATTGTACGGTTTTGCATCCTCTTCTTGAGGTCAGACCTATGGGTTGATGCTTAAGTGGTACCTTTGATGTTACAAAATACACTTCCTATCTTTCAACTGTACAAGCATTCAAGGAAGCTGTACAACCTTCCTGACTCAGAAGAAACAACAGACCATGTATTAATCATAGCTCAGTGACTTAGGTTTTCTGATTGTGGAGCCAAAGATAGGGAGTTTGATTCCCCACTGTGCCTCCTGGGAGAAGAGCCAGGCTTTGTGTTCATGGGCAAGCTGCACGATCTCAGGGAGCCACCAGAAAAAGGGTGACAAATTACTTCCGAGTAATCGCTATCTAGAAAATCCTGCAAAAGAAGTGCCATACTTCAGAATTGACATGATGGCACACAATTATTATTACAATTTATTTACTTTGTTACACTGTAGATGACAATTAACAACTTCCAGTGACACAAGAAACACTCACACCCACTCGACCTCTAAAAGTTGCACCTACTCCTACTTCTCTGCCTTCAAGAATATTCTTTTTTCTTTTTTTTTAACCCAAAGAGGCCACATCTGCAGCAGCAAAAATTAAAAACAAGAAACAATCAACAATACTTTTCATCATGAGAGAGGGCCGAGTGTCTTCAAATACTGGCCACCCCAAACCCCTAGAAAGCATAAGGAGGCTTTTCTGAGCAAAATAAAAATACATAAGGAGAATACACTTTGCTCATGTTTGCACTAGATACTCAATGATAGTTGAACTGTTTTTTAAACTGATTTTAAAGAATTCTTTTTGTAGGCTGCTTTGAATAACATAGGAAATTAATGTACAAGCTTTAAAAAACTGCGCACAAGAAAACTAAAAGGTTCATTGTAACGACACAAAAAGGGAAAACAGCTTTCAGAAATATGTGGATTTAAAAATAGAATAAGCATGTTTTTGTCATAATTTAAACAAAGATGTTCCTAAACTGTCTTTATAAGATAGATTGGTTTTCACCAATTTATTTAGCATTTGCTAGTTATGCATGCAGATGCCTTCTGGAAAACTTGTAGCATTCTACAGAATTCAGATGCAGGTTCATTTGATGTGGCAATGCATTTACTATATGACATGAAGGATAAAGAAAAACATAAATGACAACAGAAAATATAGAAAAGTACAATTCAGATCATAATATGTTTTTAAAATGCAAAAAATTCAGATAAAATCACTTAGAATGATTTAAAAACATTCAAAGAACAGTTGAATACTTTTTATTTTAATTAACAATTATTGAGAATAACTTTGGTAAAAACAAAAAAACTTGCCTTTTGCTCCAGTTCATTCTTCCTATAGTTGATAGTAATGGAGTAGTAATGTCTATTCAGTCCATGAATTAAAGCCTAAGAAGAGAACATTTAAAAGCAACAAATAAAATTCACATGGCATTTTATCAAGGAAGTGCAAGAAGCAACTAAAAGTCTAGAAATACGTTAGATGAACTGTGAATTACTTGAATGATTTTTCAGAATGGTTTTTAGATTTGTACATTGCCCTGGCAGGTGTCTTAAACCCTGAGAAGTGACTTAGAAATATGTTAATAACTATAATCTATCTATTCTATGCCCAAATATTCTACATCCAAAGCTTCCTAGATGTATTATAGATCAGTCTTATATTGCTGTATTACTTCAACTTCAAACAACAACATCTATTTCCATAGAATACAACAAAATTTATAAGTAGATAAATATGTACATATGTAATTGGTCAAGATGCAACTTATAAAATTATTTTAGCATAATATGTAATTTGTCCTTGTAATAATCTATTCTGTTCTATGTCACACAAACTTTAATTTTGTGGAATCATGCAAACTACTTTAAAAAATGGTTGCTAGAAAAATAAAATAGGACTTTGTTTATAACAAAATAGTTAAATTCACAAATTTAACTAAAATGCATGAAACTATTTCTGGTTAAAAATGTTATCTGTGCCTACATGAGTTGAAAGGCATACTTTCAGTGGACAAAGCTTCTGCTTGTTTTGTTGAGGCAGATTTCAAAATGTAAATGATTAGAGTAAGAAGCCAAATAGCAAATTGTCTTGTTGGCAGTGGGACTTGTTACAACAAAATCCAAGAATTACAAGACATGCTTTGTGAAATGCTTTCAAATTCTTCACTTTTCCGAATGTGAATATTTCTAATAAATGGCATCCATTAATCTGGTAAGTAACAGGAATTGTTTTAAATGCTGTAAGTCAAGACTGGGCTTGGAGAGAGTAATACACAGTCCCACAGAAGTTGACTATGCTTCTAATGGTTGGTCTGAGACCAAGGAATTGCTTAACTTTCTAAAAGAAAAGGCAATAATGAAGACATATGATACCATGGGGTTTGCATGAGAGGTCATTACACACTGCCTTGAAAAGCCCAGTAATGTATTCTCTGGAAACGTACAAGCACAGGCTTGCCTGTACCCAACTGAAAACATCAGTGGTTGTTCCATACTCATTATGCATTATCACTTGTACCGATTCAAATTTGATTCATTCATATTAAATTGGCTGCATAAGATTTGGTTATGCTATTGTTATAGACATTCATAAATGATGAACCAAAGTACCAAGATGTATTTTGAACTCTGAGGTGCCTAAATTATGATTAGATATGAAATATCCAAGATGAGAGAAAAAACTAAAGCTTATGATTAGAGCTCAACTTACTGTTTTCAAATGCGAGTACAGTGTTTTCAGCATATGTTGCTGTTAGTGCTCGTATAATTAATCTTCAGAGAAATAATCAGTGTCCTTTTAAATTAAATTTTAAAAAGAAAATATTTGCCATATTATCATTAATGTATATTTACTGATCATGAGAAAGTTCTTATCTTATCCTTCAGAAGGTAATGCTTGTTTAAAAGGAAAAAAAATAACTTTTTAAGGAGACCAAGGACACCATCCCAACTTCTAGTTAAGAATGACTGAGATGGGTATGTAAAGGGTCATAAGTCCTGGTGTCAAACACAAGAGCCCTTAGGCTGGTCTAACTCCTCCTGCTGGCTGCTGTGCTGGCTGGCAGCTGTCAACTCAGTTTTATTTGTTTGTTTATTTATTTATTTTTAAATTTTTATACCGCCCAATCAGCCAAAGCCGACTCCGGGTGGTTCACAACAGTGGGTAAAAACAGATAAAAACAAATAAAACAGATAAAAACCAGCAATAAGAATCCACCCCTAAAAAGAGAGAGGTGCAGGAACTGAAGACCATGGGGCAGGCATCCTCCCCTATATTAACCACCCAACGGAAGCCACCCCTCCACCTGCACCCCAAACTTGGCCTGCCAGTCAGGTTTTTAGTTTTTTTCTAAAGGGCAACAACTCCGTCTGGAGACGCAGTTTCACAGGCAGGAGGTTCCAAAGGGCCAGTGCGGACACAGAGAAGGCTCTCCTCCTTGTGCCAGAGAGGCGAGCCCCCCTGGCCGACGGCACTATTAGAGAGCCCCTCTGGTCCGCTCTGGTTGGACGGACAGACGTCCTTAGGGCGATGCGGTCTCTAAGGTAACCTGGCCCACTACCATATAGGGCTTTAAAGGTCAAAACCAGCACCTTGAATTGCACCCGGAGGCAAACGGGTAACCAGTGCAGCTCCCGCAGCAGTGGTGAGGCATGGCATAACGTCCAAACCCCATCACCACCCGCCGCATTCTGGACCAGCTGCAGCCTCCGAATGGTCATCAAGGGCAGCCCCATGTAGAGCGCATTACAATAATCTAGTCTGGAGGTCACCAGAGCATGAGTGACCATGAGCAAAGAGTCTCGGTCCAGGAGCGTGCGCAACTGGCGAATCACCCGAAGTTGGGCGAAGGCCCTCCTGTCCACAGCCACCACCTGTTCTTCTAGCAGCAGCCGCGAATCCAGGACCACCGCCAAGTTGCGCACCGGGTCGGTCTGGGGCAAAATAGCCCCATCCAAAATCAAAGATGGTAGCTCCCGGGATAACACAGGACCTCCCATCCACAGACAGTCTTACTAGGATTCAGCTGTAACCCATTTGCCCCCATCCAGACCCCAACTGCCTCCAGACAACTGGAAAGGACTTTGACTGCATCACTGGGGTCCCCACGGGCTGAGATGTACAACTGTGTATCATCCGCGGCCATTGCCATTGTGCTGGGCTTGTGGCTTTTAGATTCTTTTCCTTTGTGCTATTTTCCCCCTTAGGCCAGCTGAAGTCTCTCCTCTCCTGAGCAGGGAAGACTTTGGATACAACACAGCCTCAGCCAGCCTACATCTGCTCAGCCAGCCTAAAGTTAGCATAGCTAGTTAGGATGGTGCCCTTTATTAGTAGCTTGGTCTGCAAATTTATCACCTACAAAGCAGTATAGACTATAGATAGTGAATGTAGTATCCAGCTGAAAAAAACACAGGTAGACATTCAACTGGTTTGCTGTAATCCTTTCTGTCTCCAAAAATCAAAAGAACAATGGTATCAAGTACATAACTTAAAAAGTTAAAGGCAGTAGCCTAAAGCTAATTTTGTGCTGAAGGACATGGGGAGTGCAATATAAAAATCCTCTTCACCCTAGTTTTACTGACAAAAGCAGATGCATATCCTGGACCCACATTTTTAATAAGACAATGTTGTTGCAACACCACTGAATTCCTCCCACATCTGAGATTAGAAGGAGACTGCACCATAATACAGTTACAGTCAACCCTAACATAACAACGCGTTCGGATAGCATCATTTTCGCTTAACAACAACGCTAAAATAACCATCATTATCTGGAAAAAACGTTGTTAGGCAGAAAACTCCATAGAAACCCGCATAACAACAAAAATCGCTTAGCAACACTACTTGGGGTCTACTGTATTTCCTACAGTGTTTACTCAGTGCTCTTGATCGATGCCCAGGGAGCAGACAGGACTGTAGCAATATCTCAGTGGCTGCTGATAAACTTGGGTACAACTTAGCAGAGATCTGTTAAGCACGTTCAAATCCTGGATTCAAATCCTGAATAAATGCTGAGTAAAATGAGTATTAACTGTTGCTAGCTTCAACGCTGATAATTTATAGGAGTACCAATTACAGTAAAACCCCAATTTATGACAAAAGTTCATTCCGTAGCCTTTTATGTAAATTGGTTTTTATGTAGCAAATCCATAGAAAAATGAATATTTACGTAAATCGAAGCAAACCCATAGGAAATCGCGTTAGGTAAATCGGGACACCATTTTAGTGAAAAATTCTTACATAAGTCAAATTTTACGTAACTCGAGGCATATGTAAGTCGGGGTTTTACTGTAATGGAAACTCATGTTCTTAAAACTATTTCATAATACCTATGGCAGCAAAATATTTTATATTGGCACCGAATAGAAATTATAGTTTCAACTCTTAACAAGATAGAATTGCTACATAGTAAAAGCCGTATTTGGCTTAAAAGTAATATTTTAAAAATAAACATAATCATACATTTAGCTTCCCAATTCACAGATTTTTTAGGACTAGCTAGTAAGTCAGTCACTTTATTATGGTCCACAACAAGAGGTAAAATTTTAAAATAGTATGTAATTGCAATTCTAAGTGAGTTTATCAGCATGTATGTGGTGTAGTGTACGGAGTAATGGACTAGAACTTAGGAGAACTAGGGCTGAACTTCTGTTCACCCACAGAAACTCACTGTGCTGTGCATGGAACTGGCAAAACCACTGCTTAAATATCAAACTAATCTTGAAAGCCCTGTTAGGGTTACTATAGGTCTGTTCTAACTCAACTGCATATAATGTACCCTACATCTCTAAAACACATAAATTACTACCAATGGCAGTGATGGTGAACCTTGGCACTCCAGCTGCTATTGAACTTCAATTCCCAGAAGCCCTGATCAGCAGGAGTGCTGACTTGGGCTTCTGGTAGTTGAACCGTATCTAAAACAATTCAAGGTTCACCATTACTGGTCTATGGTGATACCTATCTGTTCAACTGGTTCTTTAATTCTACCCAAGATCAGGCTCTGAGGAAGCACTGGGATCCCATCACTGCAAATAGAAAGATCACTTAATTTCTCTTCTATCCATGGGCAAAATGAGAATGATTGGAAATCTATGGACCAAGAGCCTGTACTTAATTACACTATAAATAAAATCCAAAGAATAAAGGAGACATCTGAGTACAACCATTTTTGAAGTGTCAAAAGAGCAGCAATCCTGGAAACAAATATTTGTGAAGAAAGCATAGTGAAGTTGGCTACTTTTCAAGTACAGTAATAAGTGTAGCTCAACTCAAATGTCTTTACAATCTCAGTTTTGATAACAAAAATAAGACTTAACTGTAAGAGAGTTCAGAAACATCTGGAAGCAAGCTGAGCACACTGGTATATTTTATTCTCTATTAGCTAACACACATGTATCTAAAAAGATTCAAGTAACTTGGAAATTGTTTCTGCTTTATTATATAATGAGGCACAGTAACATAAACAAAAAAAAGACATTGACTCTGAGCACCTAACAATTTTCAAAACAGTCACTAAATTTCTGTAAGTAAAATTCAGTATTTGAAGATGCATTTTATAAGCCTAGTTAATGGAATTAAAATTTATAATACATACAGAAAAGAGTGCTACTTGTATATGTGAATGTGGAGTAGCAACATACATAAAAATGAACATACTAATGCCAACTACTAAATTTACCTGGATAGATGGCTTGTTTAAGTGACCCAGATTTGAAGTTGTTTGTCTTGGTTCATGTCCCAAGACCATCATATTGGCATTGATCAATCTGAAGGCATCAATAACAACCTGTAAACACAAGACACTAAAGTCAATTCTTTCTAGAAAATACAAGTGATTGTACCAAGGAACAGCAGAGAAGTCGCGATCAACTCTCAACTGTTTTTGGCCTTTTTCCAGAAAATTATTTAATTATAATATTAATAAAGAAGAACCGCCTGCTGTCTCTGTCAACAGCCCTCTAAACAGTCTAGCATTGCAAGGTAGCTGCAATTATTGTTTATTTAAAAGGGAAAATATATTAAGTTTTATACACTCTTATACAATTCTAATGGATATGTTACATACATAGACACATATGCTATATAAATTTTGAAACATGTTTGTCACCTACATCTTACCAAGTCAAATTGAATGACAGGGAGGCTAAAACTGAAAGTGAGCACAAGCTAAGGGACTAAGTTTAAAGCCCAGTCCTGTCACATCAATTATACCACTGGAATACTTGAAATGACAACAAAATTATAGTCAGCAAGGAACTTGCCCCATGTATTCCCTGCTAGTCAGATGCTTTTTACTCCCTGCATGTTAGAAAGAGACTATATACTGTCGGCTGGATTATGATGACCTTGTCATGGTCAGGAGTAAAAGAGAACAAAAAGAGAACTGAACAAAAATCAAGGTCACTTACGGTAGTAACTATATAGTTGGAACCTTCAAAGTTTATTACTTAACTTGGTTTAACTATATAGACATGCAAAACTGTATACCCAAACATACTCCGGGCTACCTAATAAACCTTTAAAATTACTCTATGGCTATAAACATTCTGCAAAATCTGAGCTTCAGCAACGTATACTAAAGGCTCTAATGCTACACAAATTATTTAAAATAGAACAAACCCATTTCTCAATATAGCCTTCAATTCTCCAACTCCGCTATCTTAGAATAGACCTGTGTTGGTCAAAACAAAGAGAACTGGTGTTGTGCAAGCCCAGAAACTTTCAGATCACACCTTCTTTTTTACAATACCACATGTTCTTGGGAAGGTCAACCACTCCATGTGCAATATGGGATTTACAGGTGAAACTCAGAAAATTAGAATATCGTGCAAATGTTCATTCAGTTCAGTAATGCAACTTAAAAGGTGAAACAAATGTAAGATAGACTCATTACATGCAAAGTGAGATAGTTCAAGCCTTACTTTGTTATAATATTGATGCTTATGGCTTACAGCTTATGAAAACCCCAACCCCCCAAACTCATGTACTCCATAATTATCACATAATCTCATGTACGCTGTATGCCATGATCATCACAATTATAACGAATTAAAGCATGACATATTTCGCTTTGCATGTAGTGAGTCTATCTCATATATTTGTTTCACCTTTTAAGTGAAATGAATGAACTTTGCATGATATTCTAATTTTCCGAGTTTCCCCTGTATAACAGTGACCTATGTTAAGAGCACAAGAGAGGGAGAGAAAATGCACAGGGATCATTCCCAACAAACTACAGGAAATGAAGGAACATGAAGGAGTAAAAAGGATCAATGATGTGGAGTTCAGAAATACCAATAACACCTCATAGGACTCGAATAAGTGATGCTACAAACAAATCCAGTGGCCAGCAAACCAAAAGAATACTACATCAAAGTCCAATTTCTGAATTACAGAAGCTGTTTGGCCATGTTCTTTGGCAGATACCCAAGGGCCATTGATTATAGAGTGGAGGCATCTGTTTTCTTGAATAGAAGTGTTCAGATGACTACAAAGTCTTTATGCCTACATAACAACATAGAAGTGGAAGACATGCATAAGTATAAGCTTTACTGACATATTATGTGATGTCAGTTATTCTTAACATTAAGCACTGCCTTAAGGACAATGGGTAACAAATACAGCTTACAAATAATGCATACTTTTTTTTAGACATAGTGTGCATCATCTAAACCTGTTGTACCCAACTTGGGGCACACACACCACGGAGGGGGGGGGTGCAATTTGATTTTTAAGAGTGGGCAATTCAAGTATGAGTTATTAACAGTGAATGGCCATTAAGCTTCCTCCATGTGAGTAGGAGTTCACTTTTTAATAATAAGAATTATATATCAGGCACTAAAGTACTAGAGGTACTAAAAGTGAAACTGTAATCCTGCATCCAGAGTTTTTAAGAGCATTCAAATAAATGACACACAGAATCCTAAAATCTCAGCTGACTAATAAAGATCAATAATTATGTTGGAGCTGGAGATAAAGGGAAACTTGCATCTTCATAAGAACCTAAGAACATAAGAACAGCCTTGCTGGAATAGGCCACAGCCCATCCAGTCCAGCATTCTGTCTCACACAGTGGCTCACCATTTCCTTCAGGGTATTCCCAAGGAGATGCCTTCACCTGCTTAGGATTCCCTGGAAATGGCATTGAGAGATATCCTGCCTATCTCTCCAACCCCGAGGTTGTCCTTAAGTATCCATAATTATAGCCATTAATACCCTTGTCCTCCATGAACTTGTCTAATCCTTTCTTAAAGCTGTCAAGACTGACAGCTGTCACCACTTCTTCTGGCAGGGAGTTCCATAGACCAGTGATCCTCTGGGTGAAAAAGTACTTTCTCTTATTTGTTTGAGAACTAGTACCCAAAAGTTTCATCGAGTGTCCCCTAGTTCTAGTGTTGTGCGATAGGGAAAACAGTTTTTCCTTATCTACTTTGTCCACACCGTGCATGATTTTATAAACTTCAATCAGGTCACCTCTTAGACGCTGTCGTTCAATAGTGAAAAGGCCCAACCGTTGCAGCCTCAGATGGTAAGGAAGGTGTTCCAGTCCCCTAACCATTCTGGTTGCCCTCCTCTGCATTTTCTCAATCCTCTGCATTTTCCCCAACTCCACAATATCCTTCTGGAGGTATGGCGACCAGAACTGTACACAGTATTCCAGATGGGGCCTCACCATAGATTTATAAAGAGGCTGACTTATTTTCTATACCCTTCCTAATGATCCCTAGCATTGAGTTTGCTTTTTTCACTGATGAGGCACACTGGGTTGACACCTTCATTGGGCTGTCCACCAGGACACCAAGGTCCCTTTCCTGGTTTGTCGCAGAGAGTTCAGACCCCATCAGTTTATAAATGTAATTGGGTTTTTTTTTGCCCCAACATGCATCACTCTGCACTTACTAATGTTGAAGCTCATTTGCCACTGTTTTGCCCACTCCCCCAGTGTCAAGAGAGCCTTCTGGAGCTCCTCACAATCTCTCACAGTTTTCACTACCCTGTATAATTTAGTGTCATCAGCAAATTTGGCTACCTTGCTTTTTACTCCTACCTCTAGATCATTTATGAAGTGGTTGAAAAGCAGGGGTCCCAGTACTGAACCTTGGGGGACCCTGCTCTTTACTTCCCTCCACTTGGAGAAGCGTCCATTTAGTGCTACCCTCTGTTTCCTGTCCCTTAGCCAGTTGCTGATCCAGAACAAGACCTGTCCCTTTATTCCATGACTGATAAGTTTATTCAAGAGCCTTTGGTGTAGGACCTTGTCAAAAGCCTTCTGAAAGTCCAGATAAACAATGTCAACTGGATCCCCCTTATCCACATGCTTGTTGACACTCTCAAAAAATCCCAACAGTGGTTTCCATCACTTTACCTGGGACACATGTCAAACTGACAGGTCGGTAATTTCCTGGATCACCCCTGGATCCTTTTTTGAAAATTGGTGTTACATTCGCTACCTTCCAGTCATCAGGCACAAAGCCTGATTTGAGGGAAAGATTATATATTTTGGCTAGGAGATCAGCAATTTCATCTTTAAGTTCCCTGAGAACTCGTGGATGGATGCCATCTGGTCCTGGTGATTTGTTAGTGTTTAGTTTAACAAGACATGCAAGGACCTCCTCCCTGGTTATTTCTATCTGGCTTAATTCTTCGCTTTCCCTCCCTACGAAGATAGGCTCTGTTTTGGGCATGTGGTCTCTGTCTTCTACAGTGAATACTGAAGCAAAGAATTCATTGAGTCTCTCTGCAATCTCTGTTTCCTCTTTAATAACCCCTTGCTTTCCATTGTCATCTTATGGTCCAATGGCCTTCCTAGTTGGGTTCTTACTTCTAATGTACTTAAAGAAGTCTTTGTTATTTCTCTGAGTATTTTTAGCTATATGCTCCTCAAAGTCTTGCTTTCCTTTCCTGATTGTTGCCTTGCATTTGTTCTGCCAGAATTTATGTTTCTGCCTGCTGTCCTCATTCGGACAAGCCTTCCATCTTCTAAATGAGCTTTTCTTGCTCTTGATCACTTCCCGAACAGCTCCTGTAAGCCACATCGGAGTCCTCTTGGACCTGGAAGTGCCCTTTTTCCTTTTGGGTATGCATTTCAATTGGGCCTCTGTTATTGTTTTTGTAAACAACCTCCATGCCTCTTGGAGTGTTTGGACTCTCTCAATTTTCCCTTTCAGCTTCTTTTTTACTAGTTTCCTCATTTTTGGGAAATTTCCTTTTGGAAAATTTAAGGTCTCTGTGCTAGATTTTATCAGTGACTTGCGGTCTATGATCAAGTTAAACATAATTGAGTTGTGGTCACTGTTCCCTATTGGATCAGTCACATTAACATCTTGCACCAGATCCTGAGTATTACTTAGGATCAAGTCAAGGATTCTTGTACCTCTAGTTGGGTCTTCAACCATCTGTCCCAGGGAACAATCATTTAGCAAATCTAGGAACTTTATCTCTTTATCATGTGCTGAACAACAGTTCACCCAGTCTATGTGAGGGTAATTGAAGTCTCCCATTATAACCAGGCTTCCCTTCTTGGATGCCTCCTTTACAACATTCTCCAACTGCCAGTCTCCCTCAAGAGTTTGGGTCGGAGGCCGATAGTATATGCCTACTGTTAGACCATCCTTGTGGCCTGGTACTCTTACCCACAGAGCTTCTAATGGTGACTCCAAATCACCTAGATATTCCAATTCATACGATTTTATCACTTCTTTGACATACAAGGCTACACCACCTCCCGTTTGGCCCTTCCTATCCTTCCTGTACAGTTTGTAGCCTGGTATAACTGTATCCCATTGGTTATCATCTGTCCACCAGGTTTCAGTGATACCAATAATATCAATATTCTTATCTATTGCTAAGTATTCCAGCTCCTCTATTTTGTTCCGGAGGCTTCTGGCATTTGTATACAAGCATTTATATATGCTTTCCTGATACAGTCTTTTGAGTCCAGTTGCATTGTTAGACTGCCTCTTGCATCCTTCTTCTAGAGTGCTGGTGACTAGCTCCTTGCTCTGCTCAGTAATTTTTGCATCTTCCTCACTACTCAAGTACACACTTTCCCGAACCGGATGCTGCCCAGCTCCTGTCGGCTTTCCTCCAGTTATCAGTTTAAAAGCTGCTCTGCAGCCTTTTTGATGTTGAGTGCCAGCAATCTGGTCCCATCATGGTTCAAATGCAACCCATCCCTCCTGAACAGATTTGGCTTGTCCCAAAATGTTCTCCAGTTCCTGACAAATCTGAAGCCCTCCTCTAGACACCACCGCCTCATCCATGCATTGAGGCTTCTGAGCTCTGCCTGCCTGGTAGGTCCTGCGTGAGGGACAGGCAGCACTTCTGAAAATGCTACCTTGGAAGTCCAGGACTTCAATCTTCTTCCTAACAACCTAAATTTGGCTTCCAGGACAGCCAGCCATGCATTCCATTACTGAAGGGCCTGTTATTTCCTTTTTGAGTAACTTCCATCCCAACAGACCCACTATGTGAGCAGTTGCCTAGAAAGAGGATTTTCTACATGGACTTATTTTGCCACAGTGGGCAACTTCCTGAGACCATGCATATAACTAGCATGTAAAAGTGTAGTATATTAGAGATTGGGAGTGGCGGCTGCTACTCATGTCCAAGTATACATTTTCCCCTGAGAATGTTTTCAGGAAAAATGCCATTGGCGTGAATTTGTTTAAGGTGGATCCCAACTTGCCATGAAGTGACCCACACACTATGATCACATTGTAATCTCCTGCAGCATGTATGAAATGAGACATGCAGGATTTGACACCAGGGCTGCAATGGAATGCTGCAGCCTTGAGGATATTGACAAGGTGTGCCTTCACAGTCAGACCATCTGGCATTGCCTCTTCCGCCTCCACGACTATTGGGAATCCAAAGTAGTTCCTCTTCCACTTATTTTGCCGTTGGGCACAATAAGATTGTTTCCAGTGGCATTTCCTCCGAGGGGGCCATCACCTCACCTAAAAGGGCTCATCTGCCCGTAACTGTTGGCCTCTTTAGGGAGTCAGGTTATTTACCACCACCCAACACTTAGCGTTGAGTCGCTGGCTGTACGATCTACTCCATTACCATAGCGAGACATATATTTTATATTTTATTTTCCAGCCAGACATATATTTTAGAGATATGTATCAGTTTTTAATTTTAAACCTAGTGTTGCTATGTAGAATTGGTTCTTATCAGTTTCCCAAACTTTTGAAACATATGAACCAGGTATTCTCATTTATAAACATCTACAAATGCCCAACGACAGCAGGGAGGGAATATAAATAAAAAGTAAGGACAAACAAAAATAAATATTCCACACTGTAGTCCTCTAGAGGTTTAGTTGATAGAAAATTACATAAAGAACTTATGCTGAGGGGAAAGATACAATTATGTGGCAGTCTATCATATTCACAAGGTGCCTCACGTTTCATAGTACTCACACTTGAACTCCTAGAATAGATTCTAACTGATTGCTCCACTAGAAAGGTGGAACCCACCAAAGATTACAAGAGTATTTTCTAACAAAATTGCTAATCATATTGAATGACATATATACACTTTTTTCGATAGCTTACTGCAAGGAATGATAAATAAATGGGCAAGCAGCAGGGTTCATAACTTTGCTATGACTGTAACAGCCCATTTTACAAGGTCATATGTGGTGATCATCATGAAAAAATGTCTTTAGCCATCTAGGGGTGTGCTGTGGAAATATACAAAACATACAGTACTATAAGAGCTTTGGTACATCCAAATTATTGCTATCTGTATGGAACAAAGGCTCAATACTAAACCTTAAAAATCAACACTATCAAGCTTCCTTCTTGCAGTGTACTTTTTTGAGCAACTTAATGTACATCTGCAGAGGAGGAAATTATGATGTCTTTTATTCTTATGGACTGCAATTGAATTTAAGGTCTTATTAAAACCATAAATTTTTTTTTTAAATTAAGTAATACTAATTTCTTATACACTATTGGACAAAAAATATTTGCTTTTACTTAGCAGCATCAGTACAACCAATATGAAAAAGAATATTTTAACTACACCAAGATTAAAGGAATTCACTGTGATCACTATAGCAACTGTCTTAAGGAAAACTAACATGCTCAACAACCTGCAACCTAAAATTAGATCTGGGACGCAATAAAAAGCAATAAATGCAGCAACACACCCTACATTTTGATTTCTATGCAATCTTGTAATTGCTTTTTTTTTTGCACAGCAAGAACAAACAAGTTCCTTCTTTAGAGAATCATATCAAAATAAATAGGCTCATTAATGTCTAGTGCACTAATAAGCAATGGATGAAGGAGGTGTTAATTGTACTATTGTAAGAGACAAGGATAAAGCCCTGGTGAACATTTGAATATATGCAGCATCTCAAGTATTGTCTACGTTTGTGTACCTTGAAATTCAGACAACTGACAACAACAAAGTAAACTCATATTCAGCAGCGGAAACATCACAGACCTAAGTAGCCACAACACTAATCTCACAGGGGTCAATTCAAATGAAAAATATTGCTTTCTGTGTTGCAAGTACAGTACTTGAGTGTTTTAGATCTTTCAGCTTCCTTTGACTATGGTGATCTGCAAAAGAATTAAATGCAGCCTTGAGACTCACCCTAAAAAAAAAAGATAGCAAAGAATTTACTGTAACTCAACAGTTTGTTTGGAGTGAGGTGGCTTTTTGGAAATTATAACATGCTATTCTAGATTGCAGTTCTTTTCGCCAACTGGACGATTTAATCTGCATGGTGAAAGTGCCTTGAGACTCTGCAGAGGTCACTTCAACAGTAGACAGCTTATAACAAAACCATTAGCGGTTTGGCTAGCTTAAGGAAACCTCTTACTTTCTCTTTTTTGTTTATTATCACTGCATGAATCTGCAGCATATGATAGTTTATAATTTCTCAGGCTTGTTAAATTCATGTTAAAGGTCTGTTTTCTTGTTGAATAAATTTTGTTCATATAATGCTGCCTATTTCATACAGTGAGTCTTTAATAGCACCTTTGGTCTATGCGCAACTCACAGATCAAAACAGAGGACTAAAATAGGGGTTGATGATGCTATTTACATGTGTGATTCCTGCTGTCTTCTTGTTAGTAGCTTTAATATAATAGAAGACCTTGTCTGTTTTGTAATTAACACATCTTTACTGGAGAGATATTTGGAAGTGATTGCTGTGAATATACTGCTTAGTAAAATAAACACAATCACACACCATTTTCTGTTATCAGACAAATTTGTGAATTGTACACATTATACTCCAGATCAACAAACTGTGATATAACAGCCAAGTAGAAGACACATTTATATAACCTTATGTGTTTTCTGAAAATGTGTATTCATTCTGACCTTGCAAACATAATTAGTTTGTGGGATGTATAGAATTCAATCTATGGTTTTTTTTAGTAATTGCAGTGCCTGGAAATATATGCAAAATATTAGGGAGCTGCCAACATAAAATAAAAACCATATTTCCATGTACATATGTTAACTTCAAAATAAGCATTGTATGAAAAACAGCTGCAATGGTTCAGTGACTGTCCTCAGGTCAATGACTATAATATTGTTTGCATTTTGCCCAAAGGTAAGATTCTGACAGCTTTCAATGTAGCTTCATCTATACAATTTTATCCAAATAATATAATGATCTACTTAATTGATTTACTAAGTAATCTTTCTCAAACTGTAAACAAATTTTAGACACTTAAAGGAAATACAGCTTTTTTTAAAAAGGAAAGAAAATTCTTTTCATTCATATACTGTTGTATATTTAAGATTCAGATATTTCCTGGACATTTACAACTTTTATAGATGTCCATATACTACAAGATTATTACTTTCTTAAAACATTTATCCAAAATGTAATAAGAAGATATACTCCCAATACAGGCATCTTATTTAAGATGCTGCTGGAATCAATTAATTCAGCTGTTAACAAAAAACTGAACCTCTTTCAAATAACTTACCAATACCAACTACCAACCAATTTGTAGCCAGAATTCCCCCAACCTTATAACCTATGGAAATTATATTTAAAAATACATCATATGGCTTTGCAGTTCACACTTAGCTATTGGTTAAGAAAGCGACTGCATTTGCTTAAGAAAAACAATCTAGACATAAAGCATACTGTTCAAAGGATATAATGTAGCTAAGCCAGGTGTGTGGAAGGAGAAGTAATGTCCCATCTAAAATCTCTTTTATCACTTGCAACTGACCTGTTATCAACTGCTTAGTTGGTTTCTAGATTCTTTAAAAATTAAATGGAAACACATGACCCTTGAAGTGCAGGTGAGGTTTATGACCACTTCGTTATTTATGCTGCAATGCACACTCACATAGCCACAACTGAAGAACATCTTCAGTGCCTTGTAAGCCCACTGCATAAAAAATTCAGAGAACTCTTACTTTTTATGCCATTTCCAATGGAAAGCACTAAGAACAGAAACTGACTCATGCCAAATACATATCACTGAATTGCTGTGATTGTGACTTTGAGGTCTGCTACATGGAAATTATTTATAAAAATGTCAATTTCAGCTCTGGAAAAGAGATTCCTAAGAGTATGTACATTTTCTTTCTTCATCCTTAGAGAATTTGCTTGATTTGGTCAGGTCTGCCATGCAACCTGAATACCCATTCAGGGGCGGGAGGGGGAGACAGCTACAGAATAATACATTTATCTTGACAAGTGAAAGCATGCATTTGTAACCCCACAAGTAGCAAAACCACAGGTTTCAAGGCTCTATGCCTTAATGAAGATAGATGGATTATTCTACATCCACTATAGTAAAAGGCATTTAAAAATTAATACTTTTAAACACAAAGTCTGCTTGGAACTTCTTGGTTTAAAGAAGGGAAATAAACTGAAATAACCTTTGCTTTTTAATAAACAAACATTATTGCTTGATCTGAAGTACAGCATAATTGAGTGTTACCTCGCTGAGAAAACACTTCAGCACATACAGGGGTTCCAAAGTTGAATAAAATATCCCAATTTCAATTTCCAGTCAAACAGACAGATTAGTGCAACACGAAATAAAACTCTCAAAAATGCAAATGTTCTATCAACTTTAATACTGACAGAGAAGGCAATGTCAAATGACAACATCTGTTTCACACCCAAAGTTGAAGGTGACACACTGGTACAAATAAGATGACCCCCAAAATATGGGAGGTCTTGCAAGTAACTCAAAGGCTTGTCTATCTCCTCATCCCACTTTTCTCTCCCTACTCACAAATGGTTTTCCTCTTTGCAACTAAATTTATTTAATCAAAGTTCTTGTGACATGCAAATTGGCAAAATGATTAGGGCTTTTCTTTCAAAAGAAGTAGAAATCCAACAGCCATTATTTCTGATGCTAATTTCCTAAAGTCTTCTGATTCAGATATCACTGCAAACTAAGGCTTATGCTACACAGAAAGCTAAGAAGGAAGCCATATATAATGGAGAACATAGCAGTGAAGTACAGTGGAACCTCATACAACAATCGCCCCATATAGAAACGAAATTGCATAACAATTAGATTTTTGGGGGAAATGGTGTCCCGCATAACAATTTTCCCTATGGAAAAAATTCTACAACAATTTTTCAATGGGAAAAACCACTTAGCAAAAAACAATTGTTGTACGATGCATGTATCATATAGCAATTGTTTCATACAACAATGAGCCCCATGGAACGGATTACAATCGTTGTATGAGGTACCATTGTACTTTGTGCATCCAGGTCTTATTGACGATCCTCCAAACCATGGTTTAATTGTGTGAACTGAATCGGTGGCCTGGTTCATACACAACAACATACCAAGGATAACCAATATATGTCACAAGAATGGTGTATAACTCTGGCTTGTTCAAGGACAGACAAGCCAGAGATCCTGATTCCCACATCAAATGTTACAAAACACGGGGAAATGGTCAACATTTTGTTGAGTTATTAAGGTTTCCACTATGAGTCAAGTGGGAGAGATTAACAGTGCACACGGGCAGGCTTGGTCATACATCCAAGTGTAGCCAGGGTAACACATAACTGTTAACATGTACCAGAATATTAAAAAATCTGTGAAGATTGCACCTTCCATTTAAGGAATAATTAAAATATTTTGTTTCCTAACAACCTACTCATTATCAATATTCTCTAAATGGAACTTTGAATAATTATGATTAAACCAATATTTAAGATATTTCAGTTTTGCTAATCTAATTCATGATATTAGAATCCTTCTGTGTCAACTAGGCATTATGACTGATATCTAATCATCATAAGCCACAACTAAAGTAGATCCATTGAATCAATTGAGCTCTGGTGAATCATCTCCTTCCTAAGTTCCACTGACTCAATGGGCCTTACTCTAATTCCTCCCTATGGTTCAGAGTGGGAGAGTGAAATCAGAGAAGACAACGAGATCAGAGAAGTTAAGTGCAGCATGTATAACTAACAAAGACACTAGTAGTTGTGTAATTCATACGGCTATTGTAATTCATAAGGTTATTGTTGCTAACAAACTTTTCTGGAACATATCAGAGAGTAAACAAAGCAAATCAAAACTGTTGTGGGACTTTAAAGACTAACTGCTGTATTTTAATGTTAACTTTTGTGGATCAAGTCCACATCTGGAACAGTATTTCAAGGGCTTAAATTTATCTTTAGTTATAAGAGGTGAAGAGAGAAATGTTCAGACAGGATGCTGAAATCAGTGTCAGTGTGTATATCAGATATCTGTCTTACACATCCAACATATAAACTGTTTAAAATGAGTATCCTAGCATTCTGATATTACCAAGACAATAACTCTGGCAATCTCTCTCGCTTCCCTACATTCACCCCAAAGATGTGACTGAGATAGTAAGGAAACCACAGTGGAAGTTCAGTGCTATACTGAATAGAAAGTTTGTGAGTTAGGCTGCAGCTTCAACGTTTTCATTTGATAGAATTCCCATTGCATTTTAGAAGCAGGCACAGATGTGTGCCAAAATAATCTTTTTACATTATAGAACATTTGAAAGCATCAGTCATACAGTCTCTAATAGTGCAAAGATCAACAATTTTCTTGACATGGTTGACATCTACTGTATTTCACTAAATTCTCAGTAAGTCATTATCCCAAAGACAGGTTCCCAAACAGGGCTCACTTCTCTGGCACAAGAAAAAGGGCTTTCTCCGTGTCCGCTCCGGCCCTTTGGAACCTCCTGCCAGTAGAACTACGGTTGCAGACGGAGTTGCTGCCCTTCAGGAAAGGACTTAAGACCTGGCTGGCGGGGCAGGTATGGGGCCCTGAGGGCAATGTGGTTCCTGCCCACTGGCTCTTGCCATGAGATTCATCTTCTCTCTCCTGTTTGGGGTGGGTGGGAGTTTTAAGGGAGGGTTTTTTTTTTACTGTTTTTATTGTATGCGTTTTTTAGTTTATGTAAGCTGCCCTGAGTCGGGCTTTTGTCTGAGTGGGCGGCGAACAAATCAAAAAATTTAATTAAATTAAGACAGACAGACAAGTAATAAAATGCTTAAGAAAGGACAGTATTCAGTGTTAAGATTATGACTTTGCATACTAACAGTGGTAGACTGTGAAGCAATTTACATATAGGAAACTACTGTGGCTTATCCTACATCTAACAAATATAAATTACATCATGGAAAAATATAAAGCAATCCAGAACACAACACATAGAAGCAACCTACAATCTTGATTATTTTAACCCTCCTACCCTAAGCCAGTGCAAAGTAAGATGGGAAATGTGGGCTTGTATGATTGAGAGAAATAAGTATAAGCTAGTGAAGAGATCCTTTGAGAACAAAAGCAAAATAACTGGGGACAACTGCAAAACTGGAAGCAGGGAGAAAGTGCACTGTTGAGAAGACCAAGGACCAATGATGGTGAGATGAAAGAAAACAATTTAGGAGAGTTTACACCGGCAAAAAAAGTGTTGTTTTAGGAAGGCCTCAATTTTGGTTGTGGGTTTACGATAATTCATGATGCTGCTTTGAGGCAAGGGTGCCTGTAGATCACCACAACTCTGCTTTCAACCTTGGCACAAGCCTATGAAAATGCTACTCATCTAAATCTACTGCTGCTTCCACTCCCTCCACACAGGAGTAGCTTACTGCCTTGTGAAAAACAGCACTGAAAATAATTTTCTGTTATAAATGAGCACAATAAAAGGCTTCACATCTCTGCTTACTTTGCTTTAGATACCAGAACCCAAATGAAGCAGAAAGATCCCAGAATTTCTGGGATGCTCAGGCACTGAATTATGGCAAGTGAAAATTTCATAACTAAGGAAGCTCCAACAAGATCGCCTGTCTGAACATCCCCTGTGAATGGAACCTAGCCAACCTCTGATGGCTTCCTGAGTTGATCACAGGAAGTCATGGAAGGAGTGCAGAAGGGCAGGGTACTACTAAGCTAAACTGGGACACTAGCTGTCCATGGCTATGCAGAGCAAAGTCGAGACCATGAACTGCCAAGTTGGCATTAGGGAGGCAGTTCAGATTTTCTAGCCATAAAAGATCTAGCAGCCTGCTCAGTAAGAGGCAGGCTCCCACATCTTGCAAAAATGTTCTGAACAGCTCAACATAAAACACAATATAGGATCCAACTTCAAGTTGATGAAGATAGAAATCAGAGGTGGGGGAACTGCGAGCCTTGGGCCAAATCCCTCCTACCTGGGGTTTCCATCTATTCCTCTGTGCTTCCACATATGGCCATTTCCCTTCCTCATAGCACCACCATTTGATGGTTTCTCAGCTTCATTCTAAAAGACTGAAATGTGTCCCACTAAGGCTTAGTTACTCACAGTAAGAGCTGAGCTCAAGTGGCTAAGACGCTGACTGGGAGGTGGAAGGTCAGCAGTTCGATTCCTGAGTACTGCAGGACGGAATGAGCTCCCGCCTTTGCCCCAGCTCTTGCCAACCTAGCAGTTCGAAAGCAAGAAATTGCAAGTAGATAAATAGTGACCACTTCGGTGGGAAGGTAATAGCGTTCAGTGTGCTCCGGTGTCTAGTCATGCCTGCCACATGACCATGGAAATGTCTGCAGAAGCAGACAGCGCTGGCTCTTCGGCTTTGAAACAGAGAGGAGCACTGAATCCATGAGTCGGATACGATTGGCTTTCGAACAAGGGAAACCTTTACCTTTACGAGCCGTAAGATAAAATATGTTGGTATTTCTGGTCTCACTCTTATTGACCATGGTCCCACCCACAAGTGAAATCAGGTATTTAAGAACTTTTCTATAATTGAATTCCAACCTTGGAGAGAATGACAGCTGTGACATCACACCTGATTCAAAAGGATAATTCCTTCTCAACAGATGGGACTGATGCCAAGTGTCTTGAGCCAAGATTCTATGAGTAAAAATGTAGAACCAAGATCTCAACATGCCTGCAAACTGCATGTGTATGTCCACATGCACTATCTATGGTGAAAGTATAAAGCTTTCACAATTTGTAAGATCTAGCAACAATTGCTGTTTCTGAATATCAGAATAATGCTTCAGAAGATGGGTTATGCATATTCAGTATTTAAAAATGACAGATCACGGGTAACCATAGTACTTGGTTGCAATAAAAAGGAAGACTTCAGTTTTATATCATCAGCACAGCACTATCACATAATAAAGTACAATACCCCTATATACTGCCATCTACTAGCTCCTTATTCATGTACACACACAGAGATATACATATCAATACACCTTGTGAGACTATAAACAGCTATCCATTGTATACTCCTTGTATTACAGACGTCCCTGTCTGGTAGAGATAGAATCAGGCAAATATCAAGCACAATCTATATGATGCAATCATCAGTTTTTAACAGGTGATCACTGACCAAGGCTTCAAGTGCAGTATTAATATCATTTAAGTGTATCTAGCACCTAGCAGGTGACATTAATTAGTTAGTAAACTTTAGTGCAATCTTTCCTGAATTTATCAAAATTTCCATTTTCACAGATACAGTTAATAACAAATTAAGAGCTAATTTTCAACTGTAAGTAGATATTACTCTCTTGGACTATATAAAAATGCTAATTGTGTCTACTGTCACCATATTATATCTCAGACAGAATCACAGAGTCACTGGTAATTTGGAAGAGGCCTCTGAGAAAAATGAATCAAACCCCCTACTCCATGTAGGAAACCAAACCAAATTTGATGGTTGCCTAACTTCCTTCAAAATTCCTCCCACACTGGAGTGTTTGACGTAATCAGTCCCACTATTGTATTGCTCTAGCATACAGTTATTGTCTACCAGACTGCTTACTTACAGAAAGTTATATTTATTATTTAAAAAATCCATATGTAGGCTTTGGAGATTGGATTGCAACAATCTAGAGTACAGCAGACATCTATTACCTGATACCTCCAAGATGTTTTGAATTAAAGACCTACTCTCCTTAATCTCTAGTGCTCCTGAGTAGGATATGAAAATTGCAAGCCAAAACATCTGAAGACCATGATGCCAGGGAGTATTGCTACACAGAAGTATAGTCTCAAGGGGGAATTCTACCCCATCAATCTCTTCTTTATGTCAGAATCGATGAGTAAGAAATGGAAAAACCACTCAAAAGCAAGACATGATGGTCAAGTGACAGTCCATATTATCATTTTTACAAGGGAAAAATCTATCTAAATTAATTTTTTTCAAGCAAGTTCTGGTCTGTAATGTTGGGCTTGATTTCCATGTCAGTTTCATGTCCTGATCTGTACATAAACAACAGATAAAGCAGTTGCTGGAAGACAGTAAGGGAAGAATAACCTCACAAAAAAGTGGCCCTATGTTGGCATACAAATTTAAATTACTGTCTTTAAATAACACCCAGTTAAGTGATTTTTTTTTGCTAGTAGAAGCTTAGTTACAAGTCTAATCAGAGATACAGTAGTCCTTTATTATATAGATGAGTTTGCAATTTAGAAGAAATGAATGACAGCCTTATGATGCTTGAATCAAGTTTTGCTGCAGACCAAACAGCTTCACAATTCGAAGCCTTCGTGTAGACAAGGAGTTCTCAACCTTTTAAAACCAGGGGCCGGGTCATGCTCTCTCAGATAGCTTTGGGGGCCAGACAGCCATTTTGCCCTTCCTCTACCACATGGCACTTCCTGGTGTTGTGGAGGTGGTGGTGGGCCACATTAAATGGTGCTGCAGGCCGCGTCAGGCTTGCGGGCCGCAGGTTGAGAATCCCTTAAAAACATTTAGGGTCGTATTTATTAATATTAAGAAAGTCTATTTCTTCTTTGACTCATTCCAAAAGATGCCAATTAATCCTGAAGTGGACAAGATCAAACACCTCTTCTTGTTATTAATGCACACTACAGCAAGCAATAGTTGGAACTGACAGAAATAATTACCCTAGAAATTATGAAACAGTATAGAAATCATGGTGCTTTGTCTCACAGGGAAAATCTTGACAGAAAATAGGCAAATAGACAGCACAGAGAATTTGTCTCAGAAAAATATTTCATGTTTCATCTCAGACTTTTTGAACACAGGCAATATTTCAACTGTAGATATGCTTATTTACTATATAGTACTTGAGGAGATACCTGTTAAAGTCTCTTAATTTGTCATGGTTTTTTTTAATTAAATGAACACTCATGTGGAAACATTCTTGGCGTTTAAAAATGAAAATCCATAGCAAAGTTGTCTTTATTATATCACTAACACACTTTACAACTTAGCATTTCAAGATACCATGAAAGCAGCAGCAAGCATATACTGTATTTGATTGCCCATTCTAACATCATGGAATTGTTAACACAGAAGCTTAAATACGAAAAATATTTATAAAATTGTAAAAAAAAAAGTCATGCATATTACTCATTTAATCACTATTCTATAATACAATAGATGAGCATGCTCAAACAAAACACCTCAGCAGTATTTTAAAGCAGCAACCACCTAGCCAATTTCTGTATGTTCTGTAGTTTTTCTAATCCACTCTCCCTGTGGCTGAGCAAAATCGAATTGCCTCTCACATTTGCAGACAGCTCTGTGAAGGTGATAATAGAGCTGCTCCCTGCTGTCATGAGGCAGGAAATAGGAAAATGGCATATGGGGCTAGGAAGAAATAAAAAAAGAACCAAACAAGAACAAAAGCGATTTCAACAAAGGACAAACTATAACCCAATATGCTTTGCAAGTTAATCTCTTTTCATAATTATTTCACATAATCATTCATCTGCAAACTTATCCTAAAATGTGAATGGCTGCAAGTCTTTGGGGTAAGTTTTTATTCTGAAACATTCAGAACACATATAAAGTGTCAAGTTCCATTCCTATAAAGCAGGAGTGTTATTTCTATCCATGGAATAATTGACTCCAGCTCATTTATTGAATTGTTTGATGACTTTGTTGTAAACTGCTTTGGGTTCAGGGCAAGTGAGAAGCAGATTAAAACTATTTCTAATAATGAGTTAACTAAATGAATAATAAACTTGTTAGTATTTCATTTTAATAAAATTCATAATTTTGCCATCATAAACTGAGCCTAAGAAATAGCAAGCTTTAGATTTGAGCCTTAGAATTACAATCTAGACGGTTATATAGAAATGAACTGTACAACTGGGAGTTGATCTGTAATTTAAGATTGCTTTAAGTTGTTTTTTAAAAATCAAAATACTGAAAAGGTATTAAAAACAAGAGATTAGGGAACAGAGATAGTGATTATACACAAAGCTAAGTCATATTCTGTACCTCTCAGGTTGTCTCTGTAAAAGCAGACAATCTCTATACATTTTCACTTACTGAAATCTTGAGATAATAGTTCAAATTTTAAAGTGGCTTGTATATGAGAAATTAGAAGACTTGCATAGGATTTTTAGTATATGACCAAATTAAGAAGAAATGATCTTCCCCTTCTTTAATATAAACTAACACATACCTTTCCTTTTACACTCTGAATGGGATCCACCACTACAGCTACAGCTCGTTCTGAGAGAGCTTCAAAACTCTGCTGAGTATTGATATCCACACCAGATAGCCAACAGCCAAAGCCAGGATGGCTGTGATACCAGCCAACAACCATCTCAGGTCTGTAACAGAGAAAACATTCAATACTTCTAGGAGCACAAAGTATGAAAAGCAATAATTAAATAGGAACATTTCAGCAAGGTAAGAAAACATAAGGAGAGAAAAGGTACCATTAGAATTATTTAAATGTATGCTCATCAGATTATGGTCACAAAATGTGATGAAGGAACACTACCATTAAGAGATGCATTTTAACATTAGTTGGTCAGGCCTTCAGTTTTTCACCCTGTTACCACTCCTTCTGATCCAGTTTTTACTCTTTCAGTACTTCAGGAAGTACCTGCTCTAAGTCATGGTACCCAAAGTTGGTTTTTAATGGCAGAATGTCCTTTTCAGACATGGGTGACAGAAAAAAAACGACAGGGAAAAGATTAAATATCAATTAAACCAGCAGTGGAACTAGGAACTCAGTCAGAAAGCAATTTGCACTGTTCTGCTCAGCTGTTGAATCTTTGGTTAACTTAATTTTGACATTTTTTGCTGCAGCATAAGAATTTAAGTATGCAGATGACAATTGTTGAGGGAGGCCAAGTGAAGCCACACAATTTGTTTAAATATTTGGATGCCTTTTTATAAGGAAACCTTTAATGTGTTGCACAGGGATACTATGACTGGGAAAATGACAGTATTTGTATAGTAACCATCCTTTTGTACTACTGTATATTAATACAAACGTTAAAACTGTCACGTGAAGATTACCTGAAAGTATGCAACAGTTTTAACAAAAATGGAGTCTTGAAAGTACCCCGCTGGATGTAATGCATCTTTCCACAAGGCAAAGCCACAGTTGGCCATATTTAGGACCATATATTCAGGAGGATAAAGGGAGCCCCGGAGGCCACCGGGGAGCTCCGAAGAGCCGCCGACGCCGTGTGGCCGCGCCCCTCCTGGTCCTGTTTACTGGACTTGGTGGGACTTCTAGGTTGAGGTCTTTCCTTCCGCTCTTTGAAATGTTTTCAAATTTATATTGTATTATTGATACTTGCATTGCTGCCGCCTTTGTTTTATGGGGCTATATTGTATTCTATTCTAACTGAATTTTTATTGTTTATGACTGAGTATATGTGTATTGAATTGTGGAACTTTGTACTGTATATGGTATTTTTGCTCTGTCGTTCATTTCCTATGTAAACCGCCTTGAGTCGGCCATTGGCCTGAGTAAGGCGGTATATAAGTATTAAATGAAATGAAATGAAATGAAATATTTAACATGTTATGTTAAGACTAAGCAAACCAGATCTGGTCCAACTACAGTATATCAAATTACATGCAAGGAAACTAGCACTTCAATATATTAAGTTGTTATAACAGCAAAGGGGAAAAAAGTCTCTTGCCTTCCAGTCTGTTTTAACATATCCAACATTTTGGCTTGAAACACTGGATCAACTGCTTCTACGCTGACCCCCTGTATTCAAAGAAGGAAAACAGCAACAATTATAGATATTTTATTTTATTATTTATTTAAAATATTTTAGCCTGTCTTTCTCCTATAAAGGTTTCAAGGTGACTTACATCATAGAGAAAAAGACAATATAAAAGTTAACAACAATTATTATACTATATATAAAAAAGAGAATTAAGTATCATGTTTAAAATAGTGCATAAAAACAATACTGAAAGCATACTTTGAAACAACAAGGTACAAATAATCCCATTTTAAGAAACCCCTAGACCTAGAACTGAAACAGCCTTTTCAGATTTAGATCAAAAAGAAAGATAATGATGATACCAAACCCCCAAACTCTGGACAATCTATCTGATCTAGCACATACAAAAAGATTTTTTCATGAATTGTTCAGAATACTAACACCTTGCTTTTGAATTAAAAATTAGATACCAGAACACATTTTAAAGCATTTTATGTGCTACATTTCTCCCCACATACATAGCAACTTGCTTCCCCTTTTTCCAGGAGTTCACAACAAACATGTACAGTAAGTTAGCTGTAAGTGTGTTCAAGGCCATCTCGTTGAACTTCATAAACTCTGACCTGAATCTAGATTTACAGCAGTCATGCTTTAGGCTCACTGACTCAATGGAACAAGTTAGGTATGATTAAACTTAAGTCCTCTTGATTTCAGTTCTCATCCTGACTAATGTAGTCTGGATCAGTTCCTACAATTTGTACATCTTACAAGTTAGCAAATATAGTTTCATTTTTGAAAGAATTTAAATCAAATCATGTAAAATATAAATGTTAGAAACTTGAACATTCTAAATATAATAAGACAACTTAAATATCTTTGTGTGTTTATATTCTGGTTCCTGTTTACTAATGGCTCCTGAATAAATCCCTTGTCAATAATTTTAAGTCAATACTAATTTTCTTTGTCCTTTTGAATATTCTTGTCTAGTCATGTATACTGCCATTTCAGTTTCAGATATATTGCTGGTGACAAAATGTTTCCTACAGTTTCAATAAACTTAAAATAAAATCCCATCACCTATAAATAATGAGTAAGTCAGGCCAAGAGCTTGAAGCTCTAAAGAGCAAACATATAGTTCTCTGTTTTCTCCTCTAAATGCTGCACTACAAAGCAGAAGAAATAATAATAATAATAATAATAATAATAATAATAATAATAATAATAATAATAATAATAATAATAACAACAACAACAACAACAACAACAACAACAACAACAACAACAATAATTGTGTGCCATCAAGTCAATTATGCTTTATGGCAACCCTTTCCAGAATTTTTTAGGTAGAAAGTATTGATAAGTGGTTTATCATTCCCTTCTTCTGAGGTTCCCCTGGAACTGTGCAGCTTGTTCATGGCTACACAGGCTGGCTCTTCTCCCAGGAAGCACAGTGGGGAACTAAACTCCCAGGGTCTGGCTATGCAGCCAGATACCTAACTCACTAAGCTATCCAGACAGCTCCAAGCAGCAACACCAACCAAGAAATTCTGTTTCTTAAAATAAACATTAGCATTTGTCAGGGGGGGGGGGGAGATAAAATCTTACTTACTGTTTTATAAATGCAATGAGTAAATAATACAGTGGACCCTCGAATAACGACGTTACTTGGTTCCCCAAGTAGCATCGCTATTCGAATAACGACGGTAAAAATACCATCGTTATTCTAATAATGTTGTTATTCAAACAATCACATTGGGAGCGTCATAGCGTCGTTAATCGAAAATGACGCTATTCGAACGCGTTGTTAATCGAGGTTCCACTGTACCTCACTAGATTAAAGTGAAAAGTCATCATCATGCCTATTCTGCAGCTGTGATGATGCTAAAGAAACAATTGCTCTCCGAAAACTTGACTTTCTTAGGGCTATCCAATGAGGCACTATGTTCAGAGATCTTCTTCATCAGACACATCAGAGCAATGTAAAGGAACATTCAGCAGCCTACTATGACTTATTACAGAAGCTCTGGACTGCTAATGCTGTTGTTATGTATCATTATGGATAAAGTATAATATAAATTTGATGCAATTCCCTAAATATTTTTCTGTAACACATGATCTAGGTACAACACTAAGTAGTTGTTCTAAGTAGTTGTTGTTCTACTGAAAATGAAGAACTAAACACCTAAACTAAGTGTTGTATGGAAGACAGAACACAATTTCTTTTAGACCTGGATATACAGGTCTACAATTTCACAGGTGAAACTCAGAAAATTAGAATATTGTGCAAATGTTCATTCATTTCACTTAAAAGGTGAAACATATATATGAGATAGACTCACTACATGCAAAGCAAGAGATGTCATGCCTTAATTCATTATAATTGTGATGATCATGGCGTACAGTGTACATCAGATTATGTGATGATTTTATTTATTTATTTATTTAGTATATTTTTATACTGCTTTCCTCACCTATTGGTGACCCAAAGCGGTTTACAGACAAAGATGGTAAATTACATAAAACTTAAGGACCATGTCATGGGTAACAGCCGCTTCCACTCCCCTGCAACTGGCTGAGGGGAGGAGCTTAGGGGGCTCTGTGGCAGGGATGAAGGTGGAAAATGTCCTCCTGCCATGGAGCAACGGTCACTCCCACTCCCCTCCAACTGGCTGAGGGGAGGAGCTAAGGGGGCTGTGGCAGGGACGAAGGTGGAAAATGTCCTCCTGCCATGGAGCAACGGTCACTCCCACTCCCCTCCAACTGGCTGAGGGGAGGAGCTAAGGGGGCTCTGTGGCAGGGACGAAGGTGGAAAATGTCTTCCTGCCATGGAGCAATGGTCACTCCCACTCCCCTGCAACCGGCTGAAGGGAGGAGCTAAGGGGGCTCTGTGGCAGGGACGAAGGTGGAAAATGTCCTCCTGCCATGGAGCAACGGTCACTCCCACTCCCCTCCAACTGGCTGAGGGGAGGAGCTAAGGGGGCTGTGGCAGGGACGAAGGTGGAAAATGTCCTCCTGCCATGGAGCAACGGTCACTCCCACTCCCCTCCAACTGGCTGAGGGGAGGAGCTAAGGGGGCTGTGGCAGGGACGAAGGTGGAAAATGTCCTCCTGCCATGGAGCAACGGTCACTCCCACTCCCCTCCAACTGGCTGAGGGGAGAAGCTAAGGGGGCTGTGGCAGGGACGAAGGTGGAAAATGTCCTCCTGCCATGGAGCAACGGTCACTCCCACTCCAACTGGCCGAGGGGAGGAGCTAAGGGGGCTGTGGCAGGGACGAAGGTGGAAAATGTCTTCCTGCCATGGAGCAATGGTCACTCCCACTCCCCTGCAACCGGCTGAAGGGAGGAGCTAAGGGGGCTCTGTGACAGGGACGAAGGTGGAAAATGTCCTCCTGCCATGGAGCAATGGTCACTCCCACTCCCACTGATTATGGGCTACATGAGATTGGGGGTTGGGGTTTTCATAAACTGTAAGCCATAAGCATCAATATTATAACAAAATAAGGCTTGAGCTATCTCGCTTTGCATGTAATGAGTCTATCTCATATATTTGTTTCACCTTTTAAGTTGCATTACTGAACTGAATGAGCATTTGCACGATATTCTAATTTTCTGAATTTCACCTGTAGTTCCTCAGGGTGCATGTGTTGTAATTTCCACTAGGCTAGAGATGTAGCAAGATGTAAATTAAGCCCCTCTTGCCCACTTCTATAGCAATTTTGATGGGGAAGAATGGGCAATGTCTGATTTAAGTGATATAACTGAGCTAGTAGCTATGTTGACTTTCCCTCTTGTAGTGGATCTTGTAGAAATCTCAATAAATATTGAAGTGTTCTAAAGGAAGTAGGATAGACGTTGTAGATATTAACAAAATGAAGTCATATACAGCCTCTAGGAAATATTTAAAGTGCAGACAGTTGCGGATAATTCTTTTTTCTGTCTTTTTGTAAAAAATGTTCATTAACCTTTAACACACTTCTCTCTCTCTCTCTCTCTCTCTCTCTCTCTCTCTCTCTCTCTATATATATATATATATATATATATATATATATATATATATATATATATATATATATATATATATATATATATATATATATAAAATAGCCATCAATAGCTTTTTTGCAACCAACATGCATGTGGAGAAGGAAAAAAAGGATATTTAGTTATCTAGTGTGATACCACAAATTTACTCAATGAAGGGTACTCACCGTTCCGGACTGTGGCATTGCAAAGACATCAATCACTCTAACAGTATAGTCATCCACAAATTCTCCAAGCATCAGTCCCATAACTTCCATCGGGACACCAGCTCGACCATGCTTCAACATCTGGAAAACAAGAGAACTGTTCTGAAATACTATTTAAGGGACAGGTGTTCATCTCTCTATTTATTATTTTTCTTATGACATAAAGGGTAAAGGTTTCCCTTGTGGTGCTGTTTACAGCCAGAGCCAGTGCTGTCTGCACCTGCAGACGTTTCTGTGGACATGTGGCAGGCATAACTACATTCTGGAGTGCACAGAACATTGTTACCTTTCCCACCAAAGCAGTACATATTTATCTACTTGCAATCTCTTGCTTTTGAACTGCTAGGTTGGCAGGAGCTGGGACAGAGACCGGAGCTCAATCTGCCAGCACTCGGATCTCAAACTGTTGGCCTGCCAATCTGCCAAAAGTTCAGTATCTTCTATGACATATTCATGTTTAAAAGTATAGGGTCTTACAAATAGCTACAGTGTCTTATAAACTACTTTCCCAAGAGCTAGCGGAGTCTCTTTCTAAATGCAGAGGGAGGTACAGAACAACTGAAAATGGCTGTTGGTAGAAAAAAAAACAGGCCTCCAATCTTTCCAATGTGGTACTTAGCTTACACGGAAGTCACGGAGTAATCCAGGATTCCACTCATAAAAATTCTCCACCCCTGCACTATAACATCAAGCACATCATGATAACAGATTGGAGTTCGATATTTTGAATATAAAAGTCAATAGGACAGCAAAAGAAATGGTTTAGAACAGGGGTGCCCAAACTACAGCCTGCAGGCCAGATCTGGCCCCTGACACAAATTCATCTGGCCCATGCCACCCTCATTGCTCTCGGAAGAGGAAGCAAAATGCCCCTGTATGGCAGTTTTGCTTCCGCTTCCGGGAGCGATGAGGGTGGCGCAGGGCAGATGATTTGGTGTCAGGAGCTGGATATGGCCTGTGGGCTGTAGTTTGGGCACCCCTGCTTTAAGCAGAGAAAATGACATGTTGCAAAACAGATTGCAAGGTGCATTTTATTTCCGCTTCCGGTAGGAGGAACCACATGACTGGCCCGCTGAACTACGTGACCATCCCACAGCCTGAAAAGTTTTGGAATTCCTCGTTTAGATCCCAAATGCTGGGAAACCTATACTGCAATTATAACAAGAGACAGAAAGAATATTTGTCTAAAAGCAGTAACACTTCTTCCAATGTTGATTCAAAACTTCCAGTACCCATGCAGCTAATTTTTAAAAAATAAAAAGGAAAATACTCAACTATGAGATACAGTAGATCTATCAGATCTGCTTCGATTTAGATTCCTGCATTGAGCAGAGGGTTGGACTCAATGGCCTAAAAGGCTCCTTCCGTTATTCCATGATTCTATGAGGTATTAGCAAAGATGGGAAAAAGCTTGGAGGTGCTCAAAATATTTATGAAACAAACCCTGAGGAAGCCTTCTTCTTATCCCCAGCCAACAGCATGGAGTACTTACTGAGAGCCTGGGGAAAGAACCTGACAAAGGGGAAATAGTGTTGGGGATAAAAATTAAAAAGGAAGTCTTTTGGGGAACTCAAAAGAATGGCTACGTAGGAAACTTCCCGATTCATACTGCAAAGTAACTTTTATGGCTGAAATCCTGTTGGATACTGAGAAAATTAAGTTATCAGCTAATGCAGCTGAGATTGTGTATCAATGTGTCTACCCCTACCTTCTGAAACCCACAAACTGAGACCCCCAAAAAGAAAGACACCCCCCCCCAATTGGTATGAAAAATGGGTTTAGTATGGATAAAATGCTAACTGATGGCACTGGAGTAAGGATAAACAGGATGGAGTAGGAGTGGAATGAAAGCCCAAATGGAAGTATTCACACCATAAGAATTTGAGCTCCATCTGTTTATACTAAATATTCCATAACATGGCAGAAGAACAAGTTATTATGTAGCAGACATGTAAGCATGCAGAAGTTTTTCAACTCTGAAATTACGTGCATAAGAAACCAACCTCCTGCATCGTGTTTTATATGCCAGAAGTGGTTAATGTTAAAACCCCAGGCAATTTGGACAATGGCAAGGAATTATGAAAGCCACAGCTGAAAAGATCTGGAGGGATAAAAATCCAACTATAAACACTGCTTTTTACATTATTATCCCCCATAAACACACAAATACTTGCCTTCAAAAGCGCGAGGGAAGAGATGTAAACCTGTTCGGCTGTGTCAACTGCTGGAGCATCCGTAGGAGGTCCCTAAGCAAAGAAGCAACACGTCACCATGTCTTCTGGCTTCATATTTTATTTTGTACAAAGAATATACTTTATTTGAGGAAGAAATAAGGCATTCTATCTGTTGCTGCATTTCAGAAGAAATACCACAAGAGTGACCCAGAATCCCAGCACGTTCTCAAGGCTTTTTGTCTCTCTCTTTTGCCTCCACTGCCCTCTTCAAAGATTCACTTGAAAGTTAGCAGTAGCATCTAAGGGGCAAGAAAATACTCTTGCAAAGTGAAAGATGGGGGAAATCCCTGCATGCATGGAAAGCATATGGATCAGAGGTTTCTGGTTCAATAGTGATTCTATTACAAAGTTACTCTGGCATCCTTAGCAAACGCAGCTTTGTATTGGCAATATGAAGATTTTTTTTTTACTTTTTTAACTTTTAACTTTTTTATCATGTGTTTTTTATGTATTTACTGTCCGCTATGTAAACCGCCCTGAGTTGGGTTGTACCTGAGTGGGCGGTATATAAGCGTGAAAAATAAATAAATAAATAAATAATATCAACCCACATTACAGAATAATGTGAAATGCTCTTAACATCTCATAACACCATGCAAATAGTAAGCATTATTATCAAACAGCACACAAACTTCTATCTGGATGCTAGACCAAGTTTATACTAAGTAATAACCAATATGAATTTTTTTAAAATTTAAGGGAAGACATATATGAGTGATTGTCTCATCTCTATTCAAAGTTTTTTTAAAAAAATTCACCATGAATTCTGGGGTCAATGTATCATGTGCACACACACACCACCACCACAACACCACATGTATGTTAGTTCCAATTAACTACATGTTTCTTACTGTGGTGTGAATATAAGTGCTGTTGGGCTAGTATGATTAACTGGCACCAACACAAAAACAATTTCTCTTTGCTACATCACTTTTCAGTTAAAGAGGACTTGAAGAGAAAGGGTACATGAGCACTTTGCAGATCCACTGTTGCAGTGAGAGAAAAATGGATCTCCAATCCCTAGGCAGAAAAAGCTGTGAACAAAATACTCTGCTCTTTGCTTCATGAGTAGCTAATAAAAAATTAGCACAATTGTCCCAGGTGTGAATGACAATGGAGGCCGACACTGTGTATTGCTCCAAGTGCAAAATGCCAACTATAGCATATTAAAATAAAAATTATACTCTTTCTGGGAAGTAAGGCATTTCCTGAAAATGATGATGCAGTGATACAAATTTCCCCCTAAAAATTATTTATAAGCCTAATTTAGCTCCACAGGGAACAGCATTCTGATGGTTAATGATAAGGATCAGGAATATAACGAACAGTCTCTCTGCTTAAAATAGTTACCGTATATACTCGAGTATAACTCAATCTGAATATAAGTCGAGGTACCTAATTTGGACCTCTAAAACTAGGAAAACAGATTGACCTGAGTATAAATTGGGGGTGGAAAATGCAGCAGCTGCTAGTGAGCTTCAATAATAAAAAAACATGAAAATACAGTAAAATTAATTAATTTAAACATTTGTGTGGGCATGTTTTTGAGTGTTTATGGCAGTTACTGATTTTTTAAAAACTGTATTTGCACCACCAACCAGTGGTGGCGCTGCAGGGGAATGGGTGGGCAGGCCAATTGTACTGAGGCAGGAAGTGATGCTCTAGCCTAGCCTCTTGCTCTCCCTGCAAGCAGGAAGCATGGCTTCCCCCTCCATCTTAGCCACATGGGGCATGGACAAAGACACAAAGGTACCGTAAGTGAAACCCTTTCTTTTTATGCACAGGTTTGGTTTCCCACTGAAATGCATTGGAAACAAATTAATTTATTGTATTCTGAAGCTTTTCTGTATGTTTGTTTCCAATGCATTTAAATGTGAAATCGCCATGTGCACCCTCTTGTGGCCATATGTTTTCCTTTCCCCCTCTCCTGAAGCTGAAAGCCACATTTAAGCTCCCGAACCACAATGAATTCAGCGCGGTTTTGGGTCCCTTGTGGTTGTTGACCCATGTATGTCAAGTCACCTTTTTGGACCTCATTTTGGGGACTAAAAACTCAACTTATACTCAAGTATATATGGTATACGTTGCCATATTTAAAGCAATTTATAGTACTGTACTTGCATAGCAATAACATATAAATACATGAAATAGAATTCCTTATAAAATTCACATAAACATTTTACATGTCCTCTAATGATATTGTTGTTAAATATTTACAGTTCTCTCTGGTTAGAGAACCATAAAGAAATGGGCTGTAAGCAAGAAGGCTCTGCTCTTACTCCCTAGAGTAGGGGTTCTCAATGGTGCCCACAGCACCATTTCATGTGGCCCATGTCACCATTGCCATGGAAGCAGACACATTTATGACAGCTGTAAATGCGCCTGTGGCTGTTGTAAATGTGTTTTGCTTTTAACTAGAAAGGAGCCCCAGTTAGAACTACTGTTCTATAAAAACGCATCTAACAGGAAGATGATCAAAGGCGATGTTCGAAACAAATGTCACAGTTCGAAGCCGCTCTTGACTGCCTGCAGCTGTTGTCCCAGAGTTCTGGTCCCTGGAGCACAAGGGGCAGGGCCAACCCACAAAACTAGAAGGGGGAAGAGTGATAACCAATCCAAACATCTGGCTCAAAATGAACGGTGCTATTGGCCTACCAACATTTTAAAAAGTGTCCTTCTATTCCATTTGCCAAGGCGCTGGCGCTGCCCATGGTGGGCTTCTCAGTTAGCTTGTGCACATGAACGCTTTTGAAACTTCTGGTTCTGCCCCAAATCACTCTTCCCCTGCCAGCAGCCTCATAGGCCGATTTAATGATCTATATGTAATTTAGCAGGAAGTCCTCACGGCAGTGTTTACAGGCGGAGGAACCACCAGTTCAGCCCGCTCAGCTGTCTGAGGGAGTGTGGTGCGGCCCGTAAATTGAAAAGGTTGAGAACCCCCACCCTAGAGACTATGATACTCCTGTAATAATTGTAATTCAGAGCAGTATCTTTTTGTTGACGTCAATGGCCATATAACTCTTGACTGGAAGGTTTCCTAGTAGTCACTACGAATGCAAAAGTCACAATCTATAGACCAGATAGAATTATGGGGAAATTGACATAGGCAATGTACAACACCCATTGTCACTATAATATTTTGTTGTGGAAATAATGGAAACAAATCCATTTGTGTACATTCCAAGAGGGAAAAGCCACAAAGAAAATAACCAACCATACGAAAAGGGTTTGTTGAAACATCTACCTGCAAGCACTGTAACTATCCTTTTTAGAATAAAAGCAAAAAGACAAAAGCCTCAGACAAAGATGGGACTACTAACTTACTGAAGAGACCTCTATTATTATCACTGCCATGATCTGAGACTCCCAATGCCCTTAGATGATCCAACATTTGGTGGAAAATTGCAACTCTTTCTATAGTTCCTTGGAAAGTGCTCAGAATGTTCTGACTATCATTTTTCTAATTGTCCCCTACACTACTGTTGCAAGTGATTTTGACTTTACTAGGCTGTATAAAGTACCACTTGTTAAAAACTCAATTCTACTGCCAGGGTACAAGTGCCTTTATGGTTGGAGTCTGCTAATAAGTGCCTGTGAAATGTTCAAATATTTTTATATAGTTGCTTAAAGAAGAATGACACTTTCTACCTTCCAGGCCTTTGCACATTATCACTCTGCCCTCCCTAGTGTTCACAATGTCTCTTAATTTAGCAGCAAGATGTTCATATGCAAACACATACCATTCCTCCTTCTAGATTAGGGATTCTCAATGTTTTCCCGCTGCAGGTAGGACCACGCCCCCTCAGGTAGCTGAGCGGACTGGGCACATGGTAAACATTGCAGTAAAACATTCCTCAGTTATCGTAAACGTGTTTACGGCGGCCGTGGGTGCATTTACAGGACATTTTTTTGCTGTTTTCGCCTCTTCCGCCGGCAATGGGCCACATGAAATGGCACAGTGGGCCAAGTCTGGCCTGCGGGTCATAGTTTGCGAACCCTTATTAAAAATGTTAACCAATTTTCCCCTAAGATATGTTACAAAACTCAGTGTATTCAACTAGTTTATTCCAAGCCTTTCATATCTATCTATCTTTTATTTGCCCCTCTGGAAAGGTTTTGGCCTTTAAAGCCCTATATGGTAGTGGACGAAAGGTCTGACCCGATAAGAATTTTCTACAGGAGGTTTCTCTAGGGCACGCTTGCATTTTGTACAGATTCTCGACAAAGTACCGAAATATCCATTTATCCGGAAGGATATCGAATCGCTTTTTCTGCACCATACCATTCCTCTCAGGATTCGTGTTTTCCCGCTTACCTGGGCACCAACCCTTTTACTATCTTTTACTAAGTGGAACTGGTTTTTGCTGCAGGATTCTTCCGCATAATGGACTATACTTATATTTGATGGACTTGTGATTCCGACACACGTGTAATCTTGCTTATTGTTGCTACTTACTCCCATTGTTCATATTGGTTGTTCTTTATGTGTCTGAACCACAGTCCTCAAAGCATGGTAGTGGGCCAGGGTATCTTAGAGACCGCATCGCCCTAAGGATGTCTGTCTGTCCAACCAGAGCGGACCGGAGGGGCTCTCTAATTGTGCCATCAGACAGGGGGGCTCGCCTCTCTGGCACAAGGAGGAGGGCCTTCTCCGTGTCCGCATCGGCCCTTTGGAACCTCCTGCCTGTGGAACTGCGTCTCCAGACGGAGTTGTTGCCCTTTAGGAAGGAACTAAAGACCTGGCTGGCGGGCCAAGTTTGGGGTGCGGGTGGGGATGCGGGTACCATTGGGTGGTTGGTATAGAGAAGTGTGCCTTCCCCCAAGGTCCCTTCGGTTCTTGCGCACCTTTTAGGGGTGGGTTTTTTAACTTTTAACTTTGTTTTATCATGTGTCTTTTATGTATTTACTGTCCGCTATGTAAACCGCCCTGAGTTGAGTTGTACCTGAGTGAGCGGTATATAAGCGTGAAAAATAAATAAATAAAATAAATAAATACTATCTGCATATATCTATTGTTCGTGATTTTCACTGTACTTTATGATGTACTTTTGATGATATTGTCCGATATATGATTGTCCTGTTTGACATGATTTTCTGTTTTTTAGATAAACGTTCGTATATACCTTGGCCATCCAGCCTTTATTATCTTTCTTACCAACAGCTTGTGGTGCCGCGGTAATTCGACACGCCCTGTTCTATTATATTTACTGTTCTTTACATTTTGGGTGTTGGCTTTTGCCTCTTGCTCTCCCCCTATATGGTAGTGGACCAGGATACCTAAGAGACCGCATTGCCCTAAGGACGTCTGTCTGTCCAACCAGAGCGGATCGGAGGGGCTCTCTAATTGTTCCATCAGCCAGAGGGGCTCACCTCTCTGGCACAAGGAGGGCATTCTCCATGACCACACCAGTCCCCTGGAACCTCCTGCCAATAGTTACGTCTCCAGACGGAATTGCTGCCTTTCAGAAAAGACCTCAAAACCTGGCTGGTGGGCCAAGTATGGGGTGCAGGTGGAAGGGTAGCCTTCATTGGGTGGTTGGTATAGAGGATAATTCCTTCCCCCCACGGTCCCTTTGGTCCCTGCACCCTTTTAGGGGGTGGGTAGTTTTAATTAATTTTATTAGGTTTTTATCCGTCATTGTGAACCACCCTGAGTCAGCCTAGGCCGATTGGGCGGTGTAGAAATCGAACAATTAAATGTAAATTAAATTTCCCACTCTTTTTCTAATTAGCAAGGAACAACTGTATACCCATTCTTTCACATTTGCTTTGTGTGACTGCACTCAAATACAGTACTGCTAAAATCAACCCTGAGGATACATTTCCATATTGACTTTAAAGTATATTGCTTTGTATATGAATACAGAATTAACACTAAATATCATAAAAGTAGTCTTTGCAATTTCCATAATGACTATCTTAAAAGAAAATTATTTTAGAATCATAGAAAAGACCTGGTTGATTATACTTTTGTTTCCAAACAAAATTCTAGATCTCAGTGCGGCTGAGTTCAAAGGAAATCTTATCCAAATACACTGTTTAGACAATTTAAATTCTAAAGCTAAGAAGTCAGTAAACAGAAATTATATAGAAATTTCTGGGATAAGGCAACAGGTTTCCTTAAAAACCAGACCAAATGAAATAGAAGAGTCAGTGTGGTATGCGTGTCAGACTAGGATTCACAAAACATGGGTTCAAACTCCTGCCCAACCATGGAAACACACTGAAAAGTGACAATGGTAAATTATTCCCCCAATACCTCACATACTTTGAAAACCTATCAGGGCTGCCCTGACTTGACAGCACATAACAACAACATACAAATGAAAAACACAGAAACTGATCTTCCAGCTATATCTAAAAATCACTTCCACAGAATGTCCCTGTAAACCATAAAACACACTAAACATTATTAGAACCACAACATAATCGATTACTTTGCATTCACCTGTGCATACCTTCGAGTTCATTTATATGTAACAAAATCTGTCAGGAAGGAGGGCCCTATACAAGTTCTGCATTTACTACTCAGACTTATTAACGAAAGTGCATGGAGCCTCAATATTTAAAAATTAGGGTACGTATCAAACCTCATCTGACAGTCATTTCCCATTCTTGACAATAATCTACAAAGGTGACAAAAAGTAAATATTCTTTCCCAGATATACCAGATGCATCATAATCCCCAGAGAATCAATGTGCTAATATCACCAGACTGAGACGGCAGCAATCCTTTACATTTGGTCCTTAACTTAGAACTAAAATAATCCATTCCAAAAAGCTAAAAAAATAAAATAAAGTTCTTTTGTACTCAATGCATACAAAGCAATGAGTTGAGGAAATCAATCCTGGTTGTATTTTTAAGAGAAGAAACAGATGCTTCTTCCTGACTAAACTGTCTACTAAGTGTTAGTCAGTGAACTGACCTGCCTGCAGGGCAATCATATCAGCTATAAGCAGCATCAATCATTTCTTTTAAGCTATCACTTATTAGTGAATCCCGGATTTAAGATAGGTGTGCATAATTAAATCGCATTTATTTTACCAATGTTAGCGATCTAAAATGTTTTAAAAGTGGAAAGGAAGAAAGATCCAAACATCAACTAACTTATCAATCAAATTCGGTTGAAATGAGATGCGACTTTTCTTCAGCAGAATTCAGATATGATTCAGCTATAAAAGCTGTGACTTTTCCTTGGGCAGCTCTTGTTGACTAAGTGTTGAAAAAAAGGCATTTGCCATTACAACAGCATAAAACTAATGCCTCAAAGTGTTATCTGCTCAGGCCTCTTAGCAAATTTGTTAACACTTTTAGGTATATTACTCCACCTTTCTCTTAGTGTGAACCATTATTTAGCCAGTTTTATTATGTTATTAGAATACCTGCTGATTAATCATAAATCAAAGTGTCATTTTGTAGAATACTGCCTTTCACTTACATCATGCATTTCTTTTAAAATGCAAGTGATGCAAAAGTAAATTTCCTCACTCAGTCAGTTCTTTAAAAGATTTTTAAAAGCATGCTTCACATTATTCAAAATGGGGTAATTTTTACTGTGGTTATCATTACAAATTGGATTGCTGCTACTATTCTTATAAGGAGGTTAGATCTGATGCCATTTTCAGCCTTTATTTTTTACAATCAAACCCTTTAATATATAAACACAACAAAATACGCATAAGCAAATGTACAACTATCCAACACTGTCATGTTTATTCTTACCCAGCAAAGTAAAAAAGGGGAACCTTTTAATACTTAAATTTGTGAGCATTAAACAACTGGTGTGAAAAACAAGATGCATGTAAACTATTTCTACTGCCTCTGCTTCAATGACTAGCTGAGACAACCTGTTATAGGAGGTGTTAATTGGCAATAGGAGTGCAAGTCAGAAGCATGTTCCCTATCGTCCTAACCCAGCAAGGCTAGGTCATTAAAGTGGAAATGAATTCTTTCATGCTGACTTAACTCTTGGAGTGCAGATTTTCAGCTGCTAAACCTAGAGACAAATGAGTATGTTACTTCAGAGAGTGGAAAAACTATTCACCTTTTAAAAAAATGATTTATGCACATGTTATATTACTGCATTCTAACAATAATTGTTAGCGTATGTAAGGACTAATATTTCCCAAAATGCAGATATAAAACTAATTCCATATACTGTACCTATTTTAAGAGACACAACCATCAATGCACTTGCTGGGATATGCATTGTGGAACAGTAATATTAAAGTAACATTAAACATTTGTATATAATTCCAGATGCAACTGATAAAATGTTTAAAAATAATTTTATCTATCAATATCTAAATATACACCTTATCTACAGCAAAGCTTATATAATTCTGGTGGCGTTTAAAAACAATAGTAATATGATATAGTCATTTATATGACAAAAGAGAACTGAGGAAATATGTTAAAACGTATGTTCAGCCATGAAGCCAATTCAGTACAGTCGAACAGTCACATTTGTCCATTTCACAGGATTGTAACAAGAATAAAGTAGGGGGAGGAGAATCATGCACATCATACTTAGCTCATTAGTGGACAGGTAGGATAAATTTCTGAAACTATCTTGAAGCATACATTTTGTACAATACAATCCACTGTTACAACATACTTGTAGTCATCACCTACATGTGGAATCAATAAAATGCCCACAAACATCCTTGTCAATTAATATATACGTGAAACTCGGAAAATTAGACTATCGTGCAAATGTTAATTCATTTCACTTAAAAGGTGAAACAAATATATGAGATAGACTCACTACATGCAAAGCGAGATATGTCATGCCTTAATTCGTTATAATTGTGATGATCATGGCATACAGCGTACATGAAATTATGTGATGATTATGGGGTACATGAGATGGGGAGGTTGGGGTTTTCATAAGCTGTAAGCCATAAGCATCAATATTATAACAAAGTAAGGCTTGAACTATCTCGCTTTGCATGTAATGAGTCTATCTCATATATTTGTTTCACCTTTTAAGTTGCATTACTGGATTGAATGAACATTTGCACGATATTCTAATTTTCCAAGTTTCACCTGTATATAATCAATTTTACTCACACAACACGATTAATCTCTTTTTTACTAGGAATTTCAAGTTTTGTTTTCTTTCCCGACCAGGGATAGCTAAAATGTACCAAAGGATTTCAAATGTACAATACTCTGAGGATTTTCAAACATCTAATAGTCATTCCACATTCAGAATCTGTGTTTGTCTCAGAAGAAACAACTAAAATCTTTTAAAAATTTAAAAGCATTTCTCTTCCATACAATCGTTCGATACAGTAAAACCTCGGATAATGCTAAAACTTGGTTCCACAAGTCTTAGTATTATCCAATTTTTAACGTTATCTGATGCATGCATCGGATAATGTTAAAACTCCATAGAGATACATTGTAACCACCACAGGCTTTAGCGAACGTTATCCGATGCATCCCATAGGATTTTAACGTTATGCGATGCAATTTCCAGATTGCTTAACGTTATGTAATTTTAGCGTTATCCGATGCAAACATTATCCGAGGTATTACTGTACTACCTATAGATGCTATGATGGACAACAAGCACAAGACGGGCATTTATTTTTCAAAATTCTCACGTGAGATAGGCTAAAATGCTCAATAGCTCAATGAAAACATGAACTCGAATATGCATTAGTGACATGCTTACTAATTTCTATACACACACACAACTATTTTAAAATGCCCATTTCCAATATATTACAGATAATTTTAAAAAGAGACAGTTATAATATTCAGAAGATCATATGAGCATAGAAGAGTTCTTAGAACATTCTTCATATGTGTATATGTTATGCTTTGGAACATCCTATTTTAGCAATTTCAAAACCTGAAGAAAATTATCCATGAGAACAGCAACAGTGATACCAATTACACGTACACTTATATACACATAGCTCTATGTGCACTCTCTGGGTGGTTAACAAAGTAATTAGCATTTTGCCTCAACATGCTGGGTATTCATTTTACGAACCTCAGAAGGATGGAAGGCTGAGTCTACCCTGATCCCCATCAGGATTGAACTCACAATGTCAATAGTTTTTTCTGTAGTACAGCAGTTTAACCACTGTCCCACCATGGCAACTTACTCTGATTTTTAAAAGTGCAGAAAAAATAAAACTTTAGAAACAGGAATCATAGTGACTAAGATGTCATTAAAGGTTAATGAACATTTTTTACAAGAAAGACAGAAAAAAGAATTATCCGCAACTGTCTGCACTTTAAATATTTCCTAGAGGCTGTATGTGACTTCATTTTTTGAATATCTACAACGTCTATCCTTCTTCCTTTAGAACACTTCAATATTTATTGAGATTTCTACAAGATCCACTACAAGAGGGAAAGTCAACATAGCTACTAGCTCAGTTATATCACTTAAATCAGACATTGCCCACTCTTCCCCATCAAAATTGCTATAGAAGTGGGCAAGAGGGGCTTAATCTACATCTTGCTACATCTCTAGCCTAGTGGAAATTCCAACACATGCACCCTGAGGATCTACAGGTGAAATTCAGAAAATTAGAATATCGTGCAAATGCTCATTCAGTTCAGTAATGCAACTTAAAAGGTGAAACAAATATATGAGATAGACTCATTACATGCAAAGCGAGATAGCTCAAGCCTTACTTTGTTATAATATTGATGCTTATGGCTTACATCGTATGAAAACCCCCCAAAAAAACCCCATCTCATGTACCCCATAATCATCACAATTATAATGAATTAAGGCATGACATATCTCACTTTGCATGTAGTGAGTCTATCTCATATATTTGCTTCACCTTTTATATAATTTTCATTAAATTTTTCAAACAAATACAAAAATACAAAACAATACATCATAAAATATATAATACACAAAAATAACTAACATACCAGATAATCGGCCTAATACATTTTTATGTCTATCTTTATATTTCAAATGCATTAAAACCTCCCTTAAAAAAATAATCATTTAATTATGACAGTAGTTAATTTCTAACCTTATTCTCTTGAGCAAGGTGATGCTCAAGATAATACAGGACAGACTACAGCAGCATGTGGAGAGAGAATTACCAGAGGTGCAGGCCGGTTTCAGAAGAGGTAGGGGGACTAGAGACCACATTGCCAACATACGTTGGATCATGGAGAAAACAAAGGAATACCAGAAACAAGTTTACTTTTGTTTCATTGATTACACTAAGGCATTTGACTGTGTGGACCACAACAAGATGTGGCAAGTGATTAAAGAGATGGGAATTCCAGAGCACCTCATATGCCTACTGAGAAATCTGTACATGAACCAAGAAGCAACAGTTAGGACAGAACACGGAATGACAGAGTGGTTTGGAATAGGAAAAGGAGTAAGACAAGGCTGCATTTTGTCACCCTGCTTATTCAATTTATATACAGAGCACATAATGCGCAATGCAGGGATGGAGGAATCACAATACGGGATTAAAATTGCTGGGAGAAACATAAACAATCTGAGATATGCAGACGATACCACCCTAATGGCAGAAAGTGAGGAAGACCTAAAGAACCTCTTGATTGGATTGAAGGAGGAGAGTGCAAAAGCTGGGTTGAGACTCAATATCAAGAAAACCAAGATAATGGCAACAGGTCCGATCAGTTCCTGGAAAATAGATGGGGAAGAAGTAGAAGCAGTGACAGATTTTACTTTCCTAGGATCAAAGATCACTGCAGATGGGGATTGCAGCCATGAAATAAAAAGGCGACTGATTCTTGGGAGACAAGCCATGAGAAACCTGGGGAACATAGTGAAAAGCAGAGACATCACATTGCAAACAAAAATTAGAATAGTCAAAGCAATGGTATTCCCAGTGGTAATGTACGGATGTGAGAGCTGGACAATAAGGAAAGCTGAACGCAGAAGAATAGACGCCTTTGAAATGTGGTGTTGGAGGAGAATTTTGAGAGTACCCTGGACAGCGAGGAGAACAAATAGGTCAATCTTAGAAGAAATCAACCCTGACTGCTCATTGGAAGGGCTAATAGTAAAGACGAAGCTAAAGTACTTTGGACACCAAATGAGAAGGGAGGATTCACTTGAGAAGGCCTTGATGTTGGGAAGGGTGGAGGGCAAAAGAAGAAGGGGGAGGCCAAGGATGAGATGGATAGATGGTATTATAGACACAATGGGCACAGAACTGGGAGTGCTGAGGGGGATGGTGGAGGACAGAGGCGCCTGGAGAACAATGGTCCATAGGGTCGCAAAGGGTCGGAATCGACTGTGCGACTGAACAACAACAAAAATTAATACCACTAAATCCATTTCCCATTAAGCAATTCAATAATATTTTGAATTAGAAACAACTATCAAAAACAAAATTACACATACATTACACCCAGTGTTTATTTACATTGCCCTGGAGAACTCAGAATGTCTCATTATTTTACTTCCAGAAACTACTTTGATCCGGTACAGGTCTATTTCTTTCCGGACCCATAAGTGAGTGCTCCACAAAGGGCTTCCAAATATTCCAAAATCTATTCTCTTTCAAATTACCCTTTTTTTCTTTTATCTCCCATGTCAATTTATCATTCAATGCTAAATTCCACATTTCTTTATACCATTCTTCAGTCTGTATAATTACATCATTTTTCCAATTTCTAGCAATACATTGTCTACCCATTGTAAGCATTATTTCTAATAACTCTTTCTCATCCTTGTTTAAATTAATACCATCCACATCTGTTAGCATAGTGGTACCTGACCCCAGTTTAATTCTCTTACCCATTATTTCACCAATCTCTTTTTCAACTCTTTTCCAAAAATCTTTTACCACAGTACAACTCCACCACATGTGTTCATACGTTCCTATTGTATTTTTACATCTCCAACACAATTTATCCTTCTTATTATCAATTTGATGTAACCTCACTGGGGTCAGATACCACCTCCACAACATTTTATAGTTATGTTCCTTTATTCTAACTGACATAGTCCTCATTATCCTCTTTTTCCATTTTCTTCTCCATATGTCATTATCTATCTTTACATTCAAATCTTGCTATTCTATCTCGATATTCTAATTTTCCAAGTTTCACCTGTACATTGAACAGGAAAAATTGGTTTACCCAGGTTAAGACTCAAGTGTCAACTGCCCTTTGCTGTGACTGCGATTGTTATATCCCATGTAGGCTTATAGGCAAACAGCTCTCTCATTTTTGCTTCACAGCCATGAAACAAACAGGTTTCCTTAGATTGTAAAGTACATTATATTACTTTTGATTAAGTAAATAGCTCTCTCATCTGCCATTGTTTGCTGGTTATGGTGCACAACCCACTCATTAAGTATAACCTCAAAATAGTTCAGGTAAAATGGAGAGGGATAAGTAAAGACAACATGGGAAAGAAAAGTACCTGTATTGATTAAGTACAAGAAAACAAAATCCCAAAACCCAACAACATTGATCTGCCCAATCCTTTCCTGAGTAAGTTTAAGACTGAAACTAAACTCAAGTTGCAAATCTTTGTTAGTATTCCATGGAATACTTCACATTAGTTTCAACAGATGGAGAGGGACAAAGAATGGGAAAACCCCAAACCATATTTTGCCAAGTTTGTCTCTTGTTTGTGGTGATAATGTTGTCTGCTACTTCAGAATGACTGACAGCAACAACATACCTCGCTATGCAGGGCTACACACAGGCAAAAGTGGCTCAAAGAAAAGGACAAATCATGTCAGACTCCATCTCGGGAAGGTAAGAAATGGGCAAGGAAGACTAAATACTATCATATTTCTGAGGATTGTTGAATAGAATCTGACTGACTGTGCACCAAATAATGGGTGTAATTCCAGTTACTTCAGGAAGTTTCAAATGTCTGCCCTGCCAAATCTGGAGGCACAATCACAGCCTTCTTTCTCACCCCTACCAAAGTGTGAAATTCTATGGAAACTTTAGGAATATTTTAGGAATGGAAACAATATAAACACATTTCTGTGAACCCTTAAAAACTACACAGGGACAAAACTGGCACTATAATATTCTGCCTAAAACTTGGGCAGAAACTGTTGCCTATAACGCCACGTTTTTGGTACACATTTCCCCTATCCATTTAAGTCACCTGGCCCGCCCAATAGTGAGAGATTATGGGAGCTACAATCCACAAATATCTTGAGTACCAGTTGTCTACCATGAACTTCTTTCAAACATCTTTATCTCTGAAGGTGAGGCAAGGACTTCTTTCCTTAAGGATTTATTTGTTTAACATATTACTACCTTTCTCCCCATAGGGGACCCAGAGTGGCTTAGGGCCATGATGGCGAACCTTGGTACTCCAGATGTTCTTTGACTTCAATTCCCAGAAGCCCAAGCCCCCTGTGAATCCACAAGGATGGGTCTACTGTGATTCATCCGGCCCACGCCGCCCTCGTTGCTCCCGGAAGCAGAAGTAAAACGCGTCTGTATGGACATCTTGAGTGCCAAGGTTCGCCGTCATGGGCTTAGGGTAATCAAGATGATGAGATTGTTCATTATACTATAAGGCAGGAGTTCACAACCTTTTAAAGCTAGGACCCAAGTTATGCTCCCTCAGACAGCTTTGGGGGCCGAACGGCCATTTTGTCCTTCCTCTATCACATGGCACTTCTGAGTTCGGTGGAGAGCCATATGAAATGGTGCTGCGGGCCGCTAGTTGAGAAAACCTGCTATAAGAGAACAGTGCCTTTCCAGTGCCAAAATATAAATACAGTCACTACCAAGAACAATTTATGAATACTAAACCTCCAACATGCCAACAGCTCCTGCTATAATCTTTGCCTTCTTTACATCCGTACATATTTTGGCTTTGTAGGGAAAACATACTCCAATGTACTTCTGTGTATCATACAACTCTTCGCCCCATTAAAACTTTGTAATTACTTATTTTCTTTCAATAAAACCTCCATGAAACTCTCAGTATTTCAAGGAAACAAGAAACTGTCTTATTAGACAGACCTTTGCTCCATCTAGCCCATTACCATCAACTCTTTTAGTCAGAATTCCTTCTTAGTCCTATCTGGAGATCCTTGGTATTATGTGAAAATTTTCCACGAAAGTACCAAAGTGGCCTAATTCTGCTTAGCTTCTGAACTGAGATGACTCTATGTATGCTTAGTGCAGTATGGCGATACAAAGGCTTATTGATTAGGAAATATGCTATACTACATTAAACTAGTATAGGAAAGCAGGTAGCATCTACGTGAACGTGAACAGAACTAATTTTGGATAACTTCTTCCCATTTTCTAATGCAAGAGCAATCACTGTCGCAACATAAAAAAATTGACACAGGAATCTAAAAAAGTATTCTAACAGAGACAAGTTCCTTAATAAATTTGTCTAGTAATAAGACTAGATTCATGCTCCTGAACAAGAAAGACCTACTGTAACTTTCTGTGACCCATAAATACAAGCAAACTAACATTTAGGTTTTTTAACAGATCATTCACCTGTCATTGCATAACACTTGAAAGGAAACTAGACTTCAAGTTTAACCTCTACATACGTTAGATCAACATGTTCACCAGGATTTTTAGTTCAGTGGCAGGTCTCTTAAATGCTACAAGTTTTATCAATGAGTTCTAAAAATAAAAAATATAAAAGAAAGAGCTTCTACAGTATCAAGCAGTGTAGTACTTGAAACCTCTTTCAAAGTGACAGTTTTCAAGTGCCATGTACAATGCCCTAATCTGGAAATGTCCCAGCTAACCCATCTGATCAACAATTTCACAGATGGAAGCACTTGATGGCTAATTGGCAAGCCTATTATTCAAACAAAATCGCTATTTGCAATTCTTACTTTTTTATTTCCAGTTGAAGTGCTAACACTGCTAAGAAAGAGGTCACCCCTCCCTCTGCTTCTTTTTAAAATAAGTGGTCCACCTTTACATCTATTCCCATAGGACACCATTTCTAAGCATGTAGCCAAAGTTGAAATATGCAATATGGCAAGATGCTGTGTTCAGTATTCAAGGACAGACTTAGCTGGTGTTGCAGTTACTCTTTCTAGGGCTTTATACAGTGTTACACTGGGTTATTTACCCACCCACCCACCCACATCATCATGTCACCAGCTGTCAATGCTATTGTGCACCAGAAATGATATTTCAGAATTCAGAAAAGGAAATGTGGCAAGAACACTTAACTTACATTAATAAATTTTACTGGCCAGTATCCTATTGCTATCCAAACTAACAGTAGACCCACTGAATCAACTGCTGACAATACCTCTGTAAATTCAATTGAGTCAACACGTCTCTTCCAGTTGGTTCTAGTAACAGAGCACTATCCAGTACTAAATATCAACGCTTCATCAATATGAAGAAATTATACAGCTGTTTTTTTAGGGCTTACCATAGTAGTCTGTGCTTATCTGGCTTGTAAATGAAGAACATCTGCCAATATTGCTGTGTGGCAGTAAGTGCTTTTAAAAAAATATTTTTTTATTAATTTTTCAAAAATAATACAAACAATAAAAAGACATCAAAATTACAAATATAAAGAAAATTACTCATATAAAAATAAAATTACATATATATGTAAAATTGAACATCAGCGAACCGTATCCACAGTGTTTATAATATATACTATTTCAAATCAAACCAATAGGATATGGTTTCTATGCCTCATTTTCTAATAATGTTTAATATAAAGACAAGACAAAGAAAAAACCAAAATAAACAAAAATAAAAATAAAATACTAATCACCCGGTGTTATTTACAATACACTGGAGAGCGCGGAGATATTCATTGAAATTTCCCCCAGAAAATCTTGTGATCAGGTACAGGTCTTTGCAAATCATTCCCCCTCAGTGAGTAATCCACAAAAGGTTGCCAAACCTTCCAGAATCTATTTTCTTTAACAATTCCCTTTTTAAAGTTTATTTCCCATGTCAACTTATCATTCAATGCTAAGCCCCGCATTTCCTTATACCACTCCTCAATATTAAAATTTACCTCATTTTTCCATTTTCTAGCGATACACTGTCTTCCCGTTGACAACATTATTTCCAATAACTCTTTTTAATTCTTACTCAGGTTTATATTTTCCACTTCTATCAACATAATCATGCTAACACCCAATTTAATTTTCTCCCCCATAATTTCCGTTATCTCGTATTCAATTTTCTTCCAAATTTTTTTTACCACAGTACATCTCCACCACATGTGTTCATATGTTCCCATTTCCTTCTTACAACACCAACACATTTTATCTTTTTCCTTATCTATCTGATGTAACCTCATTGTAGTCAAATACCATTTCCACAACATTTTATAGTTATGTTCCTTAACTCTAACCGACATAGGTCTCATAATTCTTTTCCTCCATTTATTTTTCCAATTCTGTTCTTCTATTTTTATATTCAAATCTTGTTCCCAGCTTAATCTTAAATCTTCTTGTGGATTACCTACCTTATTTATCATTCTATATATTTTACCAACCAGTCCCTTTATACCACTTTGACCCCTTCTTATTTTCCAAATCAGTTCTTCAAACTCAGTCCTATCTCTTTCTAGTCCAACTTCATTCAAATATTTACTATTCCAACTATTAACCATCCCTGTCTGAAACCAATTCAGTTTCAATTGTCCATACAAATTTATTTTCCTCTTTCTGTCTTTACAGGCCCGTATCCAGTCTCTCAGCAGGAATACCTCATTCTTATCAAGTACTTCTTTGACCCTTTTATCAATTTTTATTGGAAAATTTGCTATATCCTCCAACTCTCTTTTTACTTTTTTCCATACCCCCAATGTTGCCTTCATCATTCTATTTTTAGTAACTACTTTACTCATACTACCTTCTAAAAAGACCACTTTTCCAATATGAATAAAATCCTTCATTTCTAATTCTTCCCAAATTGCCTTTTCATTAGCCAGGATCTTCACAACGTTTTTAATTTGGAAAGCTTGATAATATGCCACCAAATTTGCCATTCCTAATCCCCCTTCCTTCTGGGATAAATACCAAAAAAAATCAACCAATCGGGGCCTTTTCCCCCCATTACATATATTGTTGATCAATTTTTGAAACTCCTTAATTTCTTTATCATTCAATTGGATTGGAAGAGCATCAAATAAAAAAAATAATTCTTGGTAACAACATCATTTTACATATTGCAATTCTTCCAAACCATGACAGTTTCAATTTTTGCAATTGTTGTATTCTATCTTTAATTTCCTTTTTCTTTTTTTTCTTTTTACAATTTTTAATAATTTTTATTTCTGAATACACATCCAATAATTAAAAAAAGAGATAACACACAGAACAATATAAGAAAAGAAAAGACAAAATGCACAATAATATAAATAAGCAGAGGGAAAAAAAGAAACAAAACAAAACAAAATATCACCACGTGCTATATACAATGCTACGGAGACAGAATTTCCCCTTTTATCTATTATCGTCTCAAAAATGCAATGTAATCCGGCACCGGCAATTGCCCATGACCATTAATCAAGGTATAGTCTATCAAACATTTCCAAATTTCCTGAAATTTGCTTTCTTTAATTAACCCTTTTCTTAAATTTAACTCCCAGGTGAGCTTATCATTCAACGCTGTATTCCACAACTCCTTATATCAATCCTCTATTTTTGGGGTAACATCACATTTCCAATATCGCGCTATACATTGTCTAGCACTAGATAACATAATTGCTAATAATTCCCTTTTTTGATGCTCTACCGCCTCCACATCCGTTAACAAAATTAAAATTACATCCAATTTTATTCTTACATCTAGAATTCTCCCAATTTCATGTTCCACCTTAATCCAGAATGAATTCGTCTCTTTACACCCCCACCACATATGTTCATATGTTCCAGTTTCCACCTTACACCTCCAACAAAATTTCGACTTTGTATTGTAAATTTGGTATAGTCGTACCGGAGTCAAATACCACTTCCACAGTAATTTATAATTGTGCTCTTTTATTCTTACAGACAAAGACCTCATTATTCTCCTTTTCCATTTAGCATTCCACTGCTCGTCTGTAATTTTAATATTCAAATCTAGCTCCCACGTTTCTTTTAAAGCTTTCTGATGCTGATCTGAGTCATCTAAAACCTTATATATTTTGCTTACTAACCCCTTAACTTTTACCTGCCCACTTTTTAGACTAAGTACCAACTCTTCAAATTTCGTCCGCTCCCTATCCAAGCTCAGTTCATCTGAATATCTTTTATTCCAACTGTCAATAGACATCAATTGAAGCCAATTCAATTTAAGTTGTCTACCTATATCTAACTTTCTTTCCTTGTCTCTACATGCTGCTATCCAATCCTTTAATAAAGTTATTTTATTCTTATTCAATACTTCTTCTACTCTCCAATCCATTCTCAATGGGAATGATTTCATATCACTCAAGCCTAATATTGGGGACAACCCTGGTGCCAGTTTATTTTTCAATAATGTCCAAGTTTTTAAAAGAGCTTTTAACAATTTATTTGCAGCATTAATCTTAGCTTTCCCTTTGCCCAAAAACATTAATATTTCTTCACCCAGTTTCTCTCGCAATTCAATTTTTCCCCAAATCGGTTCTTCTTTCACTAAAATTTTACAAATATTCTTCAATTGAAATGCCCAATAATAGTTTTTAATATTTGGAATTCCTAACCCGCCCTTTTTTTGTGATGAATACCATAAAAACCTGGCCCTTTTTCCACCGTTACAAAAATTATTTAATATACCGTAGTTTGAAAAACCTTTAATTCCTTCTCTTTCATATATATTTGCAGGGTATCAAATAAGAAATTTAATTTGGGTAAAAGCTTCATTTTACATAACGAAACACGTCCAAACCACGACAAATTTAGCTTCTTATACCGTAAAATCATTTCTTTTAGTTCTTTTTCCAATTTATCATAATTTAACCTCTTTAAATCATCGTATTTATTTGAAATGTTTATCCCCAGGTATTTTATATTATCTCTAATTTGTATTTTAAATTTAGCCTTTAAACTTTCTTGTATGTCCAAATCCACATTAAAAAGAATTGCTTCTGACTTATCCCAGTTTACCTTAAGTCCTGTCACCCTTTGAAATTCCTCTAAATGCCCATACATCTTCCCTAGTGCATTCTGTGGATTTTTTATTGTTATTAGGGTGTCATCAGCATATTGGCTAATTTTTATACCCTCAATTCCAATTAATTCCTTATCTTCCCTTATTACATTAGCTAACAATTCCATGGCCATAATAAATAAAGATGCCGACAATGGGTCTCCTTGCCTTGTGCCCGCTTTCAATTTAATCTCCCCTGTTAAATCCTCATTTAATTTAACCCTAGCCGAGCCTTGCTGATACAACTGCTCAATTACCCTACAAAATTTTTGTCCAAATCCATATTTCCTTATAATTTCCTTTATAGTTATCCATTGGATCGAGTCAAAAGCTTTGAATACATCCAGGGAGAAGAAACCTACATGCTCCTCTTGTTGCTGAGCAATAATTGTCAAGTCAACCATCCTTCTCGTCAAATCCGACATATACCGATCCCTCATAAATCCCACTTGATCCTTATTAATGTATTTGCCACTAAAATTATTCAATCTGTTAGCTAAAATCGCCGTGAAAATTTTTGCGTCCTGATTCATCAGGGAGATCGGTCTATAGGATTCAATTTTTTCAAGATTTTTCCCTACCTTTGGAATTAAAATTATAATTGTACTATACCACGATTTAGGAACTCTTCCTCCCTCCAAAATATAATTAAAAATCCTTTCCATTTTTGGTAACAACATCTCTTTAAAGTCTTTATAAAACTCCACCGATAAACCATCCTCGCCTGGAGCCTTGCCTATCCTTAACCTTTTTATGACCTCCTTTATTTCCTTTTGTGTTATCTTTTCATCCATGTAACTCCTATGCTCTGAGCTTAAATTTATTCTTGACCACTTATCTAAATATCGCTGTAATTCATCCTTATTTACGTCCTTCCTCGAATACAATTCCTGATAAAAAGCCTTGACAATTTGAATTTTATCTACTAACTTATTGCACCTTCTGCCATACTTATCTATCAAAACTGAAATTCCTCTTTTATCTTTCTTTTCTTCAGCCGCTCTAGCTAATAGCTTAAAATTTTTATTACTGTACTCGAAGTAATCTCTTTTCAAATAAATTAGATTCTTCTTAACCTTTTCAATATCTTTTTCAATAAATTCTCTTTTTAATTTTTGCATTTTATCGAATATGTCCCTATCTCGCGTTCTTGCATGAATACCCTGTAATTTCTTCATTTCGTCCTCTAACTCTTTTTGCTTTCCCTTATTTTGCCTATTATTAATACAAGAGAGCCTAATGCTTTCTCCCCTGAATATTGCCTTCATGGTATCCCATAATATTCCATCATTTACATCCTTTGTATCATTAATTTCCCAGCACTCTTCCCATCTTTTTATTATCATTTCCTTACTCTTTTGGTCTCTATATAACCTTGTATCATAGTTCCATGTACCCCTTTTTTGTTTTTCATCACTTAGTTTAAATTCCGTAATTATTTTAGCATGATCAGATTCCTTAATCATACCAATTTCAATATTTTCAACCTTATCTATCATACTTTCTGAAGCCAAAACATAGTCAATTTGTGAATAAGAATTGTGCACATGCGAAAAAAATGTATATCCCCGTTCTGAGCCTCTAATTTTCCTCCAAACATCCTGTAGTCCCATCATTTTTAACCACCTATCCATCACCCTATTAGTACATGTGCGTTTAGTCACATTTGTAGTATCCAAACCTGATCTGATCAAATTAAAATCTCCAACCATTATTAACTTGGACACCCTTTCTGATTCTATACTTTGATACGCCTTATCTAAAAATTCCTCCTGTTTTTCGTATGGCGCATATACATTAACAAAGGTTATATCCTCATTATTAATAAAACCCCTTGTTATAAGAAATTTCCCTTCTGGGTCTACAACTGTCTTTACTTTTGTAAATCCTAACTTTTTTGATATTAATATGGCAACCCCTCTTGCCTTAGACGTACCCAATGCCTTCTCATAATATTCTATCCCCTTTATATACAATTTATTTACATCCTCACTTTTTTGATGCGTTTCTTGCAGGCATATCACATCTGGCCTATCTTTCCTAATTACCGCTTCTAAACGTTTCCTCTTAATAATACTGCCCGTGCCTTTAACATTCCATGATAACACCCTAATCGATTTCATGATTCTTTATTGTTTTTCCCTTGCAACAAATTCCATCTCCTACAAGCATGTGCTAATCCAACCCACAAAACAAAAAAACAGTTGAACACAAAACATAAAACAATAAATCATCACCCTCCCCGCCATTTCGAAACGAAAAAGAAAAACACCCCTGTAAAACAAGGGGGGAGGGGAGACAACACTCACAAACCAAACCACCATTTCTCCTGCCTAATTACCCATTCTAAATACTATTTAATTTTTCATGCCACCAATTCCACATGAGGATTCTATCATCACTTTATATTGTGCATTACAGTTACTTCAATTGCAATTTTTACACCATTATATCATTCCACACTACCTAGTTCTTCCTGGCTAGACAACGCAACCCTCATATCCTTCATCCGTTCTTCCTCTTCCCTGTCATACGTTGTGTAAACCCCTGCTATTATCAGCTCCTCTTTAAGATCTTCCCATTCCTTGGAGTTTCTGTCAATTATCTTTGCCTCTGCAAGTATGTCTAAGACATATGACCCATCCCTCAACACGTATGATTTTCCAGATACTATGAATTTTAGCTTTTTTAAGGCAAGCCAGAAATAAACAATTCCTTTTCCCCTCAACTTCCTGGTTACTGGTTTGATTTGATTTGTGTTCTCCATGTTCTCTCGCCAATGGAAATATCATTATAAATCTCTATGCTATTCCCTTCCATTTTCAATATACTTGACCCAGATTTCCTGATATGTCGCATTAACATCACCTTCAAACCTTCACTGGCAAACCTCAATAGCACATTACTATCTCCTGCATTATGTTTCTTAGACCCTAATCTGTGCACACTTAATACATCCTCAGCCTCGAACTTCCTACCCATACCTAAATCATTTAACCAACTCATTATTCTGGCCTTCAGCTGATCAGGGCGGGCCTCAGAAACATGCCTAATTATTATATTTCTTTTTCTAGATTGGTCTTCAAGTAACTCCAGTCTCACTTCATGATCATCCACTTTTACTTCTCTCCCTTTAGCTTTTTCCTGCACCTCTTGGACATCTCTCTTTACATTTTCAACCTCCTTTGAAATTGAACCCATTCCTTCTTTTATATCATTCACCTCTTTCATTATCTTGGCTGTTTCAACTTTAGTTGATTCCATCAAACCTGTCACCACTGACAACATTTTTTGCTGAAAAGCCTCAAAACTCTCTTGCTGCAGTTTAATAAATTCTTGATTATCCCTCGCTCGCTGCTCTTCTAAATTTTGGAACTTGGTCTGAAGATACTTCTCAAGACTATCTAGTCTCACTTCAATGGAGCCTCTACATTCATTCACATCAGGGCTGTCCCCTTCCACGCTTTCCTCTGCACCTCCTTCTATTACTTTCTTTTTTATAGCTCCCCGAGCATTGGCCTCTTCAAATTCAATTTGCTGATCTTCTTGATTTATATCTAACTGTTGTGATTGCTGTTTCTCTTGTAATTTCTTCTTTGCTGCCGTGCCTGCTCTAAGCCTATCCAGCTCCTCAGCTTCCAAAATTTCGTTCTTTAAAGACTTCCTTCGTTCCCCACCGCCTGCTTTTACTAATCTACCCGTTCTTAGCCAAATTGGATCTATTTCTATCTCTTCTCTCTGCTGCTTTCTTTTTTCTTTTCGACTCATTCACTCTATTCCAAAATAGTCCTAAACAGATCTACACAACTTTATCCACGCTTTTAGCCAATGTACCCTATACAATTATCTCCTTATACCCCTATACATAAACAACCATAACTTACAATCCCTTTTATAATTAACTTCAACCACTATGGACATTAAAGTTAATCCAGCTTATTACTCTACACGAGGCATGTATACAAAACACAGATCTTGGAAAAAAAATTGTTCCTATAATCCAGCCAGTTGAGCAGTACACAGCTGCACTTGATGATAAAGCAACTTCAGGGCTAGCCTTGATTTTATCACTGTCCTTGGCACAGCAGCTGTGAAAACTAATTTTCTTTTTCTTCTTCCCCCCCCCCCTTTCTTTCTTTCTTCTTTCTGCCACAGTCAAAATCACAGTCACAAAGTGTCCTCCACCTTCTGAGCACCAGCTCTATTTTATACCCCCACAATGGTCCAATGATCAGGGCTCATGGAAGGATCCTGCCCCAGCAGTCAATCAGACACAATATCCTCTGCCCTTCCAGCACACTACTTGTAAAATAAGTTCAACACAATCCAAGTCCAAATTCCAAGAATAGAGGAAATAACACTCCTTAACGACTTCCACACTTTCAGTCAACGTTCAATAATATTTTCGGGGGACGCACATCCAACCAATGCTCTGGTCAACACGGGCTGCCCAGACTCCTGCTCCGGATTAGGGCCCTTTGGGATCAAATGGGACTCACTTCCGCAACCCCCAATTGACTCCCCTCAGACCCCTATCCCCACAGAATAACGACTCCTTCTCCGCCCGACACAACCAGAGCACTCTCCTGACCACTTTGCGTTCCAGCGTCCCCAAACTCCAAGCGGCGCCGAGACTTCAGCCGCCCACAAAAGTGCTTCTCCTTGCTGAGACCTCCTTCCTAAACTCTGTCCTCTGTTCTCCGGCAGCGCCACTCCATCCGAGACCAAAATCGTTATTCCTTCCACCCCGAAACTCTAATTTCCTTTTTCAACTTTACGTAATTCAATTTCTTAAATTCGTCGAATTTATTCGAGATATTAATCCCCAAATATTTCAAATCATCCTTAATTCATAAATTACATTTTTCCTTTATCCTTTTCTGTTCTTCTTTACCCATATTACACAGTATCATTTCAGAGTTATCCCAGTTTATTCTCAAACCCGTTATATCCTCAAAAATTTTCAACTGCAGTTGTATTCTATCCACTGCCTTTCCAGGGTGTTTAACTGTTATCAAAGTATCATCGGCATATAAACTTATCTTATTACCTAGAACCCCTTCTATCTCTTTGTCTTTCCTTACCTCCTTCGCCAACATCTCCATTGCCAAGATAAATAAGATTGGAGACAAAGGACAACCCTGCCTTGTACCTGCTTCGAACTTTACCTCCTCTGTAACTACATCATTTACCTTTACTACTGCCTTCCCTTGCTGGTATAATTGTCCAATTATCTTCTTAAATTTATCACCAAATCCATAACATTTAATTACCTCGTTAATTGTTACCCATTGTAAAGAATCAAATACCTTGAAGATATCCAAAGATAATAGTCCGACTTTCTCTTTTGTTTGTCCTACCTTATCAATTAAATTTAAAACTCTTCTTGTCAAATCTGACTTATGTCTACCCTTCAAAAATCCCACCTGGTCCTCATTTATATAAGTACCCATAAAACTATTCAACCTATTAGCTAATATCACTGTGAAGATCTTGGCATCTTGGTTTATTAATGAAATTTGTCTGTATGATTCAATTTTTTCTAAATCTTTTCCTGACTTCGGCAACAGAATAATTATAGTCCTATACCATGAAGTCGGGATTTGCCCTCCTTCTAATATATAGTTATATAACTTATTCAATTTTGGAACCACTATATCTTTAAACTCCTTGTAAAACTCAGCTGGTAATCCGTCCTCTCCAGGTGCTTTATCTGTTTTTAAGCTAGCTATGACCTCTTTTATTTCCTTTTCTGTTATTCGTTCTTTCATTCTGTTCCTATGTTCTTGCGTTATCTTATTATTTATTTGTTTCTCCAATTGTTTTTCCAATTTTGGTATATCTATGTTCTTTTTCGCATATAATGCTTGGTAGAAATCTTTAACAATTGTACATTTATCTCCAATCTTATTGCATCTTATTCCATCCTTATTGACCAAAGTTCCAATTTCTCTATTTTCTCTCTTTTCTTTTGCGGCCCTTGCTAGCAATTTTGAATTTTTATTGCTAAATTCAAAATATTCTCTTTTTAAATATACCAAGTCTCGTTTTACTTTTTCTATGTCCTTTCCTATCAATTCAGTCTTCAATCTTTGTATATTATCAAAAACCTTCTTGTCCTTGGTCCTTGTGTGATTTTCTTGAAGCTGTTTTATCTCCTTCTCAATTTTATCTTGTTCCACTTTGAATTGCTTATTTCTAAAACTAGCCAACTTTATACTCTCCCCTCTAAATACCGACTTCATGGTATCCCAAACCACATTAAAACTCACCTCCTCCGTATCCATTCCATTGCCAACTTTCCTTCCAATTCTCAGTTATTTGTTCCTTACATTTATGGTCTTTATATAATTTAGGATTGTATCTCCAATTCCTCCTTGTTTTTCTTTTATTTTCTATCCCCACTTCTAACAACACTTTTGCATGATCCGATTCTTTGAATATTCCCACTTCTACCTCGTCTACCTTTCCAATCATGTTTTCTGCTACGAATATGTAATCTATTCTAGAGTATGAGTTACAAACATGCGAAAAATAAGTATAAACCCTTTCCGATCCCTTAAGCTCTCTCCACGTATCCTTCAATCCTATATCTTCCATCCATTTATCCAAAATTTGTTTGTTAACCCCTTTTCCACTTCTTAAAATATTTGTACAATCTAAATTTTACCGAATTAGATTAAAGTCCCCAGCTACTATCATTCTTGTTGTTTTTTCTTTTACCTATATTTTATTCATTTTCTCCAAAAAGTCCTCTTGATGATCATTTGGGGCGTATATATTCACAAAAGCCATTTCCTCATCATCAATCTTCCCTTTTACTATCAAGAATCTTCCCTCAGGGTCGGAGATACTACATGTCATCTCAAAGCCTAACCTAGTCGAAATTAGAGTAGCCACACCCCTTGCCTTTGAGGTACCAAATGATTTTTCATAGTATTGCATCCCTTTCAAAAAGATCTTATTCACATCTTGAGATTTTTGATGGGTCTCCTGCAAAAAGACTACATCCGGCCTGTCCTTTCTTAAAGCTAATTCTATTCTTTTCCTCTTAACTTGAGATCCTGTACCTTTCAAATTCCAGGATATTACTTTAATACTCCTCATAATTTACCAAAAAGCAATCTCCGATCTCTCCAATGTGTGCAACCTCACTTCCCATAACTAAAACTAAATCTAACACAAACATTCTACTCTACCCTCCCCACCCTTTTCCTCTACAAAAATAAAGAAAAAGCCATCTTTGCCAACCAAAGAGAGGAGGGGGGGAACGTGGAAGATGTAACTGCAAGCCTCAAAATGCCCACGCGCACTCTCATTAATACAATTCCTTTTTAAACACTTTTATACATACAATCCCAGAACCTCCCTAACACCACTCTACCTCTCCTTAAGTTCCTCCATCCTTATATTTCAGCCTTCCTTTGCCACATTATCAGTTTTGGACCCCTCCTCCCTCCCCCCTGTTGCCCTCTCCTGCTCCTGACCTCCATATTCTTATGCCTCCTGATTCCAACAAGTCCTTTCTTATTGCCAATCCCTCTCTTGAAGACAAGTCTATCATTTCAATTGTACTAAGATAATATAGTGCATCAGTTTCAGCATCAATTGTATGCATTTTTTGTCGTAAAAAAATCTTAATTGCTGTGGGAATCTCCAATTGTATTTTATCCCACGTGCAATCAACAACTTGGTGACAGGCCTCATTTTATAACGCCAAACACGTTCATCCACAGCAATATCGTTATATACTTCTACGTCATTTCTGTCAATTTTTAAAGCGCCAGACCCAGCTTGTTTTTAAAAAGCCATCACCTTTAATTTATCGCCCCAATTTGCAAATTTAACCAAGACATTCCTTTGAACACTCCTCCCTCCCTCTTCTCGATCCCAATCTATAAACACTTGCAATGTCTTCATTGACATAATCTTTCCCGGTTTTCAAATTATTCAGCCAATCAATTATTCTGTCTTTCTAAATGGTCTGGCGTTTTCTCCGGTAAATTGCGTATCACAATATTCTGTTTCCTCATCATCTCTTCCACCATGTCTATCCTTTTCCCTTGTCCTTCTACCTTTATTTTGATTTCCTTATCTTCCGCTTGCAACCCCTTCACTTCAGCCTGCATCAATTTCACATCCTTTTGCATCAAAATAACACTTGTTTCCAACTTTTGAAAAGTAAAATCAACTTTGTGGGCAAAATCCTGAAACATTGTGTACATTTTATCTTGTTTCACCATAATTTCATTTTTATCTTTCCCTCTTAGTTCCTTCATTTCCCGAAAACCTTTCACATTTGCCTCCTCCATCTTATCAAATCTCTTAAACAATTTACCCATCTCAACCATTAATTGTGTTTGGTCCAATAATACTGATTCCGATGATATAGATGATGGGGGGGGGGGGTGTCATCAGTTTCGGTTTTCTCCTTCTCCTTCCTCTTAGGTTTCACCACCTCCTCCTCCTTTGTCGCCTTTCCCTTCACAAATTTATCCATTGTAGTTTCAACCAATTCTTTCAATATAATCAAACTTTTATTATCTCCCAATTCCAGCTCTTGGCCTTTCCAAATTCACTCGTGTTCAGAGCCTTAATTGTGGGTTGATATCTTATAACCAATTTTTAAATAGCTTTGTATTCCAATCTGCGTTGACGTCTTCAGCAAAAATTATGCCCAACCTCAAGTCCTGTGAGCCAAATCTTCAAATCCCACTCAATTTATAATCCAAATGTCCAATTACTTGATTTCCACCAAATCCAGATTCTCAATCAGTTTTCAATGTCAATTAGTTCACACTTTCATCCCCTATATGCCCAGCTTCTGTATATGCCCAGACAGAACAGATCAGCTTCTGTATAGCAAACCAATAATAAAATTGTAATAAAAAAATGCTCCTGAACTGCGTTGCTGCTTTACTGTTATCCAATGAAAAAATGGCTTGATAATTTCAAAAACCCAAAACTTGATTGAAGATTTTCATATATTAACCAAAACTATAACAATGTTTCAAAAAACAATTAAATAATCCAGTAACTGTATGTCCAGAATCTTGATGGAGGAAGGCAAAACAAATTGAAACCAAAAAACCAAGAAGAACAAAAGTAACAGGGAAAGGAGAGTCAGGTACCCCAAATAAGCAAAAAAAGAAGAGAGAGAAAAACATAAAAGGGCAAAAGAGTCCGAGGGGTCTGAAAAATTAATTACAAAAGAAAAAGAAAAAAAATTGTTCTGCAAAGGGAGGAGGGAAATCCAAGGTATTTAAAGAGTTTATATTACTCCGTACTTAACTGCTTGGTCCACGAAGTAAAATTACATCTGCGCCATTAGTCCCCAGCCTCGGCTGCGGCTTCCAAGGGGCCCCCGCCTCCCTTCTCCTCTGAGCACTCCAACCTCCGTACTTCGTCTGTTCTTACACCTCCCGTCCTTCAGCCACCCTCTCCGTTCCTTCACTTTTCCTTCTTTATCTTTCTCCTCTCCTTCTCTCCTTTCCTTTCAGTCTCTCCACAACACTCCAGAAATCGTCTCCAGTTGTTTCCCTCCCGCCTTCGGTCACTCTAACTTTCGATTTCCTTCTTCACAACCGCCATTAATCTCTTTTCACAAACTTTCTCTCTTCCGCTCTCCCTCTTAACTCCTCCTCACTCCTTTACACACTTGCTTTTCCTTCGTTTTCACTCTCCTTCTCACCCCTCAGCCGCGCCAGCCACCACTTCCAAATTCGTGTCTTTATTTTCAACAACTCACATTTTCATTGTTTCTCCCAATCTCCTGGCAGTCCAGTTCGCCGCGACTCATCTGGTGAGGCAGCCGCTTGCGCCGCTAGCCTCCCAGCCAAAATGCTCCCAAACTCCGACCTTCCGGATCAAGCCTTTTCAGTTACGAGGTCTATAAGCTTTCTTCTTGCCAATATTTGAAAATTTGTATTTCTCTATGTTTATTTTCTCATTGTTTTTCTCATTGAAAAGCACGAGCTCCGAGCAAAGTGTGTTAACACATCGGCATCTTAGCCACGCCCCAGTAAGTGCTGTTGGAGGGTGTATGGGAAATCTTTACATTGACTTAAGGGAACGAATTCAAATACTGCTCATGAGTAGTTCAGTACTTGTGAATGAGCTTCTGCCACTCAATTCCAATTCTGCCATTTTCAAAATGGTAATAAGAGTGATCTTTTGCAAGTGGTTATTTCAAAACACTAAAGCAAAAATGTTGCACTGATACACTTTCAATATAACAAACCATTTGAAGAGGGAATATATTCCAATTTCATTCATTCAATGTTATCTTATCCTCACCTAATTCAGTTTTTTTTTTAAAAAAGGACACCCAGACACTAGTTGAACAATTATAGTCCTCACTTTTGTACAGGAGGCAAAGAATACCAACGTTCAGATGTATAGCAAATCACCATGGTGGTTTAAAGATTAACAGATTTATTCCTAGGATTAGTGGTTTAGGATCACGATTTGCAAGTAAATAATGGTTTTCAGTAATTCAGTTTATAATGTTCAAGCATCATGGCAAACTTTTAGTGTTTTACCACTAAATGAACTGAAAATGCTTAATCCTTCTTTCCCTGCAAGCACACAAGAGTCCAAAACAAAATAGTGTGCTTTATTACCATTATTACGTTTCAGGGAAAACAATGAATACCACATGCTAATTCATGCTACAATACTTTTTTGTAGCACTGATATGGCTGATTTTTTAAAAATGCAAGCTAATTGATTTATTTCAGTACACTTGCCCATAGAACCAAAGGTTTTTTAAAAAATTAAATCTTGAGTGCAAAATTGAAAATGAAGGAAAACCAGTGATGTCTGGATTACATACCTTCTGGCCACCAAGTCATGATGCATAACAGAATATCTGCCAAAATCAAACTGGTATATCATGCAGGATTTGGACCACGAACTACTGCAATTTCTGAGTGTGGCTATCATTTCCAAATACTTGGTATCATGCAAATCACAGCAGCCATCCAATACTGAGTCACCCACTCTTACATGAGGATCTCTACACAAATCTCATCATCAGCTGCAACTCGATCCAATTTTACGTTTTTCCTGCCCCAGGGCACCGGGAGGCCTGGTCTTGGAGGCCATGGTTCTGGGCCACCTTCGCCCCTCGAGGCCCTGTTGCCCTTTAGAAAAGAACTAAAAACCTGGCTGGTGGGCCAAGTTCGGGGTGCAGGTGGAGGGGTGGCTTCCGTTGGGTGGTTAATATAGGGGAGGATGCCTGCCCCATGGTTTCTTCAGTTCCTGCACCCCTCTCTTTTTAGGGGTGGGTTCTTATTGCTGGTTTTTATCTGTTTTATTTGTTTTTATCTGTTTTTACCCACTGTTGTGAACCGCCCGAAGTCGGCTTTGGCTGAGTGGGCGGTATAAAAATTTAACAATAAATAAATAAAATAAAATAAACAAGCAGGAAAAATGCCATTGGTGTGAATTTGTTTAAGGTGGATCCCAGCTTGCCATGAAGTGACCCACACACTATGATCTCGGAACCATCTCCTGCAGCACATATGGAATGAGACATGCAGAATTTAACACCAGGACTCCAATGGATTGTTGCAGCCTTGAGGATATTAACAAGGTGCACCTTCACAGCCAGTCCATCTGGCATGGCCTCTTCCACCTCCATGACCATTGGGAATCAGTGTGGTAAAATGGCTCCTCCCCCACTCATTTTGCCATTCGAGCTAGCATGATGATTTCTAGTGGCATTTTTGCCACTGAGGGGACCATCATGTCACCCAAAGGGGTTCATCAGCCCATAGCTGTTGGCTCCTTTGGGGAGCCAGGTTATTTACCACTCAGTGTTGAGTCACTGACTGTATAGTCTACTCCATTACCATAGCGGGATGTCCAGCAAGACAATATATACAAATCTAACCATTATAAACTCACTGGTAACACGGTGTACAGTAAAACCCCTTCTGTAATTTTTCCCGTAACTGACTTTTTCCATAAAATGAAGCACAATTTCCCATAGGAATACATTGAAAAATAAAAAATGGTCCCAACCAGACCAAAAATATATTTTTTAAAAAAAATCCCAAAAAAAATCCCAAAAAATGCCACACGACACTCTCCCACATCCCAATCATCTCACCAGCTGTGGTGGAGAAGAGGGGATGTTATTAGAGGATGTCCCTTTTTTATCCCGCACCTCAATCGAGATGTGGGGGTGCAAGATAAAAAGGTTTTTAAAAAATAGAGCACAAAGAGAAGCGATCTCCCTATCTTTTCCATGATGCTGCTGCTTCCTGAGCGGTTTGTCCGGCCGTCAGGTGAGCCGCCACTGTCACCCCTGTTTCCACAGCCTCCATCACTTCTACCGGTACTGTGAGAGTGTGTGGGGGTATATCCACTCCATTCTGGTCTTTGTCCAAGGTCCCTCCACAGTGTGCTGTAGCAAGGAATGCGCATTGGACGAAGACAAGTGATGGAAAATGTGGGAAAAGCGGCAAAATTGCAGCAATCATTGTCACTGCTGCCACGTTAAAAAATGTCTCACGACTTCCGGCAGTGGGGGCGGGTGGCACAGTTGGAGTCTAAAATGGTGCGGGGCTGCCATTTTAATTTTCACAGAAGGAAGGAACTCTGGGGAAATCCGTTACGTAAGTTGATTCTCCCCCCCCCCCCCGGGTAAATTGGGACATGATTCCCCCAGAATTTCCTTCCGTAAAATGATTTTTTCATTAAAATAGGCATCCTTAAAACAGGGTTTTACTGTATTCACAAAACTGATGGAATCATTATCAGCGAAGATAACTTATATGTAACACCTCATTTATAACCATTCCCCATCTCCACATCTAGCTGGGAAAGTCAGAGGCACCTCAAGCTTGAGAGCCCACTCTTGAATCTTGTAGAAATTATCAAGCATAATGATTCAGTCAAAATATGATGCTGATTTTTCTGTCTTTCCTTCACCTGCTGATTTGGCAGATCAGTTGTTTTATATTACTGCCTTACACGTGAAGTATCAGCTGTCTCACATTAGTGAAACTCACCACCACCCCAAAAGTGGCAGCAATAGCAATTACACTTATATACTACCCCATAGCACTTAGAGCATTCTCTGGGCATTTCACAATGTAATTAGCATTTTGCCCCCAACATGCTGGATATTCATTTTACCGACCTCGGAAGGATGGAAGGCTGAGCCAACCATGATCCCAATCAGGACTGAACTCACAATGTGGGCAGTTTTGGCTGCAGTACAGAAGTTTAACTACTGTGCAACTAAGACAGTGATATAAACAAACATTAAACCAGTCATATGTAAGCTAATTCACATGAGTCATTTTTCCTAATTTGGCATTTGACAATTGTTGTGAAGTCTTATGGACCCATGCTTATGAGAAAGCTGGATTTTCTAAAGTTGTGCACCTTAAATCAATGAATGCTGATGCTCCAAACGTTGTACAGGATTCAGAAGGAAGCACAAATCACAGAAAATGTCAATAAAGTCAAGTTCAAAGATAGAAACATTGCATAGGGAAATGCCATAAGGCTTGGGTGAGTCATGCAGATATCTGACCTAACAATGCATACCTAAAACATGTGCAGAAAAGACCAACCACTTAATGACTTCATTTTTTTAAAAAAAAATAGGAGGGGACTTGAAAGATGAGAGGTGGAGGAATACCACATAGCAATTAAAAGAGTAAAAGTGCACTAGAAAGGATGTGACATTCTGTGGTGACTATGTTTCATTAAGTGGAAAGCATTGGAGAATTATTCTGTAGCATATGTTGTTTTCAATAAAGATGTAAATGTTTTATTAAGTATGGCAGCCATTTTTGTGATATATTCCCATTCTTACACCACTGTTCTGATAGCAAATATGTATCACGCGGTCTGCTCTCTCATACACAGTATTCTACGAATGATATATGAACCATTATTGCTATCTCAGCCAGGACAATTTTGTTTGCCACTGAGTTGGACATTACATCTGATTCCACATGACAGATGAAAATATCTTGCCTCCTCATATGTTGCACACCTCAAATTTTCTTTGGAGACAGATTATTTTAAATAAAAGGCATTGCAATCATTTACTCTGGTGCATCTGATTTTACTTACGAAAGTGAATGCCTTAAAATATGTTAAGTTTTAAAAACACCACAAATCATGGGCTGTGTCAGAATAAATATTAATTCAGTAAACTGCAGGAATCTAGATTGACTAAGTATGAGTATCTTTCTAATGTTCAAATTCCAACTGCTCCTGTTTGAAGTATATAAGTAAGTAACTAAATAACCCATGGAGCAAAGAATAATGACTCAATTTTTGTTTGGCTTTTCTTTATTCGTGTCAGATGCATCACCAGCATATAATAATATACAAAGCTAAAATTAATGAATCTAAAACAAAATAGAATTAAAAGGGCTAGATGACATCTGCCCAATATCAGGCCACATCAGCAGCATTTCCCCTTGCCAACATAAGGTCCTCAGTGCACATTGAGGGGCATCATGTGCATTGTATCATATGGGAGAGTTTGTTCTTCTCCGATTTCACATAGACTCTCATCTACAGGGATTTGTTTGGCTGTAATTGCATGAAGATAATCTAGAATTTACAGAGGCTAACTTTATTCAATCATATACAATAGTGTCCTCTTTTCTGTACTTCCTATACTTAATTTTCCCCCCACAACTGTCAGATAATAAACAAGAAGCTGTGGATATGATATAACTATGAATTGTAATTGATCTTTTTAAAAAATTGATATAAAGTAAAACATCGGCTAATGCTAAGACTTAGTTCCACAAGTCTTAGTGTTATCCAATTTTTAACATTATCCGATGCATGCATCGGATAACGTTAAAATTCTATGGGATGCATCGGATAATGTTAAAACTCCATAGAGATACATTGTAACCGGCACAGGCTTTAGCGAATGTTATCCGATGCATCCCATAGGATTTTAACGTTATGCGATGCAATCCCCCAATTGCTTAACGTTATGCAGTTTTATCGTTATTTGATGCAAACAATGTCCGAGGTATTACTGTACTAGATCAGGGATTCTCAACATATGCCCAAGGGCCGGATCTGGCCCATGGCAGCAACTCATCCAGCCTGTGCCCTCACTCCAACCGCTGCTTCCACTGCCGCCGCCTCAAACCATGTCTCCTCCGCTTGGCTTGGTGTGTCCCTAACGGTGCTCCATAGCAGGGCAGATGTTGTAAGGCCAAAGGCGGTGGCGGGACCGCTGCGAGCCCCCCACCTCTCTCCCATTACGGCAGCAGTGGCACCTATCTGACCTGCCAACAGTCTGAGGGGGTGTGAACAAGGTTGAGGACCCTTGTACTAGATACTAACCTGTCCCAGACCCGGCATGCCTCCTCCCAGTCGCAGAAGTCTATCCATATTTCCTAAAAAAAGAAAGAAACAAAAAATAACATACCTAAGTTCTAATATGTTTAGTAAATTGTTCTCTATAATATTCACCTTTAGCCACTCCTTATATCAAAACTATTGGTAGTAATTACAACACAACATTGGACTTCCTATTAATTAACACCACATACTAAGTCAAGAAGCTGTATTTCATACTAATTAACAACCTTACTTAAGCTGCACTGATTTTGGGTTATCCCCCATTTTGAAAACAAAAAACCATTTCTTATAATACTTTTTAAAACTGCAATTAAGAAAAGAAAAAAAAACCTCTTCTCTTCTGATATCACTTACCTGAAAAAGTTTCTTCTGCCTGGCAAAACAATTCAAAAAAACAAAACTTCCTCAGAATTTCCTTCAATGTGTTCAGAGAACATCAATATGAAAATTCAAAAGTGAAGTTTCTTAACATCCTCATTAGCAATTTCTGCACTAATTAACTTACAGCTTGTCAGTTAGCATAAAACTGCTAATGAAAGACACTGAACAAATTATAGATTTTAGAATTAGCATCAAAGCTTTTTAATGAACTCATATTATATCAAAAGAATGCTGAAAACATTAGATGTCTTTACTTAAAGTATTAAGGGCTATATAGTTGTTTCACATGCTTCAAATCTTGTTAAATGTATAACGCTGTAAAATGAGACCAAGCTACTATCATGGTACCTTTCCTTATATTGCTCAGTAGTAACATTTTTATAGGCAACATGACACCATTAGTCCCAAAGTTCTCAACACTAGGAACATATCTTTAAGTGGTTGAAACTGTTGCTTAATTATTCTGAGACAAAGCTAACCAGCCACCATTCCAAACTGAACACAGGAAGATCTTGGAATACCAACAACGCCACTATCTCAAGATCACTGAGAATACATATTTCTACCTCATAGTGTGTTTGTGAGTAGACGTCGTCCCAAGAACATGTTGATCTTTACTTTAGATCTAAGTTTGTAATAGATTTGAGAGGTACACTTTGTTTTTATATACCCATTGCAGAAACTTCTCACATAGCCTGTGCTTCAATGCTTGGCAAAATTTTAATGGCTAAAATCCTGTTGCTTAGTACAGTAATTCATAACCTGGGTAGTCCGGCTGAATCAATGGAATTTGCAGATAATTTGACTCACCATATCCTCAGTGATTAATGAGCCTTTTCTTGCTGCAACTTATTATGCTAAGCTTCAGAGTTTTAGCCAATATGTAATTTGACTGATGTAATGTGACTATTTGGAATCTTGCCTACATAAGTTTAGATTGGGGTTCCCAACCTATGGCCCGTTGGCCGGACCTGGCCCACGATGTCATTTCATGTGGCTGGATGCTGCACTTGGGAGCGGATACATTTACCTCAGCCATAAAATGAGCCCACACATGTGTAAATGCACCCACAGCTCTAATAAACGCAGAAATGGGTGCATTTACGACAGTTGTAAATGTGCCCGCTTAGCTGTCCTGGGGTTGTGGTCAGGCCTGCAGCGAAAAAAAGGTTGGCCACCCGTTTTAGATAGACAGTCAACATTGTCTAGGGGTTTCTCTTTGCAAACTGATCTGCTTTCACAAGCAAACAGACTCTTCTGACATGATACTGCACACTGGAATGCAAGAAAGGTTTAATAAGCATTAACCCTTTTTAATAATGGATTCCTAAAAAATTTAAAACAAATTTAATAGCTCTGTGATTCAGATATCAGGCCGAGATGCCAAAGGTTGGTGGGAGATAAATTCCCCACTGGGTCTCTTCAGAGAAGAGTCATGGGCAAACTGCATAGACCCAGAAGAAGGGAATGGAAAACCACTTCTGTGTATTCTCTACCTAGAAAACTCTGAAAAAATGCCAGAAATGACTGACGGCACACAATTATTATTTAAAATTTCTAAACTTTCAGAAACAAGAGAAACAAAAAGTATTGTGGGAACTTTAACTCAAACAAATTTATTTCAATATAAGATTTCAATGTAAGATGCAGGTGAAGGCATCTCCTTGGGAATACCCTGAAGGAAATGGTGAGCCACTGTGTGAGACAGAATGCTGTACTGGATGGGCTGTGGCCTGTTCCAGCAAGGCTGTTCTTATGTTCTAAGATTTCACACATAGCAATCCATTTTTCATCAATGAAAGCAGATACTGAAATAAATTTCTTAAAGATGCCACAATATAGTACTTTGTTTTTGCTCATATTTGCTCCTGAAGTAGAACTATACAATTAATTAAGAATGACTTAATAACTATAGTCTCAATACCCACTGTGAAAAGAAACAACACTTTTTTTTCTCCAAACTATAAATCGAATGTATGAACAAAATAAAACCATATTTTTAATATGGACATATACTAAATAACTATTTCAATTAAAATGTAGTGACTCTTGTACTTGTTGGAAGTTAAGTTACTTGTATTTCATTTTAACCTCTGAATTATGTTTTAACAAAAAAGTTTCAAAATAAATTCATTCTGACCAATTTTTTAAAAAATAATTCAACTCTACTATTAAAAGCCCCAATAATAAAACAAAGCACCAGAACATAGCATGATGATGATGATGTTCATACCTTGATTTCTTCACATATATAATATGCTAGGCATATGGGAAAACCTTACATAGAGTTATCATTTCAAAATTGGAACAAAAAAGTAGCTGTTGTGTTCCAGGGATTGTTTGACCTAAAGAAAATAGCAATTGTGTATTCATACGTCACAATTCACTTAGTTTTGTGTTAATCATAATTTATTTCTCAAGTAATAAATTACTTCAAGACAACCAAAGAAACTGTAAGTTATCTTTCCAATTTCCAGTTTCCTTTATCGCCTCTTTTGTCATCTTTTTTCACGGTGCTTGGCAACTGCAGAAATAAGCAAAAAGAAAGCCACAGTTGCAAGGCTAACTATCATGATAAACTATTGTTTAAATAAACCAGATTAAATTAGCCAACAGCAAAACATGGCTCAGAGCACAGTTCTTCTTCTTTCGTGTCCTGATCAAATCCTGGACTGCCAAAATGAAGCCACATTCTCCACTTTGTTGTTGCCCCAACCCAAGTCCTCATTGGTGCATGCCTCTGGCAGCAATCTGCAAATCAGCAAATGAGCTGGACTCTGTGTCTCCCCACATTTACACAGTGTGTTGTTTTCTGCCAGCAGCCCCCACTTGAGCATGTTGGACTTGCATTTAGGGACTCCAACCCACAGCCTATTTAGGGTCATCCAAGTGATATCGGAAAGGTTGAGATCCTCAGCTATATCCTCCTTTAATGTTGCTCCTTCCTCCATCTTCTAATTTGGTTTTGTTCTTGTGTACCCCTCAAGAATGTTTGTTTTTCTATTCCATTCCACTTTATTTTTGTATACCGCTCTACTCTGCCCAAAGGTGACTCAGAGCGGTTTACATAGGTGCATGCTGTCTGTAGAGCAGACAGCAACAGAAAAGTGAAAAAAGATACAATAATAGAGATATAGAAATTACATTAGAACACAATACAATAAAAAGCATAATCAACTACAAAATACAATGTTCAAAATACATATAGTCAAGAGTCCCAAATACACAATTAAGTAAGAAAAAACCCACGCTTAGCATAGCGACAAGCAGCTCACAGGTGGCTCCCATCCCCTGAGCAATGGAGTGGCTCAGGGGAGAGCTCGGGACTCCTCGGGCAGCGGCTTTTTCTCCCCTTCCAGCCGGCGTGGCTTGGAAAGGGGATGGCGGCGGCTCACAGGTGGCTCCCATCCCGAGCAATGGAGCAGCTCAGGGGAGAACTCGGGACTCCTCAGGTGGCAGCTTTTTCTTCCCTTCCAGCCAGGCGTGGCTCAGAAGGGGGGTGGCGGCGGCTCGCAAGTGGCTCCCATCCCGAGCAATGAAGCGCTCAAGGGAGACCTCAGGACCCCTGCGATAAAGCTCTTCCTGGATCTGAATTGGAAGACTTGAGGCTCACATATCCATTCAAAGAGTGTCAAGGGCTGTTCTCTTGCTTAGTTATCTCAGCATCTACTGCTATTTCTCTCCTGATTTTAGGTGAAGCAATACCAACAAGGGGGTATGTTTTCTCAACTGGTGTAGGTTTGAGGCATCCTGTCACTATACGCATGGCTTCATTAACAGCAATGTCAACTTGTTTTGCATGTGTTCCATACTAGAGCAGCATACTCTGCTGCAGAGATGCTCAGGGGCAAAGCTGATGTGTACTAACTTTGGGTTTGGTATTGAAGCAATGCTGCTTAAAAGAGAGTATCCATTCAAGTGTCACACAGAGGTATTTTGGTGCTAAACAATGCTATAATCGGTTTCCTTGCTACATAATATCCAACTCAATCCTTGCCTCTTGGTTTCGAAGGTGGAAAACACATACTGTACTTGAGTCTTGCTTGGAGCAGTTCCTGGCAGCTTACTAAACCATAGCTTGTTAGCCAAGATGGATTTTAAATAAGTCAGATTTCAAGAAGCCACACAATAGCTTGTCATGATTGTCAAATGCAGTTTTTGTTGTTGTTGTTCAGTTGCACAGTCGAGTCGGACCCTTTGCAACCCCATGGACCACTGCATGCCAGGCACCCCATCCTCCACCATCTGCTCAGCTGTACACCCATTGTGTCAACAATGCCATCTAGACATCTCATCCTCTGCCGCCCTCTTCTCCTTTTGCCTTTGAGCTTTCCCAGCATCAAGGCCTTCATGAGTGAGTCCTCTCTTCTCATTTGGTGTCCAAAGTACTTTAGCTTCATCTTCAATATTTGTCATTCCAAAGAGCAGTCAGAGTTGATTTCCTCCAGGATTGACTTATTTGATCTCTTTGCTTTCCAGGTACTCTCAAAATTCTCCTCCAACACATTTCAAAGGCCTCTATTCTTCTGCGCTCAGCCTTCCTTATGGTCCAGCTCTCGCAACCATACATTATTACTGGGAATACCATTTATTTTATTTTATTTTTAAATTTATATACCGCTTTCCTTATCATTTGACAACTCGAAGCGGTTTACAACAGGGTACAGAGATACAATAAATAATGCAAAATACAGAATAAGATATACAATAAAAATGTCTAATACAATATCCCCCAATCCAGACAGAGGAGCACAAAAATAGAATCAATACAAAAATCAATAATAAACATCAAATTAATAACAATATAAAATGTTAAGTTGAGGCTACAAAACTATAGCAATTAACCCTCTAAAGTGACCGCCACTACCTCCCACAGGAGTAATGGGATACCATTGCTTTGAATATGCGGACTTTTGTTGGCAGGGTGATGTCTCTACTTTTTATTATGTTCCTTAGGTTTCTCAAAGCTTGCCTCCCAAGAATTAGTCGTCTTTTTATTTCATGGCTGCAGTCACCATCTGCAGTGGGCAAGTTCAACTCAGGGAACTATTATATCTGCTACTGTGGGCAAAAATCCCTTAAAAGAAATGGAGTAGCCCTTATAGTAAATAGTGAGAAAAATAGCAATGGGATACAATCTAAAAAAATATGACAGAATCTCAGTCCGAAGTCAAGGCAAACCATTCAATATCACTGTAATCTAGGTTTACGCTCCAATCACTGTGCAGAAGAGGCCACAGTCAACCAGTTCTATGAAGACCTACAGCAGCTTATAGAACTGACACCAAAAATGATGTCCTTATCATCATAGGAGACTGGAATGCCACCATGACACTTGGAATTGACACCATGCTATGCTTAGAGTATAGACTCTTTACTGCTATTACTGCATTTATCTACATCTGTATGCTTGGGAAACCATGCTATGCTTAGAATATAGAATCCTTACTGCTTTACTGCATTTACCTGCATTTATCTGCAAATGCAGTTAGGATGAAGGAAAAAAAGTCTCATGTAGGGTGGGACATTCAATTCCCCTTTTATTGCCATCAGCCTAAAATTAAATAGGTGGCAAACCTGTCTTGGCATTAGGAATCAAAGTACTGAAATGTATAAAATAGGCATAAAGGCACAAGGACCAGATCAGACACTTTTTATCATCGGGATAATGCCAAGAAGGAATGTGTGAAATCCAATCAAGACAGGTCTGTCAAAAGGCAGAATAGATAACAGAGATTCCCAATGTGTTCTTTAGAGTAATTTTCCATTTGAATTCACTGTTTGGGAATAATCCTGAACCTGAATTCCAAAGTTTTGGAAGTGGCCAAGAATACATTTTTATAGTTAAAGTTTGGGAGATGTCTGATCTGGCCACAATGTCAAATGTGTTAGTTTCACCAGATTTGGATTACTTAATGTAACGAATATAGGGTTGCCTTTGAAAAGAATTCATCAACTTCAGCTGGTCCAAAATGCTGAAACCAGATTGCTGACTTGTGTGGTTATAGATAGCACTTAATTCTCTTGTTATGACAGGTACAGTAGTTATCAGTCCATTTCTGGACTCCATTCAAAGTGTTAGTTAAAAGCTAATATAATCTTATATACTGCAGCTTTGTTTCCGACTATGGGAATGATCATATTATCATATAAAATCATGTTCAGGATTTTTTTTTGACTTGCAACTTTCCAAGGTCATGCCTATCATGGAATTAAGTGGTGACTTTGTCAGTGGCCATCAGATATTCTGAATTTTTTTATTAAGAGAGGTTAACTGGTTTTCCATCAGCAATTCAAGCCTTGGACTTTGTCTATGGAAGGGGTTTTCAACTGGATGTGTGTTGTATTTTTCTTCTATTTATTGTTTTAATTTGTTTTCAGTTTTTTTATATTACTATTTACTTTAGGGTTTAATTTCTTTTGTCTATTTTATTATAAACAGCTTTGAGTCCATTTGTGAGAGAAACTGAAAATATAAGGTAACTAATGTACTTATCTTATTTATTAAGTAAATAATTTTGTACTGTTTTAATTCTGTTCTCAAGTTCATGATCACATACATGGCACTTCTAGGTGGCCTCCTATCTTGGCGCTGATTATGCCAAGAGCTGTTTAGATTTAGCAAGGCAGCTGCATAGTGTGACTTCAAAATATGCTTGTGACAGGTGCAGTCATAAAGACTCAAAGTTTTTTTATACTTCATCAAGATGTTGTAAGGATTTCGCTTTATGCTAAGTGAATGGACTTCCATAGGCAGAGTGATACCTTTCCTGTTCTTTCAGCCTTCTGCACAACCCAAATCTTGAAGGAAGACCTTCTGGAACAGATTGGAGAAAGATATGGAAAACTTAGGAAGAGGATAAATTCCCCGTCTGAGCAGAAATCTCACGTGGCACTGGATCTCAGCCAACATTTTAGTGATGGACAAACCACTAAGAGTTAGCCTTCTTCAGACATCAGTACACTGGCACAGGATAAATTAAGACGGAAGAATTTGTAATATTAAACATGTATCTAGATCCATAGCCTCTCTCAATACCCTAAACAACGGGACAGGGTTTCTAATCAAGTTAAACAATGCAGAGTAAGGTAAATCTGAGCCTTAAATTTGAGGGCAATAATTTGAGCTGTTTTACCTTATATTCACTTAGTTCTCTGTTCCTTATTCCACCTCTGTTCTTGATATCAGCTGGATCTGTAGTTTTAGGTGGATGTGAAGTTTACTTTCTGCCTAAACAAAAACAGCAACTATTAAAATATCAAAAACATTCCCATTGCTTTTAATTGCTGGCAGCACCACACACATACCCGCCCAATTATGTAGATACTGTATACGTATTTTCTGAATTTTACATATACAGTGGTACCTCATACAACTATTTTAATCTGTTCCACGGGGCTCGTTGTAGTACGAAACAATTGCTATATGATACATGCATTGTATAGCGATTTTCCCTATGGGATGCATCGTACAACATTTTTTTTTGCTAAGTGGTTTTTCCCATTGAAAAATTGTTGTATGATTTTTTCCATAGGGAAAGTTGTTATGTTAGACACCATTTCCCCCAAAATCTAATTGTTATGCGATTTCGTTGCTATACGTGACGATTGTTGTATGAGGTTCCACTGTACTAGACCGTTGCTGTAGAAGGCACAGAGGCAAAGTTTTGTTTTTCCCCACTACAGATCAACAGACGTTATGTAGTAAAATCTAAACTTGGTCATAATTAGAGTGAACTCTCTGAGACAAATGGGCCAACTCATGATTAATAAATCCCACAGATATCAGTGGGTCTTCTCAAAATATAAACAATCCTGGATCTACTCCTGTGCTATTATGTCAACTAAGAAAAAGTCATTTCTGAGTAAGATCAGGTCAAATATTTGCATTATGTAAAAAAGAAACAATAGTTTGATTTCATGTTTAAATCACTGGCATCTTATGTAAATAACAGCTGTACAAACTAATGACATCATCAAGCATGGGTTTTATTGCTCATTTCCTATTCCACCACTCCACATCAGCTTCTGAGGCTTCCTCAGGATTCCTTCTGACCTGAGAAACCTTTGGGAGCTGAAGAGGGGTGGGGGGAGCCTTTCTTCTTCTGCAGTATCTAATTCCGAATATTAGCGATCATCATGGCGATCAGCCATGAAGACAGTCCTGTGAATATAATGCTGTGGCCTTTCATCTGCCTTCCGCATCACAGCGTTACACCTGTACCACTGATCCAGCTCCGTGAGTCACTTTCTGATCCTGATCCCTTTTGGCACACAAAGTCCTCCTAAGCCCCAGGCCAGCATTGATGAAGTTCCATCAAGATGGATTCAAATGGGATTTAATCCACTTGGGGACCATCACCCTTCCCTGTGGACTTCGTCAAGGCCTCAGGGTTGTCAGGTTAGTTAATCACTGCCTGATGCTCGGCATTGAGTCACTGGCAATATGGTCTACTCTATTACCATAGCAGAATAACCTGGCCAGACTTGCCTTTAAGACCTGAAAATAACTGCTGATGGTTCTGATCTTGATGACAGAACTGGCAGCAGTGATTTGCAGGTATTAAAGGCTCCTCCCTCCAATCCTAAAGCTCTCAAAAGTTTCTACAGATTGAAAAGGATTCTAAGGGAACCTTGGAACCTGGAGGTGGTGTGTGGAATAGGAAAATTTAATTGGCAATAAAACCCAAGCCTGATGATGCCATCATCTTGCTCAGTCATAACATTATGGAGGAGAATTCTGGCCATTGTTATAAATTAGAGATGTAATGTGATTTATTCATGTTTTTCAAGGCCTACTGGGAAAATTGTTTTGTTAAACATTTTACTCATTTATTCAGATATCAATTCAATACAGTTCTGTGGGCATAATATAGAGTGAAAGATTGATAATACTGGAAAAAAGCACAAGCAATTTCATTTGAAATCCCACTTAAGGACACATTATGGGTCCAAATTAACAATGTAACTTTATTTTCATTTCAGGTTGTCATATTATAGGTGCTAACAAACCAATTTGATTCATCTTGGCAGATTTAGTTAACGTTCTCTATTTGAGCAACAAGGATTAAGACAATATTAAAACATACCAACTGTTGCCAACATTCAGCTACTGTGTATGCAGTGTGCTGACCTTGCTAGGCAAGTGGCATGCCATTCTCAAGTACATAAGTAAATTACATACTCAACCATATAAATGTTTGCAGACACACTTATATACTTGGGAGGTGGTAAGTATGACATGCCACTTGCCAAATAAATCAGCATATTAACAGCATTATACATACATCATAGTTGAATTCTGGGAAAACCTTTAGTGACTATCATGTTAGCTAATTCAGATGTGGAGGTAGCTGATGGAAGAATTAATAAGCATTACCCTTCTGCCCTCCACTGAAGCTCAAACGTTTGTCCAAGTACAGCCAATCCAGTCATAAGGAAACTTTGTAATTCAAGAATTTAGCTTTAATTAGAACTCTCCGTGTGCATTTAGAAATATCTCTTGGCTCAAGTCAGCCATGACCAGCATGAATCATACAAAACTCAACCCAGATCAAGGGTGGCTATAGTAGAAGGCCATCAGAATGCACCCTTGAAACTGCAACTCAATTTCTAACCCAAGATTAACTGAAAGGCAATAATAAATCTAAGAAATGTAGAGAAACCAACAAACCTAACAACTTTAACAATCCCTTATCACAGCCTATACTTCTCTTGTTGATGGTGGCTGTAATCGTAAATATCTAGAGGTCACCAGGTTGTCTACTGCTGGACTGAGAAAACGTCCCAAAAGCAATTGTAGGTAACTTAATAATTTCATGAGAACACGAAATATGGCGAGGCCAGCGGGCACACACACAGCTTTACCACCATTCCTCTGGAAAAGGCGAGGAATAGAAACTAGATATTTTTAAAAAGTCCATAAGATACTAGATAGTGACAGAGAGTTATTTTCATACCCCATTTTTTAAAAGTTCTTCAGCAGAAAAACAGCGGACTAGAATTTTGACAAAATAACACCATCATTTTTGTCACAGCAGCTGAAGTATTAAAAATCTTAGATGGCCTTTAACACATGCACTTACTAGACCACTAGCAGCTCTGACCACTGTAATTAAAAGTTATGACGCTGCTACTTCTTCTTTCGTGTCTAGGTCACTCTAAATTGCCAAAATGTGGTGAGTTCATTCAGTATTTCCTTCCACCTGACCTAGTGTGAGTAAGATTAACCGGCACAAGGTTGCCATTGCCTGAGGTACGTCCGATTGTGGTTAGAGATGTAAAATTTCCGGAAATTTTGAAGCTCAGAAAAAAAACTGGTTTTTTTCAGGAGGAAACGGAAATTTTCGGAAAAACTGAAAATAAACTGATACCATACATATTTTTTTTAGAAATGATTTATAAAATATTTGAACCCAGCCTTATCTTAAAATATTTTATTCATCATGTTAAAATAAAACATTCCATAATATATTTTTATTTTTTTTCAATTTCTGGGGAGGGGCGGGGGGACAAAAAAGGCTTCAGAAAAAAACGGGGGGGGGGAACAGTTTTTTCTTCAATTTTTTCTGGGGCTTTTCCGGGGTTTCACATCTCTAATTGTGGTTCAAAAATCGAGCAACCCTCCGACTTATGAACACCTCAAGATACATATTTTTCAAGTTATGATTTTTCTCCATAAACCGGGGTCCCGACTTACAAAAAAACCCAATTTACGAAAAAAAATTGTAACTCAAAAATTCAGTTTTTAGTGCCCAAAATGGCGGTGTTGCAATTTTTTGCACTAAAAATCACTCCCAGCCACGCCGGAAGTGTAAGAAAAGGAAGCAGCAGCAGCCAGAAGGTAGGAAATATCTCTGGGTTTTTAAAAAGTTTTTATGTATGCCTCAAGTTACGAAAAAAATTGAGTTACGAAATAGGCCAGGGAACTGATTTTTTTCCCGTAATTCGGAGTTTTACTGTACCATAATCTTTGAGGAGGCTCTACCAAAATTATTGAAGCCCAGAGATAGCCTTGGAAATGTTTTAGACTACAACTTACATAACCCAACCATTGCCCTCATGGCGCAATGGCTAAACTGCTATACTGCAGCCAAAACTCTGCTCACATTCCAAGTTCGATTCTGATGGGACCTAGATTGACTCCACCTTCCATCCTTCTGAGGCCGGTAAAATGGGAACCCACCATGTTATGGGCAAAATGCTAATTATCTTGTGAACTGCCCAGAGAGTGCACTAAACACTATGGAGCAATATATAAGTGTAATTGTTACACTAAGAGACCGCATCGCCCTAAGAACAGCTGTCCGTTTAACCAGAGCCGACCGGAGGGGCTCCCTAACTGTTCCATCAGCCAGGGGCCCCCAACTATCTGGCACAAGAAAAAGGGCCTTTTCCGTGTTCACTCCGGTTCTTTGGAACCTCCTGCCAGTAGAGCTACGGTTACAGACGGAGCTGCTGCCCTTCAGGAAAGGACTTAAGACCTGGCTGGCAGGGGAGGTGTGGGGCCCCGAGGGCAATGTGGCTCCTGCTCACTGGCTTTTACCATGAGATGTACCCTCTCTCTGCTTCTCGGGTTGGGTGGGATTTTTAATGTGGGTGGGGGTTTTAACTGCTTTTATTGTATAGGGTTTTAGATTATGTAAGCCGACCTGAGTCGGGCTTGCCTGAGTAGGCGGCAAACAAGTTGAAATATTAAATTAAATTAATTATTGCTACTGTACTGAATCCAAAGGGCTTCAAGATGTTTGAAATTATGTATAATTATCTTTAACATTCAAGTCTGGCCAAGTTATCCTGCTATGGTAATAGAGTAGACCATACTGCCAGCAACTCAACACTGATTGTCAGATGGGTGGTTAACTAACCTGACAACCCTGGCCTTGATGAAGTCCACAGGGAAGAGTGATGGTCCCCAAGTGGATTAAATCTCACTTGAATCCATCTTAATGGAAGGCAGCTGCTTCATAAATACTGGCCTGGGGCTTAGGAGGACTTTGTCTGCCAAAAGAGCTCAGGACCAGAAAGTGACTCACAGAGCTGGATCACTGGTACAGATATCATGCTGCAATGTGGAAGGCAGATGAAAGGCCACAACATTATATTCACAGGTCAGTCAGTCTTCATGGCTGATCGCCATGATGATCGCCACTATTCGGAATCAGATACGGCACAAGAAGAAGAATCCTTAACATGGCCTAACTTTATAATGGGCTGAGAGAGGCTTTGATTTGGTGTTAACTCAGCTCCTCCTCCGTCCCAAAACTTTTTATGACTTTTTTCCCCTGGTTGATCTCACAAGATGCTAATGATCATTTCAAAACCACTACAATCAGTGTACATTTCAGTTTGGATTGTACTAATAGCAAGGAAGACTGGTCTTTAAAAAACAACAACCCGCTGGACCCCATATCTAAGTTCTGACAACTGGTTAAGCACTTTACCGCAGAAAGACACCTTACTTCTCTATGAAGGAACACAACAGAATGAAGATTCATAATTTCTTCACACAGTGCTTTGGAAATCCTTGAGTTTGTGGGCTTTTGACCATATAAAATAACACAGTTTCACAGCTTCACAAAGAACAATTTATAATCTACTAGCAGGGGTACCCGGCATTGCCCAGGTGGGGGACCCAACCTGGGACAAGGAGCAACCCTAGCGCGCGCCCCCCCGGGCTTCCCGGGGTGACTTAGTAGGTTGTGTGTGTCCTGTGTGTGTGTATTGTGTGTGTGTGTATTGTGTGTGTGTGTCATGGGTGGACAACACACCCACCCACACAACACACTCTGACACCACACACAACACCCACACAATACACCCACCCACACAATACACACTCACAACACACACAACCTACACACAACACACTCCCAGGCCGCTGCATCCTGGGGTGTCCCAGTCGGCGGAGCAGGCCCTGGGCTGGGCTCGGGATGCCTGAGAGGGAGCCCTGGAGGCGGAAGAGGGATATCCCCCTTGTGCAGGTAAGGTGGGCCCACCTTACCTGGTGACGGCGACGTGCAGGAAGGTGGGCACCCAAAAACCCTCCTCCTCCAGCGCATGGCTCTCCGGTGCACGTCCAGCAATGGGGGTAGCAGATGAAGCCAGGTGGGCAGCTGCGCTTTGCGGTGGGAGCCACAAGGGCAGCACCGTTTTTTGCCGTGGCGGCCTTCACCCCGCCAAACAACCCGCACCGCCATTGCTCCCCTCGCCACAAGACGCAACCACCTGGTTGGTTGTGTCTCTCCGCGTGCGGCCAGCAATGGGGGGTAGTGGATGAAGCCGGCCGGGCAGTTGTGTCTTCGAGCGGTCGTGTCTTGCGGCGGGGGGAGCAATGGCAGCGCGGGTTGTTTGGTGGGGTGAGGGCCGCCATGCCAAACAACCAGTGCTGCCCTTGTGGCTCTGGTCACAAGACGACGCAGCCGCCCGCCCGGCTTCGTCCACTACCCCCATTGCTGGATGCACGCAGAGACGCACGCCGGAGGGGGTGGTTTTGGCTGACTGGCCGTCCCCCTTTTCCCCCTCTGGTCGGCCCCCCACCCCCACGGGGTGCCTCAGGTGGATGGGAGGCTCCACCAGGGCGGGGGGCGGTGCCCGCATAGTTCCTTTTAAGGTGGTACGGTGCCCCCGGGTTCTATTTGCTTCCCGAGGTATCCCCCAGGAGGGTGGGGGACTCAGGCCAAGGTAGAGTGAGGCAAAACAGGACGAGGCAGGCAGCCAGGAAGGACAGGGGCCATTCACGCTGCCGCCCGACACAGGCCCAGAGGAAGGGGCTGCGTCCTCCTGCCGAATTGGCATCGAGCCAGTGGAGGAGACTCCCAACCCGGGAGGTGGCAACACGCCTGCGTGGGAATCGGCACAGGCGCAGAAGCCTGCCCGGAGTTTTTTGCGGCGGCGCTGGCTGCAACTCCGGACAGTCGTCTGCGCCTGTGTGGAGTTGCGTGCATACGTAGTGCTGCCTCCCTGGCCATCGCATGCTGCCAGGGGGAGGGCTTTTGAGGCCAGTTTTTGGGGTGAAGGAGCCCAAGGAACGCTGCCAGCCCAGCAAAGCGCTCCAGGTAGGCGGGGAGCGCATTTGGGGGGGGCAAGGTGTTGTGGTGTTACAGTCCCAAATGCGACGACACCTTGTTTTAAGGTATAAAAATCATGGGTACTTACAAACTAGGCTTTGCCTTGCTGATGCAACAATAACTCCAGGTTATATTGGGGGTTCTTCGCTCATTTTGCCATTGGGCCCAGTATGATGGTTTCAAGTGGCATTTCCTCCATTGAGGGGACCAATGACCATCACCCCACCCAAAAGGGCTCTTCTACCCATAGCAGTAGGTCCCTTTGGGGAGTCAGTTTATTTACCGCCGCCCAACACTCGTTGGACTGGCTGTGAAGGTGCACCTTATTAATATCATCAAAGCTGCAGCAGACCCGGTGTTAAATCCTGCATGTCTCATTTCATATGTGCCACAGGAGATGGCTCCGTGATCATAGTGTGTGGGTCACTTCATGTCAAGCTGGGATCCACCTTAAACAAATTCATGGCAATGGCATTTTTCCTGCTTCAGGAAAAAACGCATTCTCGGATACGAGTTGCAGCTGCCACAATATTGGGGATAATCTTCATGACACGACTACAAGAACGGAGTAAAAACCTGATATAGACTTGCACCCATCAGTGCATAGCCTGCAATAATTAGACCAATTAATGTCCTTTTCTTTGAAATAAATGTTTTCTTCAACCTCACTGCCTTTCAAATACCATACAACAAGCAAAACAGTGAAATAAGCAAGACCTGTGCTTTCATCAATTTAAAAAGCAAAGAATTTACTATTTTAACCCTACCTATTATTTGTTGCCTCAATGTTATCAGAGATATTCTGAATTCTTCCAGATATTATTCAAAAGAGGAACACTGCTAATTTTCCTTGCACATTCTTCTCCAAGCGTATACAGAACAGCACCCTTCACATGAGGAGAAATTAAATTTTCAGCTGTAGAGTGATTATCACACCTAGTATTAGTCAGTAATACAATAGGAGGTTTTAAGCAAATTTTTGGTATCCTTTTTAACTAACAACCAGAACAATGTCATATGTTCTTGTTTTGCTAGGTGGTGAAAAACCTTGAATTCCTTGTTTGTATAAGCTGGCATGTTTGTAAATGCCACAAGAGGAACCAGAGTTTTGTGCTAGCACTGGAACATACTTCCCCACACAGTATATGTTGGGACTTAGGACATTCCTCATATCCTATATTGTATATGAAAATCCATACTTCATGTATTAATCACAATATCTGCTCTTTGTTTGAAGAACTGAAGACTGTTCCTTCTCACTCTTTTGTACTAAAGTGTAGTCATGTCCTGAGAAATTATTGGTGATTGGTTAATACCCACATTATGTTTCGGCTGTTTTACTGTGCTGGTTTTCAACCACTGATCCATATCTGATAATGCACAAACTGAAACTGGGACCTATTAAAACGGTTGCCCCCGGCGACTGATGGATCCTGTGAGATTCCAGAGGGAACTGGGATTATTTCCTCTGGCACGAGTCAGCCAAGGTTTTGGTTTCCCTCTGGAACAAGGGGGTGGCAGCTGCCTTGGATGCAATCACGCTGCTACGGCCTCTCCACACACATAGGCCCTGCTCTTCTCCATGGTTCACCAAGGAGCTCAGGGGGCTTAAACATGCAAAAAGATGCCTAGAGCGCCACTGGGTGAAGACTAAGAGTGACTCCAACCAAACACAAGCTAGAGCCGCTATTAGGGCCTATCTTGTGGTGTTAGAGGCAGTGAAACACCAATATTTCATCGCTCTTATTGCCTCTGCGGATAGGTGACTAGGTCCCTTCTTGGGGAGGGGTGCTGGTCCAGGGTTGCAAGGGTCAGCTGATGATTTAGCTTATTATCTGATGAAGAAAATTGCTTGGATTCGCTCAAAGTTTAACCCCAACGTGGATGGGGGGAGTCTGGAGCTGACTGGATCACGGTCTGGCCATTTTATCTGGGATCAGCATGATCCAGTTGTCCCTGAAGAAGTGGACAGGCTCCTTGGATCGGTCTGCAGCACTAGCTATTAATTAGATCCTTACCCTGCTTGGCTGCTTAAAATGGCCAAGGTGGTGACAAGCGATTGGGTCAGGGCAATAATTAATGCTTCTTTGCGGGAGGGGGTGTTTCCTGTACCCTTGAAACATGCTTTGTTGCGTCACCTCCTGAAGAAGCCATCACTCGACCCGACAGTGTTAGCTAACTTTCGGCCTGGATCCAACCTTCCCTTCTTAGGGAAGATTTTGGAGAAGGCAGTGGCGTGGCAGCTCCAAGGGGTTCTGGATGAAACGGATTATCTGCACCCTTTTCAGTCAGGATTCAGGCCCAGATATGGTACTGAGACGGCATTGGTCGCACTTGTGGATGATCTCTGGCATGAGCGGGACGGTGGGAATCCATCTGTTCTTGCTCTTCTTGACCTCTCAGCAGCTTTCTATACCGTCGACCATGGTATCCTTCTGGGACGGCTCTGAGGATTGGGGATCCAGGGAACTGTGTGGTCCTGGTTTTCTTCATTTTTGATGGACCGGACCCAGTCGGTATGGTTGGAAGGCAAGAGGTCCAGCCCTAGGCCCCTTCATTATGGGGTGCCTCAGAGTTCGGTGCTCTCGCCTCTCCGTTTTAAAATCTACATGAAACCGTTGGGGGAGATCATCCGTTCCCATGGGGTGATGTATGCTGATGATACTCAACTGTACATTTCGGCCTGTGGTGATCCAAGTGTTGCTGTCAAAGTCCTATTCAGGTTGGGGCCTGAATGGGGGACAATGGGCTACAACTTAATCCCAGCAAGACTGAGTGGCTATGGATTAGGCGCCCTGCGTTAACCCGGGAGCTGGATGGGGCTTCTTTGCCTCTAACAGACCCGGTGCATATTCCGGGGGTCCTCCTGGACACGTGACTCCTGCTCAATGAGCAGGTGGCAGTCGTGGCTAGGAGGGCTTTCCCACAACTTCATGTGATTCGCCAGTTATGCCTGTTCCTGGACCGGGACTTCTTGCTCATGGTCACACACGCTCTGGTCACCTCCAGACTTGATTATTGTAATGTGCTCTACATGGGGCTGCCCCTGATGACCATTCGGAGGCTGCAACTGGTCCAAAATGCAGTGGTTTGGGTGGTGATGGGGTGCAGGCGTAATGCCCGTGCCTCACCACTGCTTCGGGAGCTGCACTGGTTGCTGGTGTGCCTCCAGGTGCAATTCAAGGTGCTGGTGATTACCTTTAAAGCCCTATATGGTAATGGGCCAGGATACTTAAGAGATCGCATCACCCCAAGGATATCTGCCTGTCCCACTAGAGTGGACCGGAGGGGCTCTCTTATAGTTCCATCGGCTAGAGAGGCTCGCCTCTCCAGTACAAGGAGGGCCTTCTCTGTGTCCACTCTGGCCCTGTGGAACCTCCTGCCTACTGAACTTCATTTCCAGGTGGAGCTTTTACCCTTTCATAGGGGCGTGAAGACCTGGCTGGTGCAGCAGGTGTGGGGGCAGCCTGAGTATCTGTCTCTTGAAGTTTGGGATGTGGCTTTGGTGGGTTTTTAAAAAGAAATTTTGAAGAGATTTTTAAAGATTTTAATTGTTTTTAAATGTTAATGTGTTTTTACTGTTTTATTGTAAGCCGCCCAGTCTCCTCAGCGAGTGGGGTGGCGTCAGAAATCCAATTAATTAAATAAATAAATTTTAAATTTAAATTGATGATGAAGGGAAGAGACGTAGAGAACATCCAGGGATCTCATTCATTGAACACTGCTCACAGGACTGACCATGTGCCTGTTTATATATGCAGTACAGTGGAACCTTGGTTAACAAACAGTAACAAACGGCTCAGTTAACATAAAAATCACATAACAAAAGGAAATCCATAGAAAATAGTGGCTCGGTTTACAGATTGTTCCCCCAGAACCGATTAATTGGTTTTCAATGCATTCCTATGGAAAATTTGGTTAAAGTAATTTTGCTATATGAAACATCCCAGAAAATGCATTAATTATGTTAACCAAGGTTCCACTGTCCACTGATATGGCATTACACTATTTATTTTGAGTCATAACACTCTTCTTCAGAAGCAACTGAAACCAGATGCATTGAGATAAATATATACATATGTCTTCAGCGGAAAGGGAATCAAACTCCCAAAAGTTCAGTAAGAACAATCTTGCATGCTATCCACCTCTGGCACACGAAGGAGGGCCTTTTCCGTGTCCGCACCGTCCTTGTGGAACCTCCTGCCAGTAGTTACTGGAGCAGACGGAGCTGCTGCCTTTCAGAAAATTAAAAACCTGGTTGGCAGGGCAGGTGTGGGGCCCGGATAGAAGAGTGGCCCCCGCCTGTTGGGGGCGGTGGCGTTGCCATCATAGCCAGGGAGTCACTGGGAGTCACCAGGGCTACCGCTCCACAAATTCTGGGTTGTGAGGCCCTGCTTCTGCGTCTGGGCTTTAAGGGTCTGTTGGGAGTCTTACTCCTGTACCTGCCCCCTTGCAGGGTAAGGGACTCCCTGCCTGAGCTCCTCGAGGCCATCTCAGCGTTGGCGTTGGAGTTCCCTAGACTGATGGTTCTGGGGGACTTCAATTTGCCTTCGCTGGGGACTGGCTCCGGGGTGGCTCAGGAGTTCATGGCTTCCATGGCAGATATAGACCTGATTCAGGTAATTCAGGGCCCGACCAGGGGCAGTGGCCACACACCAGATTTAATCTTTTTGTCGGAGCGGTGGCAGAGTGATCTGAGACTACGGAAATTAGACATAACACCTGTGCCATGGTCAGATCACTATTTGGTGGCTCTAGACTTCCTGGGTGCGACGCTTCATCGTAGGGAGGCAGGGCCTATTAGAATGGCCCGTCCCCGGCAACTGATGGATCTTGATGGATTCCAGAGGGAACTGGGGGATTTCCCTCTGGATCGGCAACACGATTCGCCCGAGGCGCTGGTTGACCTGTGGAACAGGATGACAACAGCGGCCTTGGATGAAATCGCACCACTACGGCCTCTCAGAGCTCATGGAGCTAGGTCATCTCCGTGGTTCACAGATGAACTGCGGGAGCTCAAACGGGCAAAGAGACGCCTAGAGCGCCGCTGGGTGAAGACCCAGAGAGACTCCGATTGGACACTAGCTAGAGCCGCTATTAGGGCCTATCTAGTGGCGATGGAGGTGGTGAGGCGGCAATACTTCACCACCCTTATTGCCTCCGCTGATAATCGCCCGGCCACCCTGTTCCGGGTTACCAGGTCTCTCCTTGGTAGGGGGACCCCGGTGCCTGGTTGGCAGGGGTCGGTTGAGGACTTTGCTGACCATCTAGTGGAGAAAATCGATCGGATTCGCTCTGGGTTTAATCCTGGCGTGGATGGGGAGAGTCCGGAGGGAGCTGGAGTACAGTCTTGCCATACCATCTGGGACCGGTTTGATCCAGTTGCCCCTGATGAAGTGGACAGGCTCCTTGCAGCTGTGCGCGCCACTACCTGCCCATTGGACCCCTGTCCCACCTGGTTGGTGAAAGCCTCCAAGGCGGTGACAGGTGACTGGGTTGGGGCTGTGATCAATGCATCATTGCGGGAGGGGGTGTTTCCTGCACCTTTAAAACATGCTTTGGTGCGCCCCCTCCTGAAGAAACCTTCCCTCGACCCAGCTGTCCTAACCAACTATAGGCCTGTCTCTAACCTCCCCTTTTTAGGGAAGGTGTTGGAGAAGGCAGTGGCGTGTCGGCTGCAGGGGGTGCTGGATGAAGCGGATTATCTGGACCCCTTTCAGTCAGGATTCAGGCCGGGATATGGTACCGAGATGGCATTGGTCGCACTGATGGATGATCTCTGGCGGGAGCGGGACGGTGGTCACCCATCCGTCCTTGCTCTTCTTGACCTCTCAGCGGCTTTCGATACCGTTGACCACGGTATCCTTTTGGGACGGCTCCGAGGATTGGGAATCCAGGGTAATGTGTGGTCCTGGTTTTCCTCATTTCTGAGGGGTCGTACCCAGTCGGTGTGGTTGGAGAGTGAGAGGTCCAGTCCTAGGCCCCTCAAATGGGGGGTGCCTCAGGGCTCGGTGCTCTCTCCTCTCCTATTTAACATCTACATGAAGCCGCTGGGTGAGATCATTCGTTCCCATGGGGTGCGGTACCATCAGTACGCGGATGACACTCAGGTGTACATCTCGGCCCATGGGGACCCCAGTGATGCCGTCAAAGTCCTTTCCAGATGCCTGGAAGCTGTGGGGGTCTGGATGGGGGCTAACGGGCTACAACTGAATCCCAGCAAGACTGAGTGGCTATGGATAGGGGGTCCTGCGTTAACCCGGGAGCTACCATCGTTGGTTCTGGATGGGGCTATTTTGCCCCAGACAGACCCGGTGCGCAACTTGGGGGTCCTCCTGGATTCATGGCTACTGCTAGAGGAACAGGTGGCGGCTGTGACCAGGAGGGCTTTCGCCCAACTTCGGGTGATCCGCCAGTTGTGCCCATTCCTGGACCGGGACTCCTTGCTCATGGTCACTCACACTCTGGTTACCTCCAGACTAGATTATTGCAATGCGCTCTACATGGGGCTGCCCTTGACGACCATTCGGAGGCTACAGCTGGTCCAAAATGCGGCAGCCCGGGTGGTGATGGGGTGTGGGCGTTATGCCCGTGCTTTGCCACTGCTCCGGGAGCTGCACTGGTTGCCAGTTTGTCTCCGAGGGCAATTCAAGGTGCTGGTTTTGACCTTTAAAGCCCTATATGGTAGTGGGCCGGGTTACCTAAGAGACCGCATCGCCCTGAGGACGTCTGTCCGTCCAACCAGAGCGGACCGGAGGGGCTCTCTAATTGTTCCATCAGCCAGAGGGGCTCGCCTCTCTGGCACAAGGAGGAGAGCCTTCTCCGTGTCTGCACCGGCCCTCTGGAACCTCCTGCCAACAGAGCTACGTCTCCGGACGGAATTGCTGCCTTTCAGAAAAGATCTTAAAACCTGGCTGGCGGGTCAAGTGTGGGGTGCAGGTGGAAGGGTAACCGCCATTGGGTGGTTGGTGTAGAAGAACTCTTCCCCATGGTGCCTTTGGATCCTGCAGCCCTTGTTTTTAGGGGGTGGGTAGTTTTAACTGTTTTAACTGGTTTAACTTGTGTTTTTAATTTTTATTGTGAACCGCCCTGAGTTGGCTTTGGCCGAGTGAGCGGTATATAAATGTGATAATTAAATTAAATTAAATTATAAAATGAAACCTCCCCATCTTTTTAATGCGGGCAGTTTTAAGGTGGTTAGTTTTTAATAGGTGGGTGGGTATGTTGGGGTTTTAATTGTTTTTAATATATATGTTTTAATCCTGTTTTGAGCCGCCCTGAGTTGGGTTCGCCTGATTGGGCGGCATAGAAATTTTAGTTATAAATAAATAAATAAAAAACAGGTATACAAGAATATTTTATTTGAAGGCTCGTGAAATTGAGAGCTATTTTTGGGATCAGAAAAGCAGCCCATTAAAAGCTGTGAAGGGCTGCAGATGCATGTCATGAAGTTCTCACACATTTTGTCCAAACACCAGTCTGTAACATATACCTCAGTTCGGCCTCCCTCTGCTTCCCCGAGTCTTTGCATGGTCACAGGCCGACTTCACTTTTTTGCAGATCTGTAGAAATCTTTCCAGAAATTCAGATAAGCCTCTAGATCCTGTTGATATATGTACCTTTTTCTGCAATTATTCCATTTTTTGTGTGTACCCTTAACATCCTGGTTTGTACCCCTGGGGTATGCATAACAATGCCAAACAAGATTCTCTGCAATACATTATCCATGTACAATTTGGCAGCAGTTTAATATAATGTTATTATTTCTCTTTGATTTTACACATCTTACTAGATTTGAAAAGAGCTTTTCAAGTAACACAGAAGCCCCAGCACAATCCAAAACAATTCAAGTTTGAGAGGCCAATTTGTTGTTGTTATGTGCCATCAAGCTGTCTTCCAAATTATGAAGACCCTATAAATCTCCAAAATGTCGTGTCCTCAATAGCACTCCATGTCATCTCCTTTCTTGGGGCCTGGAATGTATATTGAACATTACCAGTCTGTAGGCCATTGTTTTGTTAGCATATTCTTGTTAGGATTTTGACAATACTGTATCTGGCTTGAAATAGTCCTACTGGGATCCAAGCATTATCCTCTATGGTAATGGAGTAGACTGTACAGCCAGCGACTCAACGCTGAGTGTTGGGTGGCAGTAAATAATCTGACTCTCCTATGAGGCCAACGGCTACAGGCGAATAAGCCCCTTTGAATGGGGTGATAGTCCCCCTCAGTGGAGGAAATGCCACTGTAACCATCACATTGGGTCCAATGGCAAAATGAGCGGAGGATGAACCATTTCACTATTCTGATTCCCAACAGCCATGGAGGCGGAAGAGACCATGCCAGATCCCATCTACTCCTGGTGATTTCTTCCTTCCTCATGCTTTCAGAGAAGTCTTCACTTTCTAGAACTGCAGCTTCATCATTGTAGGATTCCTCTCTGAAGAAGTCTGTCATCCCTTTATCTCTTTTGTATAGGGCTTTAGAACACTGTTTCCACCATCTCTTTATTTTCTCCTGGCCAGATACCGTATTTTTCGCCATATAAGACGCACTTTTTCTTCCCCAAAACTGGGGGGGAAAAGTTGGTGCGTCTTATATGGCAAATACCTCTTCCCGGGGTCCTCGCCATTCGGCCCGGGAATGGGAGGCAGGCGATGGCGGGGCTCCGGCGGCGTCTCCTTTTAAGCCCTCCCGGCAGGCAGGGCTCGGAGGGCGGGGAGACGCGCCTGCCTCCCATTCCCGGGCCGAATGGCGAGGGCCCCGGGAAGAGGCAACGCGGCGGCGGCGATGGCGGGGCTCCGGCGGCGTCTCCTTTTAAGCCCTCCCGGCAGGCAGGGCTCGGAGGGCGGGGAGACGCGCCTGCCTCCCATTCCCGGGCCCTCGCTGCTTGGCCCGGGAATGGGAGGCAGGCGCGTCTCCCCGCCCACCGAGCCCTGCCTGCCGGGAGGGCTTAAAAGGAGACGCCGCCGGAGCCCCGCCATCGCCTGCCTCCCATTCCCGAGCCGAATGGCGAGGGCCCCGGAAGAGGTAACACGGCGGCGGCGATGGCGGGGCTCCGGCGGCGTCTCCTTTTAAGCCCTCCCGGCAGGCAGGGCTCGGAGGGCGGGGAGACGCGCCTGCCTCCCATTCCCGGGCCCTCGCTGCTTGGCCCGGGAATGGGAGGCAGGCGCGTCTCCCCGCCCACCGAGCCCTGCCTGCCGGGAGAGCTTAAAAGGAGACGCCGCCGGAGCCCCGCCATCGCCTGCCTCCCATTCCCGAGCCGAATGGCGAGGGCCCCGGAAGAGGTAACACGGCGGCGGCGATGGCGGGGCTCCGGCGGCGTCTCCTTTTAAGCCCTCCCGGCAGGCAGGGCTCGGAGGGCGGGGAGACGCGCCTGCCTCCCATTCCCGGGCCAAGCAGCGAGGCCCGGGAATGGGAGGCAGGCACGTCTCCCCGCCCTCCGAGCCCTGCCTGCCGGGAGGGCTTAAAAGGAGACGCCGCCGGAGCCCCGCCATCGCCGCCACCGCGTTGCCTCTTCCCGGGGCCCTCGCTGCTTGGCTGAGTGAGGCAGCAAACGGAACAAACGCGCGGGGCGGCCTCCACTCCAGCTGACTCTGCTCGCCGGCGGGCATTCATTTGCCTCCTTACCCCGTCCGCACACAGCATTCCCCCCCCCCGTTGGCGCGAGCATACCCGCCCCATAGACTGTCAGAGGAGTGGTTGTTTTAGTCAGAAAATGGTGGGGGAGGAGAGAGAGAAAGGCTTCTCCGTCTTCGTGGCTCCTTGAGGGCTCTCAACATTCCTCCGAAGGAGGTTTAGGAAGATACCGGACCTCCTCTCTCTCACACACACACACCCCTTTCTGCCGTTGTACGCCCCCACACACACGTATTCTCCCTCAAGCCCAGGCGGGTTCGCCCTCCTCCACCAGCTGCCTGGAGGGGTCTTTTTGCCCCCTGCTCGGACTCCCGACCAGCGCCTACTTGTGTGGAGAAAAACAAGAGGTCGGGTTACTGAGGGAGCCAGGCAGGAGGGAAGGAGGGGGCGGCGGCTGGAGGAGCGAGCCGAGCATGCTTCTTTGGCTCGCAACCTCCTCCCCCGCCCAAAAAGAGCGAGCCGAGGCAGGCAAAAGCTACGGGTGATTAAATGCTCCTGACTGAGTCAAGGAGAAAGTGGGGAGGGGGGCGAGGGTCGCGGGGAGAGGCGGGCGCCGAGGGAGGTGGCGTAGCTGGACCATTAGGAAAGCTGAGCACAGGAGAATAGATGCCTTTGAGATGTGGTATTAGAAGAGAGTCCTGAGAGTCCCCTCGACGGCAAAGAGAAGAAATAGGTCGATATTAGAAGAAATCAAGCCTGACTGTCCATTGGAGGGACAAATAGTGAAGATGAAGCTAAAGTACTTTGAACATCAAATGAGAAGAGAGGATTCACTTGAGAAAGCCGTGATGCTGGGAAAGGTGGGGGGCAAAAGAAGAAGGGAGCGTCTAAAGATGAGGTTGATAGATGGTATTGTAAACACAATGGGCACAGAGCTTGGTGGGCTGAGGAGAATGGTGGAGGATAGAGGTGCCTGGAGGACAATGGTCCATGGGGTCACAAAGGGTCGGAATCGACTGTGCCACTGAACAACAACAAATGTACAGAGTTGCCAATTGCGCGCTCTTCCCCATGCACAGGCATCCGCGGCTTATTATATTTTCCCCCCCCACGCTCCGCGGCTCTTCCTTCCCCCTCTTTCCGTGGGAGGAAAGCGGAGTGATCCATCTTTCCAGGTGATCCATCTTTTAAGCCCTGCCTGCCAGGAGGGCTTAAAAGGAGACGCCGCCGGAGCCCCGCCATCGCCGCCGCATTGCCTCTCCCGGGGCCCTCGCTGCTTGGCCCGGGAATGGGAAGCAGAAAAGGGACGATGATGCCAGCCGCCTCGAGCAGCTCCCTGTCCCACCCCGGCAGCCCATGCCACTGGCCCCATTGGGGAGAGACAGGTACAGTACAGTATTTGGTTCAGAATCTTTTTTTTTCTAGATTTTCCTCCTTTAAAATTGGGTGCGTCTTATATGCCGGAGCGTCTTATATGGCGAAAAATACGGTAGTTTGCTTTTTTGTCGGTTATTCAGCATTCCAAATTAAACCTTAAATTTTCCTATGATTTCCTGGATCTTCTGGAAGATACCTCTTGTTTTCCCTCTTTTGTTGTTCTTTATTGTTTTTGGCATGGGTATTTGTTAACATTTCTCTGTGTCTCAATATTACAGTTACTGAGAAACTACATTTAGGGCTGAATGTAGGGTTCTCATCCTATTTCTTTCACCTTTTACTTTGTCTTTTTGTCTACTTTATAACTTTAAATGTTTCTTGCATCACCCATCGGATTTTACTTTTTTTTTACTATAGGAATCATCTTTTTTTCATAGTAAAGGTGAAGGTTTCCCTTGCTCAAAAGCCAGTCGTATCCAACTCTAGGGTTCAGTGCTCATCTCTGTTTCAAAGCCAAAGAGCCAGCACTGTCTGCTTCTGCAGATGTTTCTGTGGTCATGTGGCAGGCATGACTAAACACCGGAGCACACGGAAGGCTGTTTACCTTCCCACCGAAGTGGTCCCTAATTGATCTACTTGCAATTTCTTGCTTTCAAACTGCTAGTTTGGCAGGAGCTGGGACAAAGACGGGAGCTCATTCCGTCCTGGAGTACTCGGGAATCAAACTGCTGACCTCCCACCTTCCAGTCAGCGTCTTAGCCACTTTCCTAATAATATCTCTGCTTTCAAGCCATAGTTCTTCTGGTTCATGATCAAATCTGTTCCTTTAAATTTAAAAACAATGACATTAAATTCATTGGGAATGTTGTTTTGGCAATAAAATTATTTTAGTGTTCTTTTTCAGGTTTACTCTAATATTGCATATTAACAGTTCATGATCAGTACCACAATCCACCTGAGCTTGTTTTGACAAAGTGAATACAGTTTCTCCATCTCCTGTATTCAACTAGTCTATTTGTTTTCTATATTGGCCATCATATGATGACTAAGTGTACAGCTGTATGTTTGGTTGTTTGAAGCATGTATATGCAATAAACAGCTTTATTGGGCTGTTTTAGGACATTATTTAGGGCAGCTTTAGAATTTAGCTTTAGACAAACTCTTAATAGAAAACACCAAAGATAAAATCTCTATAGATCTTCCTAGAATTAGTCCAGATTTTTCTTTACTAATTATAAACAAAATTATAAAATTTAGAATGCCACAACAGGTTGTTATATTTTGTAATGTCTCAATTCATAGCCTCAAACTACCTCACAATAGTTCCTAATGAGGACAGCCTCACACTCAGTATTATTTCTCAAAGCAAATAGACCTGGAATGTGCCTTGCCATTATATCTTGAATGGCTCAACCAAGGGAGAGTTCCCATGGGAGAGAGCCTGCCATCCTAGCTGATCGAAAAAAATTTAAGTAGATAAATAGGGACCACTTTGGTGGGAAAAGATCTTGGAGATGTGAAAGGAGCCTCATTCAGGTGTCCTCTGAGCAAAGTTTCTCCAGTAAAAACCCTTTCCATCCAGAATAATTTCTGACTCATTATTATTATTAGTAAACAAGAACCTACTCCCTCTAGTTAAGAACTTTCAGGTACTCCCTGAACTGACTAGTGACTATACACTTATTTTGCTTCTCTTGCTCCTACTGGATCTGAGACACATCTCAAAAATCAGACTGTGTCTTGTATTATCCCTATTAGTCAACCAAGATGTCGTGTCAGCCTATTAGAGCAGAGGCTAAAGACAGACCTAAAGGAAGATGAGGTGTTAAAATTGATATCTTGAAAAAGAGAGAAGTGTTAAGATCCTATAATAATCTGATGCAATTTTTAAAAACTCCTTACTGGTTTTCAAGGGAATGGTTTACATTTTAAAAACAAAATCAAACATCTAAAGAGATGGTTTTATAAAGACTGCTGCAATGCAAAAATGACAGTAGCTACAGTACATCATTTTATAAGGTTGTCTCTGCATAGCATACTTCAAAATTAAATTTACATTTACTAGAAAAAGGAAATGTATAAACTGTGGAACAGAAGAAAAAAGCAAAAATAAAACAATTGTGGGCACTGTATTTTGGAAACTAATCTCAAAATCATAATTTAAAGACATTTTGCCTCTACAATCACTAATCACAGTGGATGTTTGATAAGGATAAACAGACTGATGGATTCACTGGAGTTGCCGATTTGTTCTCCTGCTTCATTTCTATCCCCAAGGCCTAGGCCAAGATTTCCAACATTTGGTTCTATCTTGTTCCCTGCTTTTGTGTTCCAATCACTCATGATTAACAGCATGTCTTGTTTTAATGTGTGATCTATTTCCTCCTGGATGGACACATAAAAATCTTTCAATTTCATCTTTTTTCAACACTGGAAGTTGGGAGCACTGAGTTGAATAATGGTTATGTTGAAAAATTCTCCATTGAGTCTTTTAACATTATCAGAATAAACAGGACAATTTCTGTGCAAAAGAGTTAATGGACATAAATCAGACCTTAGTTAGGAATGGAATACACAGAAACTTGTTTCAAATCATTTCAATCTGCCTGGAATCTCTACACAAGACTTGAACATTGCCACTCTGGAACAGAAATATTACAAGACAAGGATCCAGAGATAGACTGCACAGATAAAGTACATATATATGCTGGACACCCATCTCAAAGGTTCGAATATCAGTCAAGGGTTTCTGGGACATTATCAAATTTGAAATGCCACAACTAGTAGGTTGTTATTTACTCATACCACCTTTACAGAATAAACTTCAGAAGGATTGTCAGTGAATCGCAGACTACTTCACAAAACAAAGGAAGTAATTGGACTCTGGCTAGGTCACTCACACCATCCTTAATTAATTCATTATCAGATGTGTAATACCACGATGTTTATTTTGCATCCATCTACTAACCAATTAACAACTCAATAAAACCAAACTTCACAGTAATAAATCTGAACCCCCAATCAGGGATCTTCTGTTATTACTGGTTGTAAAAAGCCGCGCTGTTTTGTAAACTTATGTTATACTAACCAATTCTTGTGTACCTGTGTACCTGATATGTATACATTAATGCCACAAAGTCTCACTCTTATTCCTGACGAAGTGGGCTTGATCCACGAAAGTTAAAAAATACTGTACAGCAGTTAGTCTTTAAGGTGCCACAATGTTTTCTGACTTTTTGATTTGTTTACTCTCTGATATGGCTGCACAGACTAACAAGGCAACCACTTCAATAACAATTATTCAGTCAGATTTCTGCATTACAGTCCCTAACAGCCAAGGGGTTCTTATCCTTAAGGCAACTTTTATTTAGAATATTATAAAACACAGCAGTTAGTCTTTAAAGTGCTACAAGGTTTTTTGTTTTGTTTACTCCCTCATGTGCTTTATTTAGAACAGGGTTTCCCAACCTTCGGCTTTTTGGACTTCAATTCCCAAAAGCCTAATCTTTAGTGTTGGCCTGTTTATGGGCAGCTTTAAAAATTATTGTAACTTGTAGAGCAGCTTTTGTAGCAGCATCCTTAAGAAGAGGTCAGCCTAGTGTTTCCTAACCTTTGGTTTATTTTCAGACTTCAATTCCCAGAAGCCTAAGTCAACCGCCCCCTCAAGCAGTGATCAGCCAATTTACTGACTTAGGCTTCTGGGAATTGAAGTCCTTTAGAACCAAGTATGAGCTTTAAACCTCTTCAGGCCATGCCTTCTAGGGTCTCCCCAGCCCAAAGACTCTGCAACCTGTAGGTTTCAAAGCCCAGTCCAGCCCAAGGCTGCAATTACCTGGGTTCCTGCCTCAGGATGTCCCAGCAAAATTAAAATGGAGAGAATGAAAAATCAAGTAGCGTGGAGATTGGCTGAACTCTTATCTTACCCCTTCCAAAGATCAGTCAGGTTAGCTGGATCTAAGTTGTTTATTTCTTCAGGTTCATAGGTAGTTCCGGATACAAAAAGGATCAGGATACAGCAAATCAAAAATACATCAGGGTTTCCCCATAACAGGCTTTCCCCACCAAAGAAACATAATCTAACTATTTCTAAGTCACCATTATGAGCAGCAGCACCAGGTGAGGTGCTGATCCTCCATCATTCTGGATCAGAGTGACCATGAGGTCTGGTAAAACAATGGAGGCCTGACCTCCCCTTTTGGCATAAGGCCAATCAGGGTCAAAAATTAACTAAACAACACCTGGCTTTCAAATCAATTGGCTATCTGTGTCAGGTGATGAAAGAAGAGCATCTTCAGCCAGGGTGGTGAACAACATTCCTTTGCACCATTTGGCTATCAGCATCCCCATAAAATTGCAAGAGGAAGTCAAGAAGCCCACCCTCAATACAGGGGCAGAACAGCTCCTCTCAAAGCAGTTGAAGCAACAGGGAAATGCCATATCTGATGACTAGTGACATATTATTGCACCAAGTCCCCACAGAGTTTTTAAAAAGGACTTTTTTTCCCCCGGGAAGAGCCAACAGTGGCTTGTTAAGAGGAGTGAACCTTATTCCCCCTGAGCAACCTGAAAGCCCCTTCCCTCGCCAGCCAACCAACCGCCGTCCTTTGGGCACCTGCATGGAAGGAAAGAGAGCGGAGATTGGGGGTGGGCCCTCAAGAAAACTCAGCCCCGTCTCTTTTTAAAATAAAATAAAATTATTCACACTTCGTGGTGGAGGTGGTGGTGGTGGGCCACATGAGATGGTGCCATGGGCCACATCTGGCCCGCAGGCCGCAGGTTGAGAATCCCTGCTCTAAGTGTTTAACCAAGTGTCTATTTGCCGCTTCTGTGTACATATTTTATGTTATTTATATTTATTTTAATTTATAGATGTGTTTTTATTTCTTCCGCTCCCCTCTCACTCCTGGCGGGAGGAAGAGCCAAAAGTGGGCTATTATAAACTTCCCTCAGCAGCGCCGGCCTAACCTCGTTTAACCGGCTATAGAAACCCAAGTTTCCCTACTCAGGAGGCTCGGTCTAGTCGGTTACATCCGGGCACTTTTCCCCCACCCCGTCCCTCAAACCAGCAGTTACGCGTCCCCCCCCCCCCCCCCCCCGCGTGCCATTCCTCGTGGGAGGGGGGCGTTTGTTTGTTTGTTTGACGCGCCCCCACGCACGGCCTCGAAAAGCCTACCTTCCGCCGCCGTTAGAAGCCCACTCCTGCTTGGCGGCCCCACGCCTCTTTCTTCTCTTCCTACTCCGGGCAGCCGCTTTCCGCTCAGCCGGGCCCACGATGAATCAGCTCGATTCATTCAAACCTCGTACCTTTTCCCCAGGCCTCTCCCGTAGACGTAGATTAGATACACTTCCGGGGTCAAAGGGTGATAACAGCTTCAGTTTCCTCGCCTGGTCTTCCGCGCACGCACGGGGGCGGGGCGGCCAATAGCGTGCCCCCAAACTCGGCGCCATGGAGACGCAAGGTCCCGCCCACTCCCTCGCTCTCTTTTCCGTGTACGGCTTACGTCACGGCGCTACTCGTGCTCCCCCCGGCCCCCTCCCCCCGGCCTTGTGTGAGTTGCTCCTGGAGTCCTGAGGGGTGCTGGGTGCCACTGGGTGCCACTGGGTGCCACTGGGTGGGGTTCCTTCTGTTTGGCCAAAATCTACGTTATGGAACGAGTTGCCTGTGGAAATTAGGTCTGCTCCCATAATTACGGCATTTCGCAAGCAGCCAAACATGTTTTACAGTGGATTTACAATGACCTCTTGATCTTAATCTTATGAGTTGCCTTTTACAGGTCGTGGATTCAAGTTGTTGTTTCTCTCTAAGTCAGGAGTTCACAACCTTTTTAAGCCGGGGCCGGGTCATGCTCCCTCAGACAGCTTCGAGGACCCTTCCTCCACCACATGACACTTCCTGGTGTGGTGGAGGTGGTGGTGGGCCACATGAAATGGTGCTGTGGGCCACATCTGGCCTACAGGTTGAGAATCCCTGCTCTAAGTGTTTAACCAGCTTGAGTGTACATATTATTATTATGATTATAGTATTTATATACCGCTTTCCTTGCAAAAAAACCAACCCAAAGCGGTTCACAATTACAAGATCAGATATAAACAACAAACAATAACAATGCCAACAATATTACTCTTTGTTTAGCTCTGTCTGTAAATGTTTAGTTTTGTTGATATGAATTGTTAATTATATTATTGCCTCAAGTGGCTAAGACGCTGACTGGGAGGCGGAAGGTCAGCAGTTCGATTCCCGAGTACTGCAGGATGGAGTGAGCTCCCGTCTTTGTCCCACCTCCTGCCAACCTAGCAGTTTGAAAGCAAGACATTGCAAGTAGATAAATAGGGACCACTTTGGTGAGAAGGTAACAGCATTCTGTGCACTCCAGTGTCTAGTCATGCCTGCCACATGACCACAGAAACGTCTGCAGAAGCAGACAGTGCTGCTCTTCAGCTTTGAAACATGAGCACTGAACGCTGGAGTCAGATACGACTGGCTTTCGAGCAAGGGAAACCTTTACCTTTACTTTAAAATTGATTTTATGGTGATGAACCCAGCCTGAATTACTGGGGCTATGTTATTGGAATAATTACTTCCTCTACATTCTCTTTAATTAGAATTTCAGTCAACCCACCTCTTATGTTTACAGGATATTTTTAATCTGCACATGTAGAGAACTTTGTATGCAAATGTTTGGTTCACCAAGTACATATTCTTAGCCCATGACAAAATGCAGTGATAGCATGCTATGAAGATGCATTACGCAGTGATCCACCATCAGCAAATCAGAGACTCCTCAGGATTTGCACAAGGTCACTAACCACTACCATTCTATTAATTATAATCTCATAGTTTCATAGTGTAGTGGTTTTCTTTTGTTTTAAAGGTGCATGATTTTTTTAAAAAAAAGCCCTGTGGGAAAGGAATGGCTGAGGGAGCTAGGTATATTTCAGCTAAACAGTGAAAGGTAATATGATAGCTATTTTCAGGGGAATATTGGCTCTGTTCTGAGTCAATCCAACCCATAGCAAGAGGTCCCAAAACAGATTATTTCCTACTGAAAAATCAGAATTTTTTTCCACCTTGATGTGAATAGCATAACAGTTAAGGAAATTTAATTCTGCACAAGGAATATCTGAATGGCTTTTATATGAAAGATGAGGAAGTCTGTTTTCTGAATGGCATCATTCATAAAATAAAAAATAAATAAAAGGGCATGAGATTATTTATCCTTTAAAAACAATGTATGAGGTTTTGTAGTTTATATACCTAAATGTGTAAGCTAAAGCTAAAGTTAACCCTCTGTACCCATCGACGCCTCAATGATTTTACAAGATTCCAGTGTTTTGTAACAACAATCATCTTGACAGAAGCAAAAAATGTACGCATGAAGCTCCTTTGTCAGACAAGGGATTTCTGTTCTTTTCAATGGATGGAGGAATTCCAAGTACATAAATGGATTTGAGTACCAAGCTGCTACTTTCATTGAGATAAATGAAGAGCCACACATGTACCAGAATCTGTAGATTTGAGTGAAAAGTTGTGGTGGCTTGTGGCCTAATTTTCTTCAGCTTTTAACATAATTATTCAAGTCATATTTTACACTCTTTATAGCACTGTCATGACTGAGTACCTGTAGCTTAAAAAACAACATGAAATTACTGTACATGTGTATAATCATATCTGCATGGCTGTCCTATTCATGATTACTCTGCTGTAAGTTGTTATTATTATTATTATTATTATTATTATTATTATTATTATTATTATTATTATTATTATTATTATTATTATTATTATTATTATTATTATTATTATAGGTTTATTTCACTGTGCTGAGTGAAGCTCAGTCAATATTAGTGTGTATGTTAAGATTACATTAGATAGTCCAGCCTATGTTTCAATACTGGCATAATAGTAAGATTTCACAGTGGCTAACACACATTCTTTAGGATAGAAAGTATGCAAATAAATGTTGTGGCAGCTTTACTCCAGCAAAATTAGACTAAAGTTGCATATGAATATTCCCCCATATATTTTGTGTCCACTAGATTTTTGACATGCTGTGGCTTAGCATCATATTTTAGAAGTGTTTGTTTGTTTTATAAGTGTTGGAGGTTTTGTTAATTGTACAACAAAAGCAGGACAGATATTAAGCTTGGTCCCCCTCAACATTCCTCCCTGCCAGATTGCCAAGCTAATGGCTACTCAGGCAAAATTTAAGGTAAGAAGGAAAATAATATTTACTTACTACATGTGCTCAGAAGTCTTGACAAGATAGTATCAGATTATTAGTACAGGGAGGAAAATTCAGGTCTGCTAGTTTTAAAAAAGCAAGGTTTTCTCACCCTGTGTTCAAGAGGATGCTGATAGAAGTGCCTCTTCTAGAAGGTAACCAAACAACAGACTAGAACAAAGAAAGGTCACTGGATGTTCAAAAATGAAAGCAATGGATGAGCCAAGTGTGTACAAGGCTAAAAGAAACTGTCTCCCCTTAGGGATGGTAGAATGGGGACAGCTATATCCACAGTAACGAAGATTTAGGAAGTATCAGGGCCATCCCAAGACCTTTGGCCATCCCAAGACCTTTGGATTTAGGGCCATCCCAGGAACTTTTGCTGAGTGATGGCCTCAAACATACAAAAGCCAACTACACATACTGTAAAGTATTTCTGTGATGAGATGGGTAAATTAGGGAGCACAGGGCATGCTGCACTTAGCATATTGCTTTCTCATCTGATGTCCTGTTATTGCAATCCAGCCCTTTAATGCAACTACAGTAAAACCCTGGGTTATGACGAAGTCCGTTCCAACAGCCTCCATTGTAACCCGAAAAAATTGTAAACTGAAACATCCATAGGGATGCATTGAAAAATAAAAAAACGGTCCTGAATTGATTGTTGTAAACCGAAAAAAATTATTAAAAATTTGTAAACCAGGATGGCATTTCCATAGGATTTATGGAACTTAAACCGAGGTGGTTGTAACCCGGGGCTTTACTGTACTTCGTTCTGACAAATAGCAGGGAATGACCCTGGAGCAGAATCAAGATGGAGGGCACCATGGAACTTGACAGCACACAGATCCCACTCAAAAGGAAGGACTAAAGGAAAGAAATTATTCGCTGGGTTCTGACTAGTCCAGGTCTTTCTACAATAAAACATTCTCCCTTCTCTTGGATGCAGCCCTTGTGACTCTCAAACATTTTCCAGGGAGTTTGGTAGACATGAGTTGAAGGAAAAGGAAAAGGAATGAGGAAAACACAAAAGGATCTGAAACGTTTGTGATATCTCTTGTTAAAACGAAGCATTCAGATTCCAGAGGCTCTCTTTCAGAAACTAACAAATTAATCCCAAATGAAAACATTCATGTTTTCCCCCATTCATAATCATCCAAAAGTCTCATCCAGATAAACAAAGAGATCTTAGCCTATCACTGGAATGTCAGTCAAATTGGTGTCAGACAGTCTTCTTAGGGAAAGGCACTCCAGAGGTGGGCCACGCCATGCCTAGTATCATTACTCAGTATACCTTCTCAAGTGATGGGATAATGGGTCTTTTCCCCCAGATCTAAGGCCATAGTCAGGATCTAGCAGGCAGAGGCATTTATTTTATACTTTTATGTTTTGAAATTTGTTAAAAGTATAATGTACTATTTTCTTCATGGAAAATAGTTTCTAAGTCTGAGACTTGTTTGGAGTCTTTTCATCACAAATGGAAGCAACTATTGAATATTACATTAGATATGCACTTCATTTTTCGTGTTCTAAATCTTTCCTACACAGAACTTTACATATTATTTTTTATACATTTTCACAAAGTTTATTTTGTAATATTGCCTCAAAAATATTATGCAATCAATACACATCTTTCCTCCCACCAGCTTCAGTTCCTGGCCCAAAATAGAAAACTTGTTTATGTGATCCACTTTTCCAAGTTCTCAAAACATTAACTAGCTTCTTCTTTGCTTCCTCTTTTACCCTATTGGGTGTCAAGGGAGTTAACTAACTAGCATCTCTAATGTGTTTCCACATTCACAGAAGTAAAGGGGAACACCTCAGATAATTAATTTTTTCTCAACTCATTATCCCTTCACTTCAGTGCAAGGAACAATATAAAGAATATAAGTATAAATAATATTAAATTCAGGGCATGTGGTGGCTTACTCGTCAAGATGCTGAACTTGACAGTTTGAGACCTGAGTGCTGCATGACAGAGTGTGCTCCCATCTCTCTACCAGCTCCTGGATAGATAAATAGGTACCACTTTGGTGAGAAAGGTAACAGCATTTAGTGTGCTCCGGCATCTAGTCAAGTCTGCCACATGAACACGGAAACATTTGCAGACACAGACAGCACTGGCTCTTTGTAATCGGAGAAGAGTACCCTAGAATCGAATATGACTGGCTTCTGAGCAAGGGAGACCTTTACCTAATACAGTGTTAGATTGGCAAATGGTCTGATGGTTGATGTTTGGCTGGGTAGACTGTGATCCATGGGTGGGGGCAATTGATCTGGAGGAGGAGGAGAGAGGTTAAGACAAAGGGAAGCCCATGAAAGGGTTTGAAGAGATATTGGTTGAAAGGAGGAGAAAACCTGAAAGGTTTTTTTAAAAATAAATTTATCTATAAATATAAGGACTGTCTAGGGAGAGAATATATGGGAGAAGAGACACTGTGGGAGCGGAAGATATGTGATATAATGGAGGGGTGGAAATATTAGCAATGGAGGGGTGGAAATATTAGCTGTCTGATTTCATCCTAGGGGTAGCACAGAGTTCTCTCAGACTGTTGCTCTTGGGGTAATTCAACTTCCATGCAGAGACAAGTCTGTGGATGCAACTGTGGAATTCATGAAGTCCATGGCCTCTCTGGACTTTCCCACCATTCCATAGGGCACATGTATAAAACTGGTCATATTCTCAACCTGGTGTTCTCTCAAGGAGATGATCTGAGGGTAGTGAACCTTTCTACCACTCCCTTCCCTAGGCTGTGCCATTATCTGCTAAAGTTCACTTTGAGACTATCAAGCCTCACACACACACCCTGTTGGGCATCCTAGGACTGTTGTACATGTGTTGGAGGGGAGGGGAGGATATGATTAGTGTTGATATTGACACACATGCAAATAATTTATATTCGTGGAGTAAAACTAGTGGTAGTCCCACCTGGAGTATACCAGTATAGGACCTGCTAGCCACCACTTATGCAAGTCTCATTGATATCAACACACAGTTAGGAAAGGATACAGAACTACTGATTGGTTTAGAATAGGAAAAGGAGTACGGCAAGGCTGTTTAGTGTCTCGCACGGAAGACAAAGAAGGAGTCGCAATAAGGACTAACACAGGTTTATTCTTGGATGGCCAGGGTGAACTTGAGGTAATGGCGGATGGTACATCACATTATATACAGTAACGAAACACATTTGAATCTGGTTGCACGGTGGCTCATTGGCTGCCACCGTTGGGGGCGTCGACTTGAGGCACGCCCCCCTCTTCTGTAGTTCTTCATGCGGAGAAGTTCCCGCGGCTGTCCGTGATTTGGGGATTGAGCCATGTGAGTATGAACGCTCGCATCCGCCCTTAATGGGCGGTCCGCTCGCGTTCCTTTAGCAGCTGTGATACATTGTGATATGGGGCTGGTTACATTCATTTACTTAAAGCAACAGTGTCCTTGCATACACAACATCCCTCCCCCCTAGGATGGGACGAAGTCCCTTAACCATTGTGGCTTTCCGCACGTGCGCCTGGGGCGCGTGTCAGCTTGCCCTAACACAGGGGAGCCCGTGGCTCCTGGTCCCGCGCGGTCTTGTCCTGCAATGTAAGGTGGGGACTCGTTAGTGGTTCTGTGATGAGGCTGCGGTGACCTTGCCTGTGGGGACGGGAATGGAATGAACAGTTGGGAAGTGAACCCTTGCCTACCGCCTGCAGGCCCCGGGGACCCCCCTAGCACAAACTTCGGGACTGACGATGAGACCCTCGTGGACCCGCTGTCTCCCGCTGCCTGTTCGGGGGTCTGGGGACTTGCGGCTGACGAGATTCCGCTGGCTGCCTGTCTTTGCGGCGCTTGTCTCTTGGGGGCCGGGACTATGGTGTACTCTAGCATGCCCGCGTTGCGGGGACTGAAGGTACCAGGGGCTGAACTGAAACCCCTCTTCTCGCTAGGACGGGTGGGGGACCACTCCGCTAACTCCCCCTGGTACGAAAAATCATAGTCAAACTCGTGCTCCTGGTCATAGTCGGGGACAAACTGATTCCTCTCTTTAATTTCGCCCTCGTGCGCCTCCGTGTCTCCCCCTTGGGTAATGTGGGTGGGGGAGGACCCTAACGCTGATTTCCCCTCGCTGGTGACCCTTCTTCGGAGCTGGTCGGCGTGCCGTCTCCACAGTAGCCCTGAGCTAGTCTCTACCCTGTAGGACACTGGTCCTGTCTGCTCGATGACCGACCCCGGTACCCACGCCGGCCCCGAGGCCGCGTAGTTCTTACAGTAAACCGGGTCCCCTGTGGCAAAGTTCTTGGAGTTCCCCCCCCCTAAATTTATATTTCTCCCCTCATCCTCCACCCTGGACGGATCCATCCGGTCAAACAGCGTTGCCGGGCGTCTCTTCATAAGCAGCTCGGCTGGGGAGAATCCTGAAGCTAAGGGGGTGGTCCTGTAGCTGATTAGGAACTGGCACAGGTGTAGGTTCAGGTCGCCGGGGCCCATGCGCCGCAGTGCGTCTTTCGTAGTGCGCACTTGGCGCTCTACCTGACCGTTTGTGGCGGGGTGGAATGGGGCAGCCGTGATGTGCCTGATTGCGTTCCTCTCCATGAAGGTTTGGAACTCGGTCGACGTGAAGCAACTTGCGTTGTCGCTCACGAGGACGTCTGGCAGGCCGAAACACGCAAAGAGTTTACGCAACTGCTTTATCGTTGTCGCGGAGGAAGTGCTGCTCACGGGGATTACCTCCAACCACTTGGAGTAGGAGTCGACAACCAGTAGGAACGTTGCCCCACGGAAGGGCCCCGCGAAGTCGACATGGATACGGGACCACGGTCCGCGGGCCGTGTCCCACTCTCTATGGGGTAGCCGGGGCTCCTCGGGCCGGGAGCTCTGGCAGCTCTCGCACGTGCCCACTAGGCGCTCTATGTCCGCGTCTATCTGTGGCCACCAAAAGAAGCTTCTAGCTAGGGCCTTGGACCGCACGATCCCTGGGTGGCTGGTGTGCAGTAGCTTCAGCACCCTTGCCCTTAACTTTTCTGGGATAACCACCCGCTGGCCCCAGAGTAGACAGCCCCTTTCCAGGGAAAGTTCTACCCTGCGCCTACAGAACGGCTTAAACGGTTCCTCTGGGGGAGTAGTGGGCCACCCTTTCCTCACCCATGAGCTAACGTGGGCTAGGATCTTGTCGGCCGCCGTGGCTTTGGCGAGGTCGGCCGGAACAATGGTGGGTGAGTCGAGGGACTCAATTAACATAACCTGGTGGTCCTGCTCTACCTCGCATGCCGGGTCCCCCATGCTAGGGAGGTGAGACCGGGACAGTGCATCCGCGTGGGAGATCTCCTTACCTGGGCGGTAGACTAACTCGTACTGATAGGCGTTGAGGAATATGGCCCAACGCAACATCCTGGGGGACAGTATTTGGGGAGTGGGTTTGCCGGTAGTGAAGATTCCCAGAAGCGGCTTATGATCCATCACTACCGTAAACTCGCGGCCGTATAGAAAATCATGGAATTTTTTGGTCCCTGCAATTATGGCCAGGGCCTCCCTATCCGTTTGCGCGTAGTTGCGCTCAGCCTTTGAAAGGGACCTAGAGTAATATGCCACCGGGGCCTCCCGCCCGCTCTCTAACACGTGGCACAGGACCGCCCCCACCCCCACCGGGGACGCATCACATACTAGTACTACTGGCTTCCTTGGGTCAAAATGTGTTAGGACCGCGTCTGAGGAGAGGAGTGATTTCAGTTCTCGGAAAGCTTTCTCTTGTTTATCCCCCCACCGCCAAACCGCGTCCTTTTTTAGTAAGGCGTGCAGTGGCTCCGCAACCGATGCTTTCCTCGGCAGGAATGAATGATAAAAGTTAAGGAGCCCCAGGAACGACTGCAGCTCCGGCTTTGCGGTGGGGCGAGGGGCGTTCTGTACGGCCGCAACCTTGGACTCTGAGGGTCTGATCCCTTCTGGGGTTACCTTGAAACCTAGGAATTCAACCTCCCTCGCAAAAAACACACACTTGTCCTTCCTTAGGCGAAGCCCCGCTTTCTCGAAAACCGAGAGAACCCCATCTAGTCTTTTCGCTAGTTCTACCTCGCTCCCCGCTGTTATCAGCACATCGTCGAAGTATGGTAGAACTCCTGGAAGCCCCTTTAAAAGGCGTTCCACGAGGGACTGAAAGATCCCGGGGGCCGAGTTCACGCCGAACTGAAGGCGCGTTACCTTAAATGCCCCCTTGTGCGTCACGATGGTCTGCGCAGCGGCAGCGGCTGGGGTAACTGAGAGTTGCTGGTAGGCTTGGGCCAGGTCTAACTTGGCAAAACACCTCCCCCCATGAAGTGTGGCCAGCAGGTGGCTGACCACGGTTACCGGGTATGCATTTGGCCGAATGGCCTTATTAATCGTACATTTATAGTCTGCACAAATCCTGACCTCCCCGTTTGATTTAAGGGCCGTTACAATCGGCGTCTCCCACTCGGCCGAATCAACTGGAACCAAAATCCCTTGCCCCACCAATTTGTCCAGTTCCGCCTCGATTTTGTCCTTGAGTGCGAAAGGCACCCTCCTTGGCTTAAGGCGGATGGGCCGGATTTCTGGGCCCAACTCGAATGAAACTGGGGGCCCCCTATAAGTACCGAGCCCCTTTTTGAAAACGTCCGGGTGTGCATTGCAAACGTCCTGCATTGGGTCAGTCTCAGTGGCGTGGATGCCGGACAGTTCTATTCCCAGGGGAGCAAACCACTGCGTTCCTAGGAGGCAACACTTCCCCCCCTTGAGGACCACTAGGGGCAGTCTTTCGGAGAAATCCTTGAACTTCACCTTGAACTTCCCCACCCCCAACACCGGGATCCCATTTCCCTGAACGTCCCGCAAATGGGATCGCATGGCCCGCAGCTTGGGCCGAGCCTCTGGGGGAATGCGCATGTACTCCCTCTGGGACAGTATAGAGTAGGACGACCCTGAGTCTATCTCCATTTTTACGGGGCACCCCTGCAACTGTACCTCCACGTAGAACCGCCGGTGCTCCAGGGCCACGCGGCGTACGCCGTCCTCGCCGTGGACGGTGGAAACCTTCCTGGAACCGGCCGCCTTCCGCTGGTGGTGCTGGGGATGACTGGAGCCGCCTTTGTCCTCGGTTCGCCCGCGCCTGCATACTCGGGCGATGTGTCCCTTTCGACCGCAGTTGTGGCACTCGGCCTTGCGGAAAGGACACCTCGTGCGGTCGTGGGCCGCGCCACAGCCGTCGCAGCGGCGGTCTTGCCGCTCTCGGTGTTGCCGCCGCTCCCCACGCTTCCGTACCTTCTGGACGCCGTCGTCGTCGCTGGTGTAGGAATCTGCCGTTGCGGAGGAGTCGTCGGAGGTTTCTGGAGTGCCGGCGGGCGACTTCGGTGCCCGCCAGGCTGCCTTCGCCGGAGTCCGCCGGGCCGCTTGGACAGGGGACTTGGCCCGCTCGGACGTTGTGCCACGGGCCTTGAACACCTTGACCCCGCTCCTGGCCGCCTCAGCCGCTTGCGCCTCTCGCAACACCTCATTGAACGAGAGGTGCTCGTCGCGGGTCATGAGCTTCCGTTGCAGCTCTTCGTCCCGCAGGCCGCACAGCAGGCGGTCTCGCAGGGCCTGGTTCAGATCGTCCCACTTGCAGTGCACAGCCGCCAGCCTGAGGGCCGCTGCGTAGTCGGACACGGACTCGCCTGGGCGCTGGTCTCGCCGGTGGAACGCGACCCGGGCCGGAAAAATCGAGACTGGGGGCTGGAAGTGTGCCCTCAGCAGCTCCAGGAGTTGGTCGATCGGCACGGCTTCAACCTTCTTTGGCGCCACCAAGTTCATTAGGATGCGCAGCGTGGCCGGTCCCACCTGGGCCAGGAAATGGGAGCGTATCAACGCGTCGTCGTCGACGCCGGCCGCTTCCATTGCGTGCCGAAACTGGCACTCGTAGAGCTCCCACTGCTCAGGCTCGCTGACGTCGAACTGGTACGTCTTGACTCTGGGATTCGCCATTATCCCACCTTCGTCGCCAATTTAGTGTCTCGCACGGAAGACAAAGAAGGAGTCGCAATAAGGACTAACACAGGTTTATTCTTGGATGGCCAGGGTGAACATGAGGTAATGGCGGATGGTACATCACATTATATACAGTAACGAAACACATTTGAATCTGGTTGCACGGTGGCTCATTGGCTGCCACCGTTGGGGGCGTCGACTTGAGGCACGCCCCCCTCTTCTGTAGTTCTTCATGCGGAGAAGTTCCCGCGGCTGTCCGTGATTTGGGGATTGAGCCATGTGAGTATGAACGCTCGCATCCGCCCTTAATGGGCGGTCCGCTCGCGTTCCTTTAGCAGCTGTGATACATTGTGATATGGGGCTGGTTACATTCATTTACTTAAAGCAACAGTGTCCTTGCATACACAACAGGCTGCACATTATCACCCTGCTTATTTAACTTACATGCAAAGTACATCATGTGTAATGCAGGGCTGGGCAAATCACAAGCTGGAGTTAAGATTGCTGGAAGAAACATCAACAACCTGAGATACGCAGGTGATACTACTCTAATGGCAGAAAGTGAAGATGACCTAAAGAACCTCGTGATTAGGATGAAAGAGTAGAGTGCAAAAGCTGGTCTGAAACTCAACATAAAAAACAAACCCCAAGGATAATGGCATCCGGCCCTATCACTCCCTGGCAAATAGAATGGGATGAATTGGAAGCAGTGACAAACTTTACCTTCTTGGGTTCCAAGATCACTGCAGATGGTGACTGAAGCCATGAAATAAAAAGATGCTTACTCCTAGGGAGGCAAGCTATGGCAAACCTAGGCAGCATAATAAAAAGTAAAGACATCACCCTGTCAACAAAAGTCTGCATAGTCAAAGCAATGGTATTCCCAGTAGTAACGTATGGTTGTGAGAGCTGGACCATAAGGAAGGCTGAGCGCAGAAAAATAGATGCCTTTGAACTGTGGTGCTGGAGGAGTTTTTTGAGAGTACCCTGGACTGCAAGGAATCAAATTTGTCAATCCTGACTGCTCATTAGAAGGACAAATATTGCAGATGAAGCTAAAGCACTTTGGCCACCAAATGAGAAGAGAGGACTCACTTAAGAAAGCCTTGATGGTGGGAAAGATCGAAGGAAGAATGAGAAGGGGGCACCAGAGGATGAGGTTTCTAGATGGCATTGTCAACCCAATGGGCATAGATCTGTGTGGGCTGCAGAGGACAGAGGAGCCTGACGTACGGTGGTCCATGGGGTCACAAAGGGTTGGACTCAACTGTGTGACTGAACAACAACAAATGACAGCGTGTTTTGATGTTTTAAGTTGAAGAAAACCATTCCATATTTTAAAGTAATAAATCTTTTGGAGAATATGTTAAGAATTTGGTACTTCAAGGTTACTATTGGAGATGCTACTAGCAAATCCTTTACCATTAAGAACAGTTTACTACCAGGATCAGTTCTATTCCAACTTTTAAAAATATTATATACCACAAATTAATTTTAAAAGTTTTTGCTATGCCAATGATATGGTAATAGCTATCGAAGCTAATTACCTCAAGGATGGGACTGCGGTGGCTCAGTGGTTAAGAAGCTCACATTGTAAGCTGGAAGGTTGGCAAGTCAGCAGTCCAAGACACAAGGAATGAGTGCTCGTCTCTGTCCTAGCTCCTGCCAAACTAGCAGTTTGAAAGCAAGAAATTACAAGTAGATAAATAGGGAAAAGATCTTGGGGACATGAAAAGAGCCTCATTCAGGCATCCCCTGAGCGGAGTTCCTCCAGCAAAAATCCTTTCAAACTCAGACAACACCTTTGTGTGCTTCTGACATGATTTTTTTTAAAAAAAAAAAAATCTCAAGGATGGGAACATATTCTCACTAAAGATTTGAGAGAAGTCAATACTATGAGCAGTGGAGGATATGTCCAAACCTGAATAAAAGCTAAATATGTGCTTTCTATCTAAGTAATTGAAGAGCAAATAAGGAGGCGACGCACGACATGGCCGCTTCCAACATGGCGGCGGAGACGACGGGGAAAGATGGGTGCCACGAGGAGGAGGCGAGCTCCGCAGCGGACTGCCACAGCCACTACTGGCCACCCCGCCGACACCGCACGTCCTGGCCCGGCACTGGCCTGGAGGTGGCCACACGAGGGCTGGCAGTGGTGACCGGGGACCACCCACCACCACCACCCTGCTGCACGGCCGTGCCTGCTGCACTGGCAGCTGAGCAGGCCCCGTGCTGGGCCCCACACGCTTCGGAGGGAGCCCTGGTCGCCAGGACAAGAGGCGCCGGACCCTGCCTGGCCTGGTAAGCACAGGGACAAACCCCCGTGCAAGGCTGGATAATCGGCTAGTAAAGGGATAAATGTATTTATTTTGATGACCTGTAGACATCTTTGTGAGGAATGTGGGTACAAAGTGCATGCACATCCATTGTGGTCAGGATGGTGACCTCTGTGAGGTTGTGGATGGACTACAGTTTCTTTTGGAATTTGGTTGGATAATAATAATAAAGTTTTATATATATACCACTTTATGTCAGCCCGAAGGTGACTCAAAGCGGTTCACAAGTGAAGCGTGCTGCCTGTGCAGCAGACAGCAGCAAAAAACAATACACTATCAATATAAATACAATAAGCAACATACAAAACAATACAACATAATAGGTGTGATAAGAAAATATACAATGCAATTCAAGTACAAATGCAAATCAGAGATATATATATATATATATATATATATATATATATATATATATATATATATATATATATATATATATATATATATATAGAGAGAGAGAGAGAGAGAGAGAGAGAGAGAGAGAGAGAGAGAGAGAGAGAGAGAGAGAGAGAGAGGGGGGCAAGGATCCTTTATGTAGTTGTTGGTATTAAAGATACAAGGTTTCATTTGGTTTAGTAGTTGGGTTTGTGTGGATTCCCCATGCCCTGTGGGCATGGAACGGCCCTGGCAGAGGCCACTTCAGTCGAGAAAACTCCTGGCCCGTGGTTTCTGCGAGCACAGAAATTAAGGGGGGTGGATTAATGATAGGGTTTGATTCACCCAATTCCTTGACCTGACCAGCGGTTCTGCTGAGAGAGCGAATATCTAACTCCGTTACCCATTAAGGTAATCACTCATCTCCAAGGAGAGCATAATCCCCGGTGCAAACAGGGGCCATATTTACCCTGGTCTTATCCCTAAACAATGGTGTTTTCCCCTGTCAGTGTTTGCCCAAGTTAATTAACTTCCCCAAGAGAGATTTCCCATTAACCCGGGTGGATGGGTGATGTGATTTTCTGTCAGATGACGGTTTTGCCACCGTTGTGCTTTTACTCCTATATATGATGAAGTTTTCCCTCAATAAACTACTGATCTGATCTCGCTCCATACTGCCTCGTATCGTTTCTTGATCAGTCTCCTCCGGGACCTAACGGCCGTCCAGCGGCCCCGATTCCTACACCTGGTGACCCCGATGTGATCTACTCGAGAGTAAGCGACCCCCGAGCAGTCTACTCGAGAGTAAGCGAGCAACTCGGTCCGGTTCTGCGCTTGAACCGCGTCCGATCATCCCGAAGGACAGCGCGGCAGCTCGGCCGGTAAACCAGCCAGTCGGGAAGACGGCCTAAGCGGCGAGGCATTACCGAGAGGCTTCCTATAATTTGCTCCCAGCTTTCGCGGCGGCTTGCAGGTTACGGAAAAACGCGTTCCGCTCAGGGTCAGCTGTGAACCCCTGACAGCGCAGAGGCCACCGAGGGCCCATGGTAGGGGACCACGCTCCGAGCTCTACCAAGAGAATCGTCGCCAGAACCTATTACTTGCCCAAAGACGCGTCGACTCGTCCCGAGGAGGAAACTTCGGAGGACCCTTCGCAGGTAATATGGGGACCTGTCCTCAGCGACAGCGTCCGTCCGCTAGCCAAAGAACTCATGAAGAAGAGTTTAGAATCCTGGCCAGGGTGTTTCAGTTAAGATTTCACAGCCGAGAGCTACCAAGACTTTTGGCGTACCTAAGGGAGCACTGCCTGCTTTACCCAGAAGTAGGTACGTTAACCCTTGAGCTTTGGGATCAGATAGGAGACTGCATTCAGCAACCCCCGAAAGCTCCAGGAGGCGTAATTCGCACATGGAGTAAATGTAGGAAACTCTTAGCGGAGATAGAACCAGTCCGGGTAGAGGCCAAAGAACCCCCAGCGCCAGCCGAACCATCGGCGCCCACGGCGCTCTATCCGTCATTGCAGTTTAGGCAGAGTAGCGTAGGGAACTTTCCCTCGGTGACAGCTGCAGACGTCACCGACGGAATGCAAGGAATGGGGAGCGCAGGCGCTTCTCTGACAGTTCCGGGTTCCCTAGTTACCAAGAGTGCCCTTCAGCGCACAGTTGAGGAAGAACTGAAGAAGGGGGAATTGCCAGCGGAAGAACTAGCTGAGCTTAGTCAGATTTGTCCAATTCGCTTAGAGATGGATGCCCTCACAGGGGCCCAGAAGATAGTTCATTCACCAGTCCCGTATAAGCTTCTCATGGCTATACGGAAGGCCATTTCAGAGACAGGGCTCCAAAGTCGTTTTACTAGGGCCACTCTTCAGCAAGTGTGCGAGAACACCATGTTCATTCCACATGACTGGAAAGCTGTCATGCGGATGATGCTCAACCCTAGCCAGTACCTGATTTGGGACAGCGAGTTTCGCCTTGAAGCTCAAACTAGGGCTGCCAGGATGGGAGGCGCGGTAATTCCTGACCAGTTGTATGGTTCAGGTGCCTTCGAATCCATCGATGCGCAGATCAACTTGCCACTCGCCACTCTTCAGATGTCGGCAGAGGCTGCCTTTAGGGCTTTTTTCAAGGTCCCTGCGACCGGCAAAGCGGCTAAGAATTATACCGCAGTCAAGCAGGGGGCCCAAGAGCCCTACATGGACTTCATCAACCGCTTGGAGGAAGCGATTAGTAGGCAGATCGATAATGAGGAAACCCAGCAAGAGCTCATGATGAAGTTAACCAAGGACAATGCCAATTTAGACTGCCATAAAATCTTGCAGTCGCTGGGTAATCGTCCCGACTTGACTCTTACGGACATGATTAGAGCTTGCGCCGACGTTGGCACAGAATCCTATAAAATGGGTTTGCTAGCGGCAGCGGTGCAAGGGGGTAGGAGACCCAAGGGTAAGAATCAAGGGGCATGTCACAATTGTGGCAAGGTCAGTCACTTCGCTAGGGAGTGCCGATCCAAGGGAGGCGGACAAAATTCCGGCCGTTCCAAGGCTCCAAACACCCTGTGTCCGAAGTGCAAGAAAGGCTACCATTGGGCCAGGAACTGCCTGAACTCGGGAAACCGGCAGGCGGGCACGTCTCTGGCCCCAGTCCAAACAGAGACTTCCCAGATTCAGAGCTCACCAGAGCTAGACTAGATTCAGGTCACATTCCAGGCACTGCGAGGGCGCAGGCCAGCCCCAAGGGTAGTACAGGGCTAGAATTGACTTGTCAGGCAGACGTTACATGCGACCTGCCAGGCACGGTCTATCTGGTGGATTCCCAGTACATGGGTCCACTGCCCAAAGGCTTTATAGGTTTAGTTTTGCCCCGCAGTGTAGCTGGAGCACGCGGAATTCTTGTAATTACAGGAGTCATTGACTCCAATTTTTCAGGCATTCTCCAAGTTCAGCTTTGGACGCACCTGCCCCAAACAATTCACAAAGAAGACACATTAGCGCAACTGATCATGGTTCCTTGTCACTCGCCAGCAGACAGCCAGGGAAGGCTCAGGAACAGCTCAGAGTCCCGGTCAGAGGACCGCTCGAGCACCAGTGAGGCAGTACAAGGATACCAGGTCTTAGCGACAGTGGAGACCAACATTGAGTGGAAACAGCGCCCGGTGATCGAGGTATTTTTGAATAAAAGATCGTTCTCAGGGCTGCTCGATACCGGAGCGGATGTATCAGTGATAAGCAGAAGCCAGTGGCCAAGGGAGTGGGCCATTGAGCCGGTCTCCGATGTGTGGGGGGTAGGCGGCATTCAGGAAGCGTTTAGGAGCCGGGAGTGGGTGACAGTCACAATCCCAAAGGCTGCTGGCACAGCGGTAATTCGGCCGCACATTCTTGACGTGCACATCAACCTTTGGGGGCGAGACATCTTACAGCAGTACGGTGCTACGCTTACCTTCGGGTAATGGCGTTGCCACTTAAATGGCTCACCGATACGCCGGTCTGGGTAGAACAATGGCCGGTAGTGGGAGAGAAATTAGTCGCCCTTAAGCAGCTGGTTAAAGAACAGCTAGACGCAGGACATATAGAGCAGTCCACTAGTCCTTGGAATTCGCCAGTTTTTGTCATCAAAAAGAAGTCGGGGAAGTGGTGACTCCTCCACGATCTCAGAGAGATCAATAAATGCATACAGCCAATGGGTCCGCTTCAATGCGGCATCCCAAATCCTAATATGATTCCCGAGGGGTGGGAGATCCTAGTTGTAGATCTCAAGGATTGTTTTTACACGATTCCCTTAGACCCCAGGGACCGGGAAAGGTTTGCCTTTACGGTGCCGGTTGTGAACCACAGCGAGCCCACGCAGCGTTACGCGTGGAAATTTTTGCCACAGGGCATGCTCAATTCGCCCACCCTGTGCCAAATTTATGTTCACAACGCACTGGCAAAGTTTCGAAGCCTTTACCCCAAAGCTTTAGTTTGTCATTTCATGGATGATATCTTGGTCACGGTGCCACAACTCGGCAGCGAAATGTTTTCAGACCTCCAGACCAGTCTCGGGGAGAAAGGTTTACTCATTGCCCCGGAGAAAGTGCAGAGAACCGAGCCCTTCTCCTACTTGGGTCATCGGCTTCTCCACTCTTTCGCAGCACCAGTTTTGCCCCAAATCAACTTGAAGGATTCAGTCACCTTGGTAGAATTGCAGCAGGTTTTAGGGAACATTAATTGGGCCAGACCGTATTTCCGATTGGATACGGATCTTTTGAAACCGCTCTTCTCGCTGCTAACGTTAGGTAAGCAGCCGGCAGACCGGATACGCATCGCTCGAGAAGCACGCTTAGCTCTCGAGAAAGTGAACCAGGTTCTCAGCCAGAGGTGGGTAGATAGGATCACCCAAGGGCCATATGCTCCGATCCTGAATTTGTACATCGTTCGAGCAGGATCCATGTTCACTGGAGCGCTAGGAGTAGACTCCGAGAAAGGGGCGAGTATCGTGGAATGGGTGTACTTGCCGAACACCTCTTCCCGGAACATCGTTCCTCCCCAGGAATTGGTCTCCGCGGTCGTTTACCGCAGAAGGCTGAGAGCTAGGGACATTTCAGGGCACGACTTAGCCAAAATTGTAGTCCCGTTCACCAAGGAACAAATTCAGCAGTTGATGCAGCTCGGTGACTCGCTTCCAATTGCTTTGGAAGGATTCACCAGATGCCTGGCATACCATTTGCCAAAGGACCCCAGACTTGTCTCGCTTCAAACGCAGACAGTCAGCTTGTTCGAATTGCTCTCGCTGGTTCCGCTTCAGGGAGCCAGGACAGTTTTTACTGATGGAGGTCGCACATATGGTGTCTTAACTTGGCAGGAGGGCCAGGCTTGGCGCACGCTGTTAACTCTTCCACAGAAGTCCTCACAGCGGGCAGAGTTGGCAGCGGTGAACCTTGCCTTGCGCGCCTTCGCCAAAGAGCGCCTAAACATCATTACTGACAGTCAGTATGTTAGGAATTTGCTTCACAGTCTACCGGGAGCATACATTACTCCCGCGATAGACAAGAATTTGCTTAGTCTGTTTCTCACTGCTCAATTTCATTTGCGAAACCGCACGGAGCCGCTCTATATTGTCCACATCCGCAGTCATCAAGACCTACCGGGTCCGATTTCCGCAGGCAATAGCAGAGCGGATGCGGCGGCAAAGGAAATTCAGCAACGCTCAGTGTTAGGTGTTTTCACTACGCCAATTCAGAGTCATGCATTCTTTCACCAAAATGCCAAAGCGTTAGCCAGACAGTTCAATCTGCCACTTTCTCAAGCCCAAGGCATAGTTCGCTCTTGCCAGCATTGTGCAGGGGCACCGGGGGGACCCTCGTGGGGGGTCAACCCACAAGGGACAGAGGCTAACCAGGTGTGGCAGATGGATGTCACGCATGTTCCGCAGTTTGGCAGATGGCAGTACATGCACGTTTGCATTGATACTTTTTCTCAATTCGTTTGGGCAACGGCGCAGAATGGGGAAACTGCTTCCCACGTGGAGCAGCACCTCCTTTCCTGCATCGTGGCAATGGGCAAGCCACGACACATTAAAACTGATAACGCCCCGTCCTACAGCTCCAGGCAGCTGGCGGCCTTCATGGCCACCTGGGACATTAAGCATACTTTTGGCGTTCCTTACAATCCGCAAGGGCAAGCGATTGTGGAACGGGTCAATCGGACGCTCAAGTCCTATATTGACAAACAAACAGAAAGGGGGGAGCCACCAGCCCTCCCCAAGTCACAGGCTCAGGCACAGCATTGTCTGAATAAGGTATTGTTCACGTACAATCACCTTAATGTTTTTTCGGATTGCACGCCGCAGGAGAAGCATTTCCGCCATTCGGAAGCTCTCCCGCGACCGATGGTCCAATACTGGGTGCCACCGGACCCTTCCTGGAGGGGCCCGGTGCCACTCATAACCTGGGGAAGAGGGTATGCTGCAGTTATGTCTCCTACAGGTGTCGTTTGGATTCCAGCTCGGTGTGTCAAGCCTCACTTGGAACCACATGGCATGGACCCAGACCGACCCGAGTCCGATCTCGGAGATGGAGGGCCTCACTCTGACCGTCGGAAGAAGCGACCACAGATGGCAGCGCCGAAGGTCACCTGGGGGATGATCAAGGCTCTTTGCAATGAGGCCCAGGACACCCTCCGGCGCGAGGAGAGGGAGCCGACACCGGAGAACTTCGTAGCTGCAGTCTTTGCCCAGATCAATGCCAACTCCGTGGCAGTTCTCATCATCCTGACCCTCTCCCTACTTGCGGGGGGAGGCGTTCAGGCCGCCTCACTTGGGGCCAACGGCTTGATACCAGATGGAGATCTTTCTGCCCGGATGCATTATAACCTATGGGAAAGGTTGGCGGGTCTCGTCAACCAGTCCGATTTTTGCCTGAGGCAGGACGCGGGTTCTGCCTCAATCCTGAGGACCTGTCTCATCCCAGTGTGCCACACTTTAGATGCGCATGCCAGGGATGGCGACTGGCTGCTGAAGAGGATTTTTGGACCGCATCTCCCTGCGAACTTTGCAGTGTACGCTCGCTGGGGGGGATTGCGGCTCACTATGACTTTGCCGGCTGATGCAGCCACTCTTTACACTCCGCGAGTGGCGGCCAGCCCGAACTCTACTTGTGCTCGAATGGTCGGCTGCGCTGCAGTCGGCCGAACTCAGCACCGCTGCCTCGACACCGGCAGCAGCAACTGGACTTGTGATAAACCAGAGACACTTGGTTCAATGTATGCTCATGTTACCCTGCCTTCGGGTTGGTTCTTTACATGTAATCAGTACACTTGGAACTACATTCCCGCAAATGTATCAGATTCCACATGTTGTATCAGTCGTTTGACACTGTTACTCCCTACTAAGGATATGGTTACCCCAAGCACAAATGTTTCAGATGTTCCCGCACCCATACGACACACTCGCACCACACAGTTAGACAGCTCATGTGAAAGCAGCTTTAGAGTTATGAGTCCAGCCGAATACGTCTCGCTGGCAGTCAGTATAGTTGGTGTGCCCGGCTTAGCCGTCGGCAACGCTCGGAGGATTGGTCGACTGGCTTGCGGATTAGCTAAGGCCATTAACCATACCTCCACGGCGATAGCGCTGCTCAACCAAGAGCAGGCAGAGCTTCGCCATGCCATTCTTGACAATCGAGCGGCTATAGACTATCTCTTATTGCTACATCATTTGGGTTGCGAATCTTTCCATGGTATGTGTTGCTTCAATCTTACTGACAACTCCCGTAGGGTACAGAATCAGCTCACGGACCTCCACATCATAGTTGAGGGCATCAGAGAGGGCTCTGCATGGGGAACTTGGTGGAGTTCATTGTGGAATTGGATGTGGTCGTGGATACCGTGGGGATGGCTTCAGATGGTGCTCAAAGTGATCGTGGGGGTGATTATACTAGGCATAGCAGTCTGCTGCTTTGCGCAATGTATTCCCTCACTGATATCTAGGTGCCGCTCCCAGAGGGAGCCCCGAAGCGTCATTCCCGTTCAACAGCTGATGCCCCTCTTGCGCAGAGTCGCCGGTCAGGTCCTTAAATAAAACGAAAAGGGGAGATGTGGATTCCCCATGCCCTGTGGGCATGGAACGGCCCTGGCAGAGGCCACTTCAGTCGAGAAAACTCCTGGCCCGTGGTTTCTGCGAGCACAGAAATTAAGGGGGGTGGATTAATAATAGGGTTTGATTCACCCAATTCCTTGACCTGACCAGCGGTTCTGCTGAGAGAGCGAATATCTAACTCCGTTACCCATTAAGGTAATCACTCATCTCCAAGGAGAGCGTAATCCCCGGTGCAAATAGGGGCCATATTTACCCTGGTCTTATCCCTAAACAATGGTGTTTTCCCCTGTCAGTGTTTGCCCAAGTTAATTAACTTCCCCAAGAGAGATTTCCCATTAACCCGGGTGGATGGGTGATGTGATTTTCTGTCAGATGACGGTTTTGCCACCGTTGCACTTTTACTCCTATATATGATGAAGTTTTCCTCAATAAACTACTGATCTGATCTCGCTCCATACTGCCTCGTATCGTTTCTTGATCAGTCTCCTCCGGGACCTAACGGCCGTCCAGCGGCCCCGATTCCTACAGGTTTGAAAGGATTTTAGTAGTTCACTCTAGTATTCACACTTGGTTTTGTGGCTAGAAGTACCTAATGTTTGGTGTCGGCCAATTGTCTTTCAGCATCTCAAGATTAAAAATCATGTAATCCTATTTGCTTATGACAACAACTCCTTTTGTTTCTTTGATAACAATAATGAGATTGTTTCTGAGACTGCATCTAGCCTTGTGCTCCATCTGGCTGAGACTATGTGACAAATTATGTTTTTCATTCTATCAGTCTGTATAAATTAAATTCCTTCTCATGTTTTCAAAATGTTCCAAGGAGAATAAAACAACATAAAAAAATCTTTCGTTTCACACCGATTTTATGGCATAAAATCAAAACAATCCCTGTAAAACAATGGATTCTTTCTTCCACAGTGCCCAATTAATTAAACATACACCTTCCTCTTCCAGTGTTGAGTATAGCCCTCTTCTTTCTGCTTCCACAATTATTCCCCATGTTATTCTAAATTATGTCACTCATGCCCATCTTTTAGGCTTATGGGTTCTCAACCTGAGAGTCACTACCCCAAGGGGTGTGAACAAAGTTATGCCACACTGTGCCAAAAAAGAGAGTTTAGGACAAGGGAGAAGAGAGAAACTTAGAGAGATTCCACCATTTTGTGACATGGGTCATATGGCAAAACATTTCCATTAGTGGTGGAAATCTATTGTAATGTGTTTTCTTTACCCCATTAAAATGCATTTTTATTCAAATGTGGTGGTGGTGGTGGGGGTCACAGGTTTGGGAAACACTACTTTAGATTGTATACCCATAGCAGTAGCAATTACACTTATATACTGCCTCATAGTACTTAGAGCTGTCTCTGGGCAGTTCACAAGATTATTAGAATTTTCCCCCAGCAAACTAATTACTGTACTCATTTTGCTGATCTCTCTCCCTCACTCGTCCTGCAGTCCCGATCAGATTCCCCTCCCAAAAAACTGACAATTTAGATTGCACTTTTTACATTAGGCGTTCTGATTACAGAGCTCCTACCCACTCACCCCATGAAGTTGTTTATTTGATTAGAGATCCTGTCTTTGTTGATATATGTGCCAATGATTCACAGGTATTTTTTTAAAAAACAAAGTCCTCGGTGGTGGACTTCTGGACTACAAGTCCCATTATCCCTAGCCAGTATGACTAGTATGCAAGAATAATAACAGCTGTAGTGGAAAACAAGAGGGCACCAAATTTGGACAAAACTACCATATTAACACATATTGTATATGCATGTGATTTAGCTCAATATGTTTTTGTAAAAACCAAACTGAACTGTTTAGTAGGGGGAAGGTAGAAATCAATTAAGCTCATGTAATGTGTTTTGAATATTCTGTTTAAAATGGAAATTATTTTATATTAATATGTCAATATATATTTGTTAGGTCATTTGGAAAGCGACAAACATGTAGGAGTAAGCTTCATTCAACTCAATGGAAATCACAATTATACTCCTCCACTCAGAGTTTTAAAGGAAAAAGATAAATGTAGCTCTCTGGCTTGCCCATTTCTGTCTCTAATAAAGTATAACACAGTATATCTGCAACATGTCTACCTAGGAAAAAAATCAGTCCCACTAAGTTAAATGAGGCTGATTTTCCACTCCCACCCTATTTCTCTGCTCTGGTCTCCTTTCCGCCAAACCAGGAGGAAGATATATCACTTGAGATCATTAGGGGGAAGGCCAGTTCAATACAATCCAGGTTCATCTTGCACAGAAGATGCTGAGTTTTATTTATTTATTTATTGAAAAACTCAGAGAGTGAAGGCCATATTTTTCCAGTTATTATATAATAGCATTGAACTGAATTGAAACGAATGAGAATTATTGACATGTGCCATTAAAAAACCTACATATATGGCAACCCTAAAAAGGTTTTCATTTTATGTGGAATGGTCAGAGTGTTTTAACTTTGCTACCTTCCAGTAAATTTCTGATGCTAAATCATACCTGTCAAGCTTCAGGAAATTCCTGTCAAGGGAAATTTCCCATCCAAAATGGGAAACTGGACAGCTATGCTTATCCTGTGCTGGCCTCCAGTCTAACTCCAGCCTAATTGCAGTCTAACTAATACGGGATGATGGCGGGAAAGAGTGTAAAATACGGGGGTTTGACAGAAATTTCCTGAAACTTGACAGGTATGTGCTAAATGGTGATTTGAACCCATCTTTTGAGTTCTAGTCTGCAACTACTTCAATAGTTCCACGTTGACTCTCAGTAAGAATTGGTCATGGTGGCCTCAGTAGCTGCCTTGTATGATACCGTAGCAAGGATGTGAGCTACTGTTTAAAAATCAGATTTATACTTTTAACCAAAGCATACCAAGCTAACATCCAACTAATGTTTTCATTAAGGTGTTAATCAATGGGTGTTTCACTGTTACTACTTGCACATCAGAAAAATACATAAAAATTGTTGTCAACTGCAACTTGTATCTGAGAATGCATTTTTTTCCTGAAGCAGGAAAAATGTCATTGGCGTGAATTTGTCTAAGGTGGATCCCAGCTTGCCATGAAGTGATCCACACACTATGAACTTGGAGCCATATCTTGTGGCACACATGAAATGAGACATGCAGGATTTAACACCAGGACTGCAATGTACTGCTGCAGCCTTGAGGATATGGACAGGGTGTGCCTTCACAGCCAGTCCATCTGGCATGGCCTCTTCCACCTCCATGACTGTTGGGAATCAGAGTCCCCCCTCCGCTCATTTTGCCGTTGGGCCCAATATGATAGTTTCCAGTGGCATTTCCTCCACTGAGGGGGCCATCGCCCCACCTAAAGGAACTCATCCGCCTGTGGCTGTTGGCCCCTTTAGGGAGTCAGGTTAGTTAACCACCACCCTACACTCTGCATTGAGTCACTGGCTGTACAGTCTACTCCATTATTGTAACAGGATGTCCAGCCAGACTTGCAAATACTCTCCAGTAATTGGCTCAAGTGGTTAAGACGCTAACTGGAAGGTGGAAGGTCAGCAGTTCAAAACCTGAGTACTGCATAATGGAATGAGCTCCCGTCTCTGTCTCAGCTCTTGCCAACCTAGCAGTTCGAAAGCAAGAAATTGCAAATAGATAAATAGGGACCACTTTGGTGGGATGGTAAACAGTGTTCCATGCACTTCAGTGTCTAGGCATGCTGGCCACATGTCCACGGAAACATCTGCAAACGCAGAGAGCGCTGGCTCATCGGCTATAAAACAGATGAGCACTGAACCCTAGAGCCGGATATGACTGGCTTTCGAGCAAGGGTGACCTTTACCTTTACCTAATTGCCTCCTGGGGCCAATTCCAACACTGCATCTTGAAAATACTTTAAAAAAATACAAAATACAAAGCAAAACAATACTGTACTTAAGACTGATAAAATAATGTTATTTTTTTAAAAAAAACTATCTAAGGGCATCTAATAATGCTAAAAAGAATCTTTATAAAATACTTTTCAGAACTAATCAGAAAATATTACATGTAGAAGTATAATACATACATACATGCATGCATGCATGCCTGCATGCATGCATACATACATACATACACTGTCGGCTGCTACTTGTATCCAAGTATACATTTTTTTCCAGGAAATCATTTTCACATTTGATGGATGTGTCATCACACATCTGTTGCCAATGTGCAGATCCAGACTAGAGGCTTCAGTTTCACCCCAAACCTGCCTCCATTCTCCTTATCCCATTGCCATTAGACTTTGAAAAAAGAATGACAAACAGGAAAAATACCACTGCCATGGATTTGCTTATGGTGGACCGCAGCTTGCCATGGAGTGACTCACACACTGTGATCGCGGAGCCATCTCCTGCAGCACGTATGAAATGAGACATGCAGGATTTGACACCAGGACTGCAATGGACTGCCACAGCCTTGATGATATTAACAAGTTGTAGACCGTACAGCCATCACCTCAACACCAAGTATTGGGCGGTGGTAAATAACCAGACTCCCTAAAGGGGGCAACGTCTACAGGCAGATGAGCCCCTTTGGGTGGGGTGATGGTCCCCTTAGTGGAGGAAATGCCACTGGAAACCATCACATTGGGCCCAATGGCAAAATAAATGGAGGAAGAATCATATACATGCATACTCTGAAAAAATTAACTTTTGAAATGCAGTTTAGTTATACCCTTGTTATTCCCAATTGTAGCTATTTTCAGTCAGTAATGTTACTTATTCCTCCTTAACTTCCAAGCTCTGATGCTGGCTAGAAGATTCTGAAATGTTTAGAGAAAACAGAAATTCCCAAGATCTACTCTGTAATAACCTTTTGGAGACACAGGAAGCTGCAACTGGGAGAGATAGTGCAGGAAAAAAGCCCCATTTCATAATCATCTCTAGTTGAGTTTTTCAAGCTGTAATCCAACACCCCTAGTTGCAGTCCCGTGGTGGCCATTTGGGACACTGGGATAAGTCCCAGTGCACCCCAGTGACTAGCACCCCCAAGAGGCGGACGGTTAATTTTTTTAAAATGAAGGCAAGTGGCGCCTTTCAAACTCAGCTCTTCCACCCACCCCCATGCCTGAAGCACCTCTCCATGGGTGCACTAAGGCAAAAGTTGCATGGTAAGTTGCATGGCTTCCGCCGACACCCTCTGGCTCCGACATCGCCAGAGGAGAGAGAAGCGGCTACAGCTGTGGCGGCTGGGCAGTGGAGTTTTGCTCCTGCCCTCCTTCTCCGGGCCCTACTCTCCCATTTAGAACTTTAGAGGTTGCTGGGATGTCAGCACTTTTACTTTTCTTTTGGTCTTGCCGGGGTTGGGGAAGAGTACAGCCGGGTACTGCTGTGTTGGTATCATTATGTTTTTTTTTCCTATTTACTGTATTTTGTAATTTTGTATCTTTGCCTTTTATCACTGTATTATTGTAATTATTGTATTTCTAATCATTGTGTTTGAATGCTGTTTCTTTAATTGTGCATGGGCCGCTTTGGGTCGCCCCTCGGGGTCGAGGAAAGCGGGATATAAATAAAACATTATTATTATTACATCAAGGGCTTGCCAATAGTCAATTGCTGCCTTAGTGCAACAATCAAGAGGTGTTTGGGGGCAAGGGGTTTGATGCATCAGCATGGCTGATCTCTTTGCCTGGGCGGGGGACCAGTGTGAACTGGTAAGCATTTAAGAAGATTGCCCACCGAAGCATTCTGGGGGACAGGATCTGGGCTGTGGGCTTGGACGTGGTGAAGATCCCCAACAGCGGCTTGTGGTCAGTTACAATAGTGAAATCCTGACCATAGAGGAAATCGTGGAACTTTTTGGTCCCAGCGACTATCGCAAGAGCCTCTCTGTCCGTTTGTGCATAATTGCGCTCTACCTTCGAGAGGGACCTCAAGTAGAAGGCAACCGGGGGTTCTCGCCCGTTTTCCAGCACGTAGCATAGCACAGCCCCAACCCCACTGGTGAAGCATCGCAAACTAGCACCACGGGCTTTCTTGGGTCGAAATGTGTTAAGATCGCTTCTGAAGAAAGGAGCTGTTTTAACTCTTTAAAGGCTCGTTCCTGGCTCTCCCACCACCACCAACCCGCGTCTTTCTTTAAAAGATGATGCACTGGCTCCGCCACGGAAGCCTTCCTTGGCAGGAGGGAATGATAGAAGTTAAGCAGTCCCAAGAAGGACTGCAACTCTGGTTTCGCAGTTGAGCAAGGGGCGTTGTGAACAGCGGCAACTTTTGAGTCGGAGGGCTTAACTCCTTCGGGGGTTATCTTGAAACCTAAGAACTCTACTTCCCTAGCAAGGAACACGCATTTATCTCTTCTCAGCCACAACCCCACATTCTCAAACACAGTTAAAACCTTGTCCAACCTCTTAGCTAGTTCTGACTCATTCCCAGCTGTTATCAGAACATCATCAAAGTAGGGGAGAACCCCGGGAGACCCTTAAGAAGGCATTCCACCAGTGCTTGAAATATCCCAGGGGCTGAGTTCATGCCGAACTGGAGGTGTGTCACCTTAAATGCACCCTTGTGTGTAACAATCGTCTGGGCAGCTGCTGCAGCAGGTGTAACCATTAGCTGCTGATAAGCCTGTGCTAAATCCAATTTCGCAAAACATTTACCCCTGTGTAACGTGGCTAGTAAATGGCTAACTACCGGCACCAGGTAGGCATTGGGGCAAATGGCCTTATTAATTGTACATTTGTAATCAGCACAAATCCTAACCTCCCCGTTGGATTTCATAGCAGTTACAATCGGTGTCTCCCACTCTACGGAGTCCACTGGAACCAAAATCCCCTGACCCACCAGTTTGTCCAGTTCCACCTCAAACTTGTCTTTGAGGGTGAAGGGTACTCTTCGTGGCTTGAGCCGAATGGTTCTAAATGCCAGATCCAGGTCAAACGAGACTGGAGGCCCCTTGTACTTCCCGAGCCCTTTCTCGAAAACCGCTGGGTGTGCGCTGCACACATCTCGCACTGGGTCAGTCTCAACAGCGTTGATGGCAGACAGTTCAATCCCCAAGGCGGCAAACCACTGGACCCCCAAAAGGCAGTTCGAGCCCCGCTTAAGGACCACGAGAGGCAGTTTTTCAGTGAAACCTTTGAACTTAACCGTAAAATCCCCCACCCACAAAACAGGAATCAGGTTGCCTTGCACATCCCACAAGGACGTCTTGAAGGCCTTGAGTTTTGGGCGCAAATTGGGGGGAATGTGCAGAAACTCTTTCTGGGACACGATGGGGTAGGATGTGCCTGAATCCATCCCCATCCTAACTGGAACCCCCTGTAACAGTACCTCAACAAAGAAACATTGGTGTGCATTGGACAGACAGCCCACGGTCTGCTCCCCCGTGGAAATCTTTCCGATGGCCCCTCCTTTTCCTCAAGGATGATCGGACGGCTCCTGGTCCTGCTTCCGACGACGCCTGCATACCTTTGCAATGTAGCCCCGGAGCCCGCAATGGTGGCATTCAGCCTTCCGGAAGGGACACTTTCTCCGGTCGTGGGACGCTCTGCAGCCATCACATTGGTAGTGAGCCTTCTTGCCAGCCCGCTTCTGGGCCGACTTTCTCCGAATTTTCTGGACGTCGTCGTCGTCGCTGGACCCGGACCCCGAGGATGAAGTGGATGCTGGAGATGCAGATGAGCTGGATGAGTGTGGAGACGAGAGGCGGGCAGCCTGCACAGCGGACCCGGACCCTCCGGGTGCGGCAGGCTTCGCCTTGAATGCTTTCACCCCAGACCTTACCGCTTCAGCCGCCATGGCCTCTTGCAGGACGGACTTGAACGTGAGATGGTCTCTGGCCATCAGCCTCTGCTGGGGTTCCTCGTTCCACATTCCAGACAGCAGGCGGTCTCTCAGGGCTTCCTCCAGGTTGTCCCACCGGCAAGGGGCAGTAGATAACCTGAGGGCGGCAGAGTAGTTAGCTACGGGCTCTCCCGGATGCTGGTCTTGCCTGTGGAAGGCTACTCTCGCCGGGTAGATGGACACCTTGGGTTGAAGGTGATTCCGCAGCATGGCCAGGATTTCCTTGAGTGGGACAGTATTGATGTCCCGTGGCAGTAAGAGGTGCATTGCAAGCTCAAGCATGGCGAGGCTGCATTGTGCAAGGAGGCAAGAGTGCATTTGCTCCTCATTGTCTATCTTCTCGGCCGCCATGGCGTACTTTAACTGGCGCTCGTATAGCATCCATTTCTCTGGATCGAGGTCGAACGGAGGGAGCTTGATGCTGTGGGAAACCGTAATCCCACCTTCGTCGCCAATTTGATGTTTGCAGATTGATACGCAGTAGCCAGCAGTCAGGGGGCCAAACACATCTTTATTGGAATGTAGTCAATCTGAACATGAGGTCAATGGCAGAGCAATGCTCCTTATATACAATAGATAATGATTCAAACCTGGCGTGGAGCCACATGATTGGTCAGTACAAGTAAATAGCCAGGTGACAACACTTGGATAATGAGGAAAAAAAACTACATCTACGGCAGGAACTAAGTCCCGCGATATTTACACAAGAAGAGTATTTACACAAGGGGAAAAGGGAGGGGGAAATGGAGGATCGTTGCTGGAGATGTGGAGCTGAACCAGGCACTGCCCTCGGCCGCCCAACCCGCTCTCACTTCCCGCCACCTCCCTGGGCCAAAGCAGGAGAGACACCCGGATGAAGGCACTATAAAGTCAGGAGGAGGAGGGGAATGTGGGGACTCGGTGGGGTGGAGAGAGATCTTGAATGGCCCCACCCCATTGCCCTGGCCCAAGGTGGAGGAGGCTGTTGGCCCCAGGGGCCTGGATTCTCCCCCATTCCTCCCATAGGCGCCCCCCAATGACTTCTGCCCACCTACCCCCAATGGTAGCCAGCCCAGGCCCAAGTCCTACTACTTGGTACTACTCAATTAATCAAAAGCAGGGGACTCTGCAGACCACAAGTGGTCTCTGGCCCTGGGCTATTCATAGGATGACCACTTACATATCATCAAAATACAGGGCAAAAGAGGACACTGGTCTGCACTGAATTGTTTATCTGGTGTATATGTTCAGATGGAAAATTAAATACAATTTATATAATTTAAGCAGAATTACTTTTGGAAAGAGTATAAGATCAGAACCTGTGTGCCTGCTAAGTCTGCTGTCCAGGTGCTTCCTTCACCTGGATGGGCAATATCAAGGTCTCAGGACTTCATCAGTCTCATTCTTTTATTTTTAGATACACCTGAACTGAGTAGCCTTTTAAATGGGGCATCTTCGAAATTATGATTTTCCTGTGCCAGCCCCTCAAAAGGAAGGACTGTTTTTCCTGAAAGCGGACAAATGGCTACCATAGCTGTCTATACCTTGTTTACCGTCAGGCAAGGCTATAATCCTGTAACCAATTATATGGGAATAACTTCCACTTGTCTTAATGGCCAGGATCATGTTGTGTTTCTATGAACATGGAAGTAGACCATGCAATGGTTAATTGCAATAAAAAGAGTGTGACTCAGACATTGAAGTTATCCTCAGCTATATTTGGCTAAACAGGGTTGCATGAATGTGTGGTCTGGGATTTAGAACAATCTTTGCATCCTCACACAAGGACTGGGTGGTTTCAAGACAGGAATCCATACTTCATCTCAAAGCAACCCTGTTTATCTTATTTTGGGTTTTCTGCCTCCATGCTCCAATCTCCTCTCCTATCACTCCCACCTCCAACCCCCATGGAGAGCAGGGGGGAGCTAGGGTTTTATTTATTTCTAAGTGATATGTGACTTAAAGTGCCATCTGACTTCACCTAAAAGTGATGAGGTACCAAATACCCGCTGAGCATACAACTGGTTTTTAGGATTTCAAGGATCTTAAGGATTTTAAAGTCTTCCTATGAATGATACATATATTGGAATATCATAAAATAAATATCCACTCAGAACAAGAAAAGTGAAGAAACAGGAGAAATATTTACATTAGGAAGTACAGTGAATTAATTGCATATCTAAGTTGTTACTTATGACAGATGGTATTTTATATTTTGATGGAAAATATATATATTCTTAATCATATATGTCAAGCAAAAAAGACCATATGTTGTTAAACACTTCCAAATCATCATTTATTATGAGGGGGCAATCTTTCTGGAGCTTCATTTTGCTATGGCCTAATCCAGAAAGTTGTAAAGATTGTCTTGTTGTCATAAATGATGATTTGGAAATGTCTAAAATATACCTACTCCACATGTTCCCTTTTTTTTTTTTTAAAAGAGGAAGTCCTATTGTGGGATACCAGAGAAAGGACCAAAGACTGTCTCACTAGTGATGCTGCATAAGTCTTCCAGATTCAAAGATAGATGGTGGGTATTTTTTCCCCTTTTGTTTTTGCTTTTAGCGTTGAAAATACTCACTCCTGTCCTCCAACAAGAGTGGGTGGCCATGAGATTCAACAGAAATGGTTATGGGGCTGCCACAGCTGTCCCTGACCATTTGCTGCCTCTGGGAATTGTCTTCAAACTGGCTAACAGCCAGGCCAGGTCTGACAGACCTGTATAAGTCAGGTCTGTTCAGGTGGACCTCTCTTCCTCCATGTATGTATCAGTTATGAAGAGGAGAAACAGGATTATGTTTGCTGGTTTCACTTCTGCCATCAGTAGATACAGCAAAGGGGTGTATATAGACATATGCATCTAGACTGGATCTAAGCAAGGTGCGGGTGTAGTTTCTGACCTATCCCAAACTCCATTTATTCAGTTCTGTTGGAAACAGATACCTAGGTCTTCTTTTCTGAATTAGGTCCAATTTGGAACTTGCTTTCATGACATGATTTTTGACCACATCTGGGGTTTAAAACAGATATCAGGGACAAGGGGAGAATAATTCTCATTAGGACTGCTGCTCTTTCAATTTTAATGATGGTGTCAATCCATCTCTAGCTCTGATCTCTGAAAAATCACTCCTCAAGTGGAAGCTATCCTTTAAAAACAACAACAACAACAACAGTCCTTATTGGCATAATGCCTTTATTAGACCAGATCCAACAGGCATCAAAATACAGTGGAACCTTGGTTAACAAACAGCTCAGTTAACATAAAAATTGCATAACAAAAGGAAATCCATAGAAAATAGTAGCTCGGTTTACAGAATTTTTTTCAGAACAGATTAATTGATTTTCAACACATTCCTATGGGAAACTGCATTTTGGTTAAAGTATTTTGGTTTTCAATGCATTCTTATGGGAAATTGCATTCAATGCATTCCTATGGGAAATTTGGTTAAATTAATTTTCACTGTAATAAACGTCCTGGAGAACGCATTAATTGCATTAACTGAGGTTCCACTGTATGCGGAAGCTTTCAAGATCATTGCATCTCTTTATCAGGCTAAGACTTACAAAAAGCAGTTGTGGAGGAAGTAGAAAAGGGACAAGTAGGGAAATTATTATGATCTCAAAGTTATCATGGTGTCTGCACAGTCTCAGTCCTGAGCTGAAAGAAGCAGGAACAGAAATTTGCGAGTGTTTTAATTAGAGAGTTTCCCACTAGGACAAACTACCACATGTGTGTACAGGGTCATGCAATTTTTGAATTCAGACCTGGGAAAGGAAGAGTTAAACTACCCTAAATGAAAGTTGAGATGACAACAGTGGGAGTGGTGGGTTTAATGGGTAAGGTCCTGCCTTCCTATACAAGAATTAGTTCAGAGCTAAAGGAAGGATTTTAGCTTGCAGCTCCTAAATTTGCCCAGCACACATGGGCACTGGGCAGGTCTACTGGGTGTTTCTGTGAGTTGAAGTCAAGCAGACCAGACATCCCATTATAGTAATGGAGTAGACTATACAGCCAGCGACTCAATGCTGAGTCTAAGCACATTCCATTCCCATGGGAAAGTAAGGTACTTTCCCATGATTTCATCAGATTCCTGAGGAGGAGAGAGCCCCTCTTTTCCCTTTATAAGGAACCTCTTTTGAGACCCCAAACCAGTCCTCTGACTGAGTACTTAAAGGCTTCTCATTAGCTGGACCAAATCCCAGGAGGAAGCGAGGCAGTTTGTAGCCCACTGGGGCTTATTGGATTCTATCTTGGAGAGATACCCTGTCCAGATTGATTCTGGATTTCATGGTCATTTCGATACTGGGTAATATCTCTATGGACTGTTTTCTTTTACAGGTATTATTGCTTTGCTTTATGAAATTGCAACTTGGAAAATAATGTTCTTTTGAACTTTATAGTCTTCTGAGCTGGCTTCTACTTGGGCATAGCCAGGCACCCTGCTCTCTGCTTTACAACACACTACCAAATCAACATCCACACTCCCTGTGGCATTTGGAAGTACGGAGACCCTCTGGGTTCAGGAAGAGAGAGGTGATGGGAGGCTGTTGAGGGAGTTGCAGAGTCTTGGAAAATCTAACAGCCTGCTGTTTGCAACCAGCCTCTTGAACCCACGGTATAGAGGGCATTCCAACAATCTTGACTCCCTAAAGGGGCCAATGGCTATTGGTGAATGAGCCCCTTTAGGTGGGGTGATAGCCCCCTCAGTGGGGGATATACCACTTAAAACATTTTTCCACTTGTGCAACCGCCAATTGCATATATTTATGGATTTGTAGTTGTCAATTAATTTATGTGGGCAAAACATCAAGAAAATTGAAGACCAGGTTGAAAGAACACAGGTCTAAAATTAGAGGCCAATATCTTGAAGCCCCGCAGGTACAACATTATATGGAAAAAATCACACAGAGAATGATTTTAAATTTGTAATCATTGACATCATGAGACAAGACAGATATAACGGGTTTGATACTGAGAAACATCTTTTACAAAAGGAGGTGGAATCTTAACCTATAAAACCAAGGGTTAACTGTTGGAACTTGCTATAGGTTCCTACGGCTGGCCCTACTTGCCTGCACTCACCCTTCGTGCACACGGGCGGACTGGGTCCGCAGGTCAACGAAGGATTGAGTAAAGCGGCAGTGGGGCAACAGCCCCACAAACGCAAAAAAAGGGAAACAACTTCATTTCCCAACGTTCTTTGCACCGCGCTGCATCACAGCCAATCAGGCTGAGAGGCGGGAGCACAAAGAACGTGGGGAAACGCGGCGCAGCCAATCAAAAATGAGCCGCTTGAAAAAAAACGGAGCACAAAGGGAAAGCACAAATGAAAAAATACAATCCCCAGTGTCCTGCGCGCCATGAGCGCGCAGAACTCTGAGAAAGCCAGCGCGTGCAAAATAAAAATAAAAAACGCAGCGCCTCACAGCCACAGGTAAGGAAAGCCCCCCCCCCCCTGCATAATCTGAGAGGGGGGCCATGAGACCATGCCAGAAGACCATGCCAGAAGGAATGGCTGTGAAGGTGCACCTTTTTAATATCCTCATGGCTGTGGCAGTCCATTGCAGTCCTGGTGTTAAATCCTGCATGTCTCATTTTGTGTGTGCCATAGGAGATAGCTCTGTGATCACAGTGTGTGGGGAACTTCATGGCAAGCTGGGATCCACCTTAAACAAATTCTCTCCAGTGGCATTTTTCCTGGGGACACATCCATCAACTGTGAGGGTGATTTCTGGGAATAATGTGTGCTCAGATTCGAGTAGCAGCCGATGATGACACATCAAATAAAGTAACTTTCCTCAAGCTCTGCATTAATTATTGGACAATTCTTAATTCCCACAAGGAGGGATAGGTTGATCAGCTTCTTTATTCTCTCTAGTTGTCAGCCTAGATTGCCACAAAAGGAGAATTGTTGAGCACTTGGCAAATTCCTGTGTGTGTCCTGTGGCATGTTTGGTACATTGCAAGGTTTACAGTATGAGTTTTGCACTGTCCTCAAGGAACTGTGTACAAGAAATGGGACATGTAAGTGAGCACCACACGATATGCAGAAACAGAATAAGACTATTGCTGCGACTGCTACTACTGCTAGTACTATGAAAATACATTTATATGCCACCTTTCTTCTAAGGAGCTAAATGCAACACATGTTGCCACCCACCCACTGTTGTGTCCAAGCATTATTTATCAAAAATGCTATTAGTGCCGTAAAGTCTATGGCGGAATAGCACACCTTTTGCAAAGGGGTCCATTTCAATATACCTTCAAAATAGCTGATTCTTCAGTACAAACTTCCCGCTTCCCCGGAAGCCCGCCGAAATGTATCAACCTGTGTAACTGCCATTCTCACTGTATATAAGCTGGCCACTTTGTACATGTTCCCCAGTCTAGTATATGTGAGCTGAATAATAAATCACTTGTGTTTGACCCAATCATGCTGGTCAGAATACTTCTTAAGCGCCGGACTCAACACCCACCCAACATTTTTATTCTCTCAACAATCTTGTAATTGGTTTCAGCAAGCTTCATATATAGATGGAGATTTAGACTTGCATTTCTGGCCTATTTTCAATCTCTAACCTCCTCCATGTATTCTGAACACCCTTCAAGAACCTTGACCTGCATTTCACAATTATTTCCTTGGGTAAAGGTAAAAGTAAAGGTTCACCTTGCTCGAAAGCGAGTCGTATCCAACTCTAGGGTTCAGTGCTCATCTCTGTTTCAAAGCTGAAGAGCCAGTGCTGTCTGCTTCTGCAGACGTTTCCGTGGTCATGTGGCAGGCATGACTAGACACTGGAGCGCATGGAATGCTGTTTACCTTCCCACTGAAGTGGCCCCAATTTATCTACTTGCAATTCCTTTTTCGAACTGCTAGGTTGGCAGGAGCTGGGACAAAAGACGGGAGCTCATTCCGTCCTGCAGTACTTGGGAATCGAACTGCTGACCTCCCGTCTTCCAGTCAGCATCTTAGCCACTTGAGCCAATTATAATATGGCATTTTGGGAGATGTCATCTGGAGCACCCCTGGTCTTACAACAGCTGCCTTGCTGGCTGTGAAATGATGTGGGAAAGCCACCCAAAGCCAGAAAGCCTGAGTGATCCAGAGAGAAAAAGAGAGATTATTCTCAAGTATCTGTAGGGTGATACTAGAGAAGAATCTAAAAAAGAAATACTTCCTTGAAAGAGGTGGTCCAAAAATCTGTCCTTCTCCACAATTTAATACGTGTAGGGAAAGACAGCAAGTTATTCAGCTGTACATGCCAGTGGCATGTTTCTTTTTTCTATACAGAAAACTGTTGAAAAGGAGCCTGACCAAAGATAAATGAGGATGAGCTAAATGACTGTGGCTAAAGGGAAAGATGTGGGTCCATAAAACCAACAGCATCTCCATTTCATTCCACCTCCATCCCCTACTTCATCTACACCATGGCTTACAGGAAATGAAAAACAGGACAATATTCATGTGTATCACATTTGATATGGTGTGAGAAGTGAATCAAGATGAAATCAAATCAAGCTTCTGAATCTATCAGGCTGAAGGAAAAGTTTACAGAAAACTGGAGAAAATGGAATTGGAATTGGTAAGGTTGAAATCCTTCACACTGTCATATGCAACAGTTCTTTAATTTATTGTTTGTTAGATGTTAACATACTGTATAACTGAGAATAGCTAGGAGGAGATGCTCAAATGTTCTAAGAACAATTTTGTCCATGTAAAATTGCCACTGGGGTGTGTTTCTGAAACACACCTCTGTAATACAAGAAATGTTGCAACAGTGAAATATGTGAGCCTGATTGTCACAAGGCAGACACACTTGTTAGGTAGAAATAATTGCAGTAAAAATGACAGTCAAATCAAATCAATGCATTTGACCCTGGGGAAAAAAACAGAAACAATGAGCAATTGTGATTTAGTAATTTTGTTGTTCAGTCGCACAGTCGATTCCGACCCTTTGCAACCCTATGGACCATTGCCCACCAGGCACCTCTGTCTTCCACCATCCTCCTCAGCCCACTCATCTTTGTGCCCATTGCATCTACAATACCATCTAGCCATCTCATTTTTTGGCTGCCCCCTTCTTCTTTTGCTCTCCACCTTTCCCTGCAGCAAGGCTTTCTCAAGTGAATCCTCTCTTCTCATTTGATGTCCAAAGTACTTTAGCTTCATCCTTACTATTTGACCTTCTAATGAGCACTCAGGGTTGATTTCTTCTAGGATCAACCTATTTGTTCTCGCTGTCCAAGGTACTCTCAAAACTCTCCTCCAACACCACATTTCAAAGGTGTTTATTCTTCTGTGCTCAGCTTTCCTAATGGTCCGGCTCACACAACCATATACAGTAATACCTTGGATAACGCTAAAACTTGGTTCCACAAGTCTTAGTGTTATCCGATTTTTAGTGTTATCCGATGCATGCATGTATAGATAACATTTTTTAAAAAAGCCCAGTTCCCTTTCTGAAGAGGAAACCAATGTGAGTATCCCATTGGGATGAGAATAGCGGTATAGAAATCTAAATAAAATAAATAAATAAATAAATAAACCAGGGATCCGGGCTGCCCACCCCCACAAAAAGGATGATGTAAACTCCTACCTTTTCAAGCTGTTTGGGGACCAAAAAATCACCATGGCCAGGTGCATGTTTTGGGCTCTCCGCCTCTCCTGCAGCTTCTGGGAGGGTTGGAGGACCTTTTTTGTGCTATTCCCACCTTCCTAGGACATCCCTGGGCTGCACAACAGCTGAAAACAGGTGCAGCTGCCATTTTGTTTTTTAAACAAAATGGCTGCCACATGCATTTTCAGCTGTTGTGACAAAATGCAGCCTTGTCTTACTCCTTTTCCTATTCCAAACCACTCCGTCATTCTGTATTCTGTTCTAACTGTTGCTTCTTGACTCATGTACAGATTTCTCATGAGGCATATGAGGTGTTCTGGTATTCCCATCTCTTTAATTATTTGCCACATTTTGTTGTGGTCCACACAGTCAAAGGCCTTGGTGTAGTCAGTGAAAGAGAAGTAGACTTGTTTCTGATAGTCCTTTGTTTTCTGCATGATTCAATGCATGTTGGCAATGTGGTCTCTAGTTCCCCTGCCTCTTTGGAACCCAGCCTGTACCTCTGGTAGCTTTTTCTCCATATGCTGCTGAAGTCTATCCTGTATTATTTTGAGCATCACCTTGCTAGCATGTGGGATGAGCGCAATTGTTCGATAATTTGAACATTCTTTGGCATTACCCTTTTTTTGGGATTGAAACATATACTGAGCTTTTCCAATCCTGTGGCCATTGTTGTGTTTTCCAAATCTGCTGGCATATAGAATGCAATAATTTGATTCCATCATCTTTTAAGGCTTTGAAAAATTGAGCTAGGATACCATCATCTCCACTTGCTTTGTTGTTTGCAGTGCTTTTTAGGGCCTTTCTGACCACTCTCTAGGATGTCTGGCTCAAGTTCAGTGTTCTCATCATTGTGATTATCAGGGGCTGGTGAGGTCCTTTTTGTAGAGTTCCTCTGTGTACTCTTGCCATCTTTTCTTAATCTCTTCTGCATCAGCTAACTCTTTGCCATCTTTGTCCCTTATCATGGGCATACATCACTTATCATACATCACTTTAAAAGGTAAGGTACTGTGCAGGCTTCTTTTATTATATTCTGAAAAACCTGTGGGTAAGTCCCGCTGGCTTATATAAATAGTGCCCTGCAACTGACTTGTCTGTTTTTATCTCCCCCTCCTCCTCCCCTTTTGTTTTTATTCCTTCTTTTTTTTCTTCATCTCTTTTTGACTATTTATCTCTTAAGGGGTTAGGGAGGGTATTGTGGGTTTATGTGTTTTTAACATTGTGTTTTAGATAGGGTTTTTGTAGTTGTTGTTCAGTTGCACAGTCGATTCCGACTCTTTGCGATCCTATGGACCATCGCTCTCCAGGCACCTCTGTCCTCCACCATCCTCCTTAGTCCACACAGCCCCGTGCCCATTGTGTCTACAATACCATCTAGCCATCTCATCTTTGGCCGTCCCCTTCTTCTTTTGCCCTCCACCTTCCCCAGCATCAAGGCCTTCTCAAGTGAATCCTCTCTTCTCATTTGATGTGCAAAATACTTCAACTTCATCTTTGTTATTTGTCCTTCTAAGGAGCACTCAGGGCTAATCTCTTCTAATATTGACCTATTTGTTCTCCTCGCTGTCCAGGGGACTCTCAAAACTCTCCTCCAGCACCACATCTCAAAGGCATCTATTTTTCTTCGCTCAGCCTTTCTAATGGTCCAGCTCTCACAGCCATACATTACCACCGGAAATAACATTGCTTTGACTATGCGGACCTTTGTTTGCAGTGAGATATCTCTACTTTTCACTATGTTCCCCAGGTTTTTCATAGCTTGTCTCCCAAGAATCAGTCGCCTTTTTATTTCATGGCTGCAATCCCCATCTGCAGAGATCTTGGATCCTAAGAAAGTAAAATCTGTTACTGCTTCTACTTCTTCCCCATCTATTTTCCAGGGACTTATAGCGCCTGTTGCCATTATCTTGGTTTTCTTGATATTGAGTCTCAGGCCAGCTTTTGCACTCTCTTCTTTCAACCTAATCAGGAGCTTCTTTAGGTCTTCTTCACTTTCTGCCATTAGGGTGGTATCATCTGCATATCTCAAATTGTTGATGTTTCTCCCAGCAATTTTGATCCCATATGGTGATTCCTCCATCCCTGCATTGCACATTATGTGCTCTGTGTATAAGTTGAATAAGCAGGGTGACAGAATGCAGCCTTGTCTTACTCCTTTTCCTATTCCAAACCACTCCGTCATTCCATACTCTGTCCTAACTGTTGCTTCTTGACTCATGTACAGATTTCTCATGAGACATATGAGGTGTTCTGGTATTCCCATCTCTTTAATTACTTGCCACATTTTGTTGTGGTCCACACAATCAAAGGCCTTGGTGTAGTCAATGAAACAGAAGTAAGCTTGTTTCTGGTATTCCTTTGTTTTCTCCATGATCCAACGTATGTTGGCAATGTGATCTCTGGTCCCCCTGCCTCTTCTGAATCCAGCCTGCACCTCTGGTAGTTCTCTTTCTACATGCTGCTGTAGTCTATCCTGCATTATCTTGAGCATCACTTTGCTGGCTTGTGGGATGAGCGCAATTGTTCGATAATTTGAACATTCTTTGGCATTGCCCTTTTTTGGGATTGGGACATATACTGATCTTTTCCAATCCTGTGGCCACTGTTTCGTTTTCCAAATCTGCTGGCATAAAGCATGTAGTAGCTTGATTCCATCATCTTTTAGGGCTTTGAAGAATTCAACTGGGATACCATCATATCCACTGGCTTTGTTATTTGCCGTGCTTTTTAGGGCCTTTCTGACTGATAGGGTTTTAGTAACATTTTTATCTGTAAAGGCATTTTATTGTTTTTGTATTTTTTTGTATTTCTTTTTATGTTGGCAGCCATCCTGAGTGGTGTTCGCACCAATAGGGCGGGATATAAATATATGAAATAAATAATAAACTGGGTTAATAGTTTCCTGTTTTCCTAATAATATGCCTTTTGTCATTATTTGGACCCAAAGGAGACACAGATTTGTAAATGGTAAAAAAATAAAAATTGGCGGAAGGGTTTCACAATAGTCAGATTCCATTAGCCACAATGCCACATTCTTGCAGTTTAAAAGTAATTTCCCCAGCTTTTTAGAAGAGCAGGATAATAGGTGTGAAAACTCAGGATGAAGCTCTTTAAGAGGAGATAAACCAGGAATGAAGGAAGAAAAATGGAGAACATAGTATAATTCTCACTACTACTGACAATTATGATTATCCATTAGCATGTTCATTACAAATCCCAGAATCATTGAATATTCTAGTTGGAAGGGGCCTATGAAGCTATTGAGTCCACCCCTTCTCAATACAAGAATCCAAATTAAAGCAAATCTGACAGAAGGTTGTCCAGATTTCTCCTGAATGCCTCCAGCATTGGAGCGCTCACCACCTCCTGAGGTAATTGGTTCCATTGTCGTACAGCTCTTACAGTTAAGATGATTTTCCTGATATTCAACCTACATCTGGCTTCCGGTAGTTTGAACCCATTATTGCAGCCCTGCAGATTGAGAACAGATCCTGCCCCAATTCTTTATGACTATCTTTCAAGAATTTAAAAAGAGCAATCAAATACCCCTTTCAGTCTCTATTTCTCAAGATTTAAACATGCCCAGTTCTTTCAGTCTTTCTTTGTACAGTCTGTTTTCTAGTCCCCTGATCATCCTTGTTGCTGTCCTCTGAACTTATTACAGTTTGTTGGCATCCTTCTTAAAATGTGGTGCCCAGAACTGGGAACAGTACTCTAGATGTGGTCTAACTGGTGCTGACTAGAGGGGGTCTAGTACCTCTTATGTTTTGGAGATTACAGCCCGAAATTACATTGGTCTATTTTGCAGACACATCACACTTTTGACTCATACTCAACTTGTGATCTACAACAATTCCAAGGTCCTTCTTGCTTGCAGTATTACTGAGCCAAGTGTCCATGGTCTTATAATTTTGTATTTGGATATTTTTTTCCTACATATAGAACTTCGCACTTTTACCTGTTAAATTTCATTTTGTTGTCTTCAGCCCAGTATTCAAGCCTATCAAGATCTTTTTGAATTCTGTTTCTGTCTTTCTAGGTATTAGCTATTCCACCAAATTTTGTGTCACCAACAAATTTGATAAGTATTCCCTGCACTCCCTAATCCAAATCATTAATGAAAATATTGAAAAGCACTGGGACCAGGACTGAATCTTGTGGTTACACCCCCCGCCCCGTTACCCCTTCCCACTAGAGAAGGAGCCATTGATAAGCACTCTCTGAGTGCAATTCTGTAACCAACTATGCATCCACCTGACACTTCTATTATCAAAGTCCACTCCTAATTAGTTTGCTAATATAATATAATGGGACACTTTGTCAAAGTCTTTGCTGAAGATATTTTATTTCTACAGCATTCTCGCCATCTACCATTCAAGTTACCTGATCAAAAATGAGATCAGGTTAGTCTGGCAGGATTTGTTCTTGATAAATCCATATTGGCATCCAGTTATTACTGCATTGTTGTCAAGAGTGACCGCTTTATAATTTACTCCATAATTTTCCCCAGGATTGATGACAGGCTGACTGGTCTGTAGTTTCCTGTTTCCTCCTCTTTGTCCTTTTTGAAGATAGGGACAATGTTTTTTTTTGTTTTTTTTTTAAATTAAATTAAATCTAAATCAACAAAATTATAAAATACTGTAGAAAAAACTATTGGTATATTTAACATAAACAGCAAATATAGTCTCAATAGTTTAAAAATTACATAACAATATTACTTAAGGACAGTAAATATTTCAACATGATTATTATTATTATTTATTTATATGTACAGACTCACACTAACCTCTCCAAAAATCTCTTTAAAATCATTTTTAGTTATTCCTTTCTTTAATTTTAATTCACATGCCAGTCTATCATTTATTGCCATATTCAATAATCCTTTATACCATTCCTCCAAATCCAATTCATAAAATAATTTTTTTAACAATTAACAGTCTCATAGCTGTAATAATCATATCTTTCTTGTTTCTTTTTATCTTCTTATTTCCCATACCCATTAACAATGATATTCTAGGACATATATTTAATTTTAAAGCCAGAAAAATTAATCTCTTCAAAATTTTCTTCCAAATTCTCTTTACACATTTACCAGGGTCATGATAAAGTTCCTAGATATGCTAAATGATTGTTCCCTGGGACAGATGGTTGAAGACCCAACTAGAGGTACAAGAATCCTTGACTTGATCCTGAGTAATACTCAGGATCTGGTGCAAGATGTTAATGTGACTGATCCAATAGGGAACAGTGACCACAACTCAATTATGTTTAACTTGATCATAGACCGCAAGTCACTGATAAAATCTAACACAGAGACCTTAAATTTTCAAAAAGGAAATTTCCCAAAGTTGAGGAAACTAGTAAAAAAAGAACCTGAAAGGGAAAATTGAGAGAGTCCAAACACTCCAAGAGGCATGGAGGCTGTTTACAAAAACAATAACAGAGGCTCAATTGGAATGCATACCCAAAAGGAAAAAGGGCACTGCCAGGTCCAAGAGGACTCCGATGTGGCTTACAGGAGCTGTTCGGGAAGTGATCAAGAGCAAGAAAAGCTCATTTAGAAGATGGAAGGCTTGTCTGAATGAGGACAGCAGGCAGGAACATAAATTCTGGCAGAACAAATGCAAGGCAACAATCAGGAAAGCAAAGCAAGACTTTGAGGAGCGTATAGCTAAAAATACTCAGAGAAATAACAAAGACTTCTTTAAGTACATTAGAAGTAAGAACCCAACTAGGAAGGCCATTGGACCATTAGATGACAATGGAAGGCAAGGGGTTATTAAAGAGGAAACAGAGATTGCAGAGAGACTCAATGAATTCTTTGCTTCAGTATTCACTGAAGAAGACAGAGACCACATGCCCAAAACAGAGCCTATCTTCGTAGGGAGGGAAACCGAAGAATTAAGCCAGATAGAAATAACCAGGGAGGAGGTCCTTGCATGTCTTGTTAAGCTAAACACTAACAAATCACCAGGACCAGATGGCATCCATCCACGAGTTCTCAGGGAACTTAAAGATGAAATTGCTGATCTCCTAGCCAAAATATATAATCTTTCCCTCAAATCAGGCTTTGTGCCTGATGACTGGAAGGTAGCGAATGTAACACCAATTTTCAAAAAAGGATCCAGGGGTGATCCAGGAAATTACCGACCTGTCAGTTTGACATGTGTCCCAGGTAAAGTGATGGAAACCATCCTAAAAGATAGAATTAATAGGCACATAGAAGAGAAGGCGCTGCTAAAGGAGAGCCAACATGACTTTTGCAAGGGCAAATCATGCCTCACTAATCTGTTGGAATTTTTTGAGAGTGTCAACAAGCATGTGGATAAGGGGGATCCAGTTGACATTGTTTATCTGGACTTTCAGAAGGCTTTTGACAAGGTCCCACACCAAAGGCTCTTGAATAAACTTAGCAGTCATGGAATAAAGGGACAGGTCTTGTCCTGGATCAGCAACTGGCTAAGGGACAGGAAACAGAGGGTAGCACTAAATGGATACTTCTCCAAGTGGAGGGAAGTAAAGAGTGGGGTCCCCCAAGGTTCAGTACTGGGACCCCTGCTTTTCAACCTCTTCATAAATGATCTAGAGGTAGGAGTAAAAAGCAAGGTAGCCAAATTTGCTGACGACACTAAATTATACAGGGTAGTGAAAACTGTGAGAGATTGTGAGGAGCTCCAGAGGGATCTCTCGACACTGGGGGAGTGGGCAAAACAGTGGCAAATGAGTTTCAACATTAGTAAGTGCAGAGTGATGCATGTTGGGGCAAAGAACCCCAATTACATTTATAAACTGATGGGGTCTGAACTCTCTGCGACAAACCAGGAAAGGGACCTTGGTGTCCTGGTGGACAGCTCAATGAAGGTGTCAACCCAGTGTGCCTCAGCAGTGAAAAAAGCAAACTCAATGCTAGGGATCATTAGGAAGGGTATAGAAAATAAGTCAGCAAGTGTCATTTTGACCTCTTTATAAATCTATGGTGAGGCCCCATCTGGAATACTGTGTACAGTTCTGGTCGCCATACCTCCAGAAGGATATTATGGAGCTGGAAAAAGTGCAGAGGAGGGCAACCAGAATGATTAGGGGACTGGAACACCTTCCTTACCATCTGAGGCTGCAACGGTTGGGCCTCTTCACTCTTGAACGACGACGTCTAAGAGGTGACCTGATTGAAGTTTATAAAATCATGCACGGTGTGGACAAAGTAGATAAGGAAAAACTGTTTTCCCTATCGCATAACACTAGAACTAGGGGACACTCCATGAAACTTTTGGGTACTAGTTCTCAAACAAATAAGAGAAAGTACTTTTTCACCCAGAGGATTACTGGTCTATGGAACTCCCTGCCAGAAGAAGTGGTGACAGCTGTCAGTCTTGACAGCTTTAAGAAAGGATTAGACAAGTTCATGGAGGACAAGAGTATCAATGGCTATAATTATGGATACTTGAGGACAACCTGCGGGTTGGAGAGATAGGCAGGATATCTCTCAATGCTATTTCCAGGGAATCCTAAGCAGGTGAAGGCATCTGCTTGGGAATACCCTGAAGCAAATGGTGAGCCACTGTGTGAGACAGAATGCTGGACTGGATGGGCTGTGGCCTGTTCCAGCAAGGCTGTTCTTATGTTCTTATGTTCTTATGTTCTTATGTACCAAAGATAGGGACAATGTTAACTCCCCTTCAGTCATCTGGCACTTCACATGTCCTCCAGGATTTCAAGAAAATAAAAGGGAAACGTATTGGGGACAACAGAATCCCAACCAGTAGGCTACCCAGTGCTTAAGGTATGAATCCATAGATAAGGCCAGGCACAATGGTTCTCAGTATATTTTGAATCCTTCAGCAAGAAGTCAACCATTGTTACAAACTGGAAGACTGAAACAGTTTGAGTTCCAAACTTATTCATGTTTATTTTTTGTAATTAGATAAGTACTTAAACCAGAGTTTTAAAATACTCTGACTTAGACAATATGGACAGGATTCGGTCATTAGATTCTTTGATTTGAAGCAACAACAAAACTCTGGATTAGAAATAGTTGCTTTCCAAGTGTCCTAGCAGGAATGCAAAATTGAACTACCTCTCATTCCTTGTTATGTCTCAAGGGGTGGGTGGGTGTTAAACATTTCTCAATTCTTTAGAATCCTTCCAAGAACCCAGGGTCAACTACAAAGTCTTTATGGCTAAGTCCAAGCCTCATGTGCCTTGCTACAGACATTTTACCATCTGCATTCACGCTCTTGCTCCAGGGCCCATATCTCCTCTCTTGATGTCTCATGACAAAGTTGTTCTCTGGGTCCTCTTTCTCCTTCAAGGTTTACAACATCACTTGTCTTCTCTTTTCCCCTTGAAGAAAATCTCCAGGCTACATTTGTATCTCTGCATCAGCCTATTCTTTCACCACTCAAACTCCATCAATCTCCTCAGCTTCCCCTTTCATATTCCCCTCTTTCCCCTTTTTTCTCCCTCATCCTTCTGTCTCCTCCCCCTTCACAATAACCTTGTTGCCTGGAAGGTTCCCCACATTAATTTCCTCAGCCATCATCTCCTCCCTCATAACTTGTTAATGGTTTACTCAGAGCCACCCACATCATGCATATATTGGTGCTACGTACCAGCTGCCATTTCCATGTGAAAGAAAATTGTACTTTCAACATTTGCAAAGATTTTTTCAGATGGAGGAGAGGATGGAAACCCTTGTGTATGTTTCACTGCAGCCTGTTTTAAAACATTGCCTTGTTTTGGGCTTTGTCCCCCCCCCCATCCTCCATTTGCAGGGGCTGGCCCTATCAGAGCAGCATCTCTTTGAGGGAAAAGGATGCAGCGCTTTGACAAGTTTGTCTGTACACCATGTTGACACTGGCAGAACATATTTTATTTGCACCAGAAATTCAAAGTGCTGATGATCACTTCCAAAATCAATAGATGGCTTGTAACCACAGGGTTTAAGGGACTCATGGGCAGCTTGTGGATCCAGCAAAAGGGGTGTGTTGAGGGCCTGGTATTATCTTTAGCTGCCTATGAAGGACCACCATTTCCCTCTTGATACAACTCTCATCTCCATTGGTGGAGCAGCTGGTAGAAAAGCGAACCAGGGTGTTTTGTCTGTTGTCATCCCCCAACCCCACAGTTGATGGTACTTCTTTTTCATGATAGTTTGGCAGCAAACCTTTCCTTCTCAGTGTTTTCAGGCTTGAAAGCCTCTATTTTGTGGTAATTAATTTCATTCCTTTCTTAAATTATTGGGCTGGTTTTGTTGTAATGCTTGTTGGTTGATCAGCTTTACTTTGTTTTAATTTTGAACATGATCAACATCTATGAGGATCCTTTAGTGACTTAACATGGGCTTTAAATATTTAATCCATTCCAGTTTGGGAGGAAAAATAGAATCTCACTCCCCACCCCAAGGTAAACTATGGTGATCTGTTACTAATTACTCCATCCAGATTAACCTCTTAAAACACTGTGTTACAAATTATTTCGGACAACATAACAATGGTCTTCAGGGACCTTATATCCTGTAATATGTGTACTCATGGTAAAAGGAGACATTTTAATGTGCTTTGACTTCTTCTCTCCCTGAAAAACATATGCTGCATTCTTGCATATGTCTGTCAATTATATAAGGGCATATTACCCATTCTTCAGAGTCAGTTCACACGTCACTAGAATTTCCATCACTTGATTTGTTTATACATTTTGATTTGTACATCACTTGATTTGCCATCAGTTGATTGCTTGATCCTTATGACTCATGCCCAAGTGTGTGAATGATGCTACAGAAAAACGCCAAGGCTGTGTGAGCCAATGTGAAAGATTTGTTTGCAACAGCATACTAACAGAGGCAAACTGATGCTGTGATGAACAATTTGTGAATATGTAAACCACCATGAGCATTTCCTCTTCATTTCAGCTGCATTTTTGTAGTGATTGCAGGTATCTATTGTAAAAAAGGGGGGTGGGGTGGGACTATCAAGCCTTATAAATATTTATTTCCTATTCCTTTTGCTAGAGTTTCTTATGGGTCTTGATGCCAGCTTGGAAATAATATATGCTGAGTAAAGGTAAAGGTAGAGGTTACCCTTGATCAAAAGCCAGTCGTATCCAACTCTAGGGATCAGTTCTCATCTCTGTTTCAAAGCCAAAGAGCCAGTGCTGTCTGCTTCGGCAGACATTTCCGTGGACATGTGGCAGGCATGACTAGACACCAGAGCCCACGGAACGCTGTTTACCTTCCCACCAAAGTGGTCCCTATTGATCTACTTGTAATTTCTTGCTTTCAAACTGCTAGGTTGGCAGGAGCTGGGACAGAGATGGGAGCTCATTCCATTGTGCAGTACTTGGGTATCGAACTGTTGACCTGCCACCTTTCAGTCAGTGTCTTAACCACTTGATTAGTTTTGTATTAACTTTGTCATTGCCAAGATTACAGTATATTATGATAATGTAGCCTTTGCTAACCTGGTGCTTCCACCTGTGTTTGGAATATAACTTCCACCTACCCCATCATGGCTATTGATGATAGAAGTTGTAGTTCATTTGGAAATTGGGCAAGGCAGTTCCCCTCATGAAATACTGAACAGCAACAACTCTGTTAAAGGCAGAACTCCTGTGATATCTGTAAGACTTAGACATTTATGTGGCTTACACTTTTCGCTTCTGCCATAATAAATGACTTTGTCTTTAAGATGCCACTAAGATTTGTGTTTTTTCTCTCCTGCAAACAGCAAAGGTAGTAACCTCTGCAAGATATATTAAAGCAGCTAGTCCAAAAAGAAGAAGAAAGTAAGGTATTCTGAAAGGTCAAGTCTAAGGATCAGTTCCAGAGAAAGATTTTATTTTCAACAAGTGATGGAACACATTTTTTTTGCAGTAGTTGCTGCATTAAAAAAGTGACTATGCAAATGAGTATTAAGCAGACCATCTGTGTCATTTTAATAAAAGACCATTAATTGCATGAGTTTCACACAACAGCACGCTTTAAAATGAAAACTCACTTAAATACTGGTGAGTGAATTAATATCATGACTAGATCAGTCTGGTATAGCAGATGAATAACAAGAAACCTTTCCCCAATAATCTACTTATATCTGGAGTTGGTTACAAAGAAAGTCACTGAGAGATCATCGCTAGCTGCTACTCGTATCCGAGTAATTTTTCCAGGAAAAATGCCGTTGGTGTGAATTTGTTTATGTGGATCCCAGATTGCCATGAAATGACCCACACACTGTGATCACGTAGTCATCTCCTGTGGCATGTATGAAATGAGACATGCAGGATTTAATACCAGGACTGCAATGGACTGCCACAGTCTTGAGGATATTTACAAGGTGCGCCTTCACAGCCAGTCCATCTGGCATGACCTCTTCCACCTCCATGACTGTTGGGAATCATAATTATTAGTGAAATGGTTCCTCCTCCATTCATTTTGCCTTTGGGCCCAATATGATGGTTTTCAGTGGCATTCCTCCACTGAGGGGGCCATCACCCCACCTAAAGGGGCTCATCTGCCCATAGCCGTTGGCCTCTTTAGGGAGTCATGTTATTTACTGCCACCCAACACTCGGCGTTGAGTTGAGGCTGTATGGTCTGAGAGATATGCAAGAAGAATATACATTTCTTCATTCCTTGCAGTACATAAATGATGTTGACTTGGAAAGAAATGGGAGTATAGCAAGTTGGTATAGACAATACTTTTAAAACTCTGCTGAAGAACTAGGATGCTTCTGGTTTAATGTTATGTAGGAATCGGGGCCGCTAGGACGGCCGTTAGGTCCCGGAGGAGACTGATCAAGGAACAATACAAGGCAGTATGGAGCGAGATCAGATCAGTGGTTTATTGAAGGAAAAGTATCTACATTTATAGATCAGAAGGCAAGGCAGGAAAAAACCGTCATCTGACAGAAAATCACATCCCCCATCTACCCGGGTTAATGGGAAATCTTTCTTGGGGAAGTTAATTAACGTGGGCAAACATTGACAGGGGAAACACCATTGTCTAGGGCTTAGACCGGGGTAAATATGGCCACTATTTGCGCCAGGGATTAGGCTAAACTCGGAGATGAGTGATTACCTTAATGGGTAACAGGGGCTAGAGAAATGCCTTCTCAGCGGAACCATCGGTCAGGTCATTAATTGGGTGAATCAAACCCTATTATTAATCCATCCCCCTTAATTTATCTGCCCGCAGAGCCCACGGGCCAGGAGCGTTCTCACCGAAGTGGCCTCTGCGCGGGCCGTTCCATGCCATTGGGGCATGGGGAATCCACATCTCCCCTTTTCGTTTTACTTAAGAGCCTGACCGGCGACTCTGCGCAAGAGGGGCATCAGCTGTTGAGCGGGAATGGTGCTTCGGGGTTCCCTCCGGGAGCGGCACCTTGATATCAGCGAGGGAATACATTGCGCGAAGCAGCATACTGCTATGCCTAGTATAATCACCCCCACAATCACTTTGAGCACCGTCTGAAGCCATCCCCACGGAACCCACGACCACATCCAGTTCCACAACGAACTTAGCCAAGTCCCCCATGCAGAACCCTCCCGGATGCCCTCGACTATGGTGTGGAGGTCTGTGAGCCTACTCTGTACCTTACGGGAGTTATCAGTGAGATTAAAGCAACACATACCATGAAAAGATTCGCAACCCAGATGATGTAGCAATAAGAGATAGTCTATAGCCACTCGATTGTCAAGTATGGCATGGTGAAGCTCTGCCTGCTCTTGGTTGAGCAGCGCTATCGCTGAGGAGGTATGGTTAATGGCTTTAGCTAGTCCGCAAGCCAGTCGACCAATCCTCCGAGCGTTGCCGACGGCTAAGCCTGGCACGCCAAAAATGCTGACTGCCAACGAGAGATATTCGGCTGAACTCATTACTCTAAAGCTGCTCTCACATGAGCTGTCTAACTGGGTGGTGCAAGTGTGTCGTATGGGTGCTGAAACATTAGTAACATTTGTGCTTGGGGTGACCATATCCTTAGTAGGGAGTAACAGTGTCAAACGACTGATACAACATATAGCATCTGATACATTTGCAGGAATGTAGTTCCAAGTGTACTGATTACATGTAAAGAACCAACCAGATGGTAGGGTAACATGAGCATACATTGAACCAAGTGTCACTGGGTCATCACAAGTCCAATTGCCACTGCCAACGTTGAGGCAGCGGCGCCGGGTTCAACCAACTGAGGTGCAGCCGGTCATTCGAGCACAGGTAGAGTTCGGGCTGACCGCCACTCGAGGAGTGTGGAGAGTGGCTGCATCAGCCGGCAAAGTCATGGTGAGCCGCATTTCCCAACGGGCGTATTCTGAAGAAGCCGCTGGGTTGTATGGGCTGAAGATCCGTTTCACAAGCCAGTCCCCATCCCTGGGGTGCGCGCCTGGAGAGTGGCACACTGGGATGAGGCAGGTGCTCAGGATCGAGGCAGAACCAACGTCCTGTCTCAGGCAAAAAATCGGACTGGTTGACGAGACCCGCCAACCTTTCCCATATGTTGTAATGCATCCTGGCAGAGAGGTCTCCGCCTGGCAGCAAATCGTTGGCCTTCAATGAGGCAGCCTGAGCGCCTCCCCCCGCAAGTAGGGAGAGGGTCAGGATGATGGTGACTGCCATGGTGTTGGCATGAATTCGGGCAAAGATTGCAGCCGTGAGGTTCTCCGGCGTTGGCTCCCTCTCCTCGCGCCGGATGACGTCCTCGGCCTCACTGCAAAGGGCCTTGACCATCCCCCAGGTGATCTTCGGTGCTGTCCTCTGTGGCCGTTTCTTCCGACGGGTCCTCTCGGTCAGGGTGAGGTCCTCCATCTCCGGGATCGGACTCGGGTCGGTCTGGGTCCACGCCATGTGGTTCCAAGTGAGGCTTGACACACCGAGCCAAACGACACCTGTAGGAGACATAACTGCAGCATACCCTCTTCCCCAGGTTACGAGTGGCGCCGGGCCCCTCCATGAAGGGTCCGGTGGCACCCGGTATCGGACCATCGGTCGCGGGAGAGCTTCCGAACGGCGGAAGTGCTTCTCCTGCGGCGTGCAATCCGAAAAAACATTAAGGTGATTGTACGTGAACAATACCTTATTCAGACAATGCTGTGCCTGAGCCTGTGACTTGGGGAGGGCTGGTGGCTCCCCCCTTTCTGTTTGTTTGTCAATATAGGACTTGAGCGTCCAATTGACCCGTTCTACAATCGCTTGCCCCTGCGGATTGTAAGGAACGCCAAAAGTATGCTGAATGTCCCAGGTGGCCATGAAGGCGGCCAACTGCCTAGAGCAGTAGGCCGGGGCGTTATCGGTTTTCACGTGCCGTGGTTTGCCCATGGCCGCAATGCAGGAAAGGAGGTGCTGCTCCACGTGGGATGCAGTCTCCCCTTTCTGCGCCGTTGCCCAAACGAATTGAGAAAAGGTATCAATGCAGACGTGCATGTACTGCCATCTGCCAAACTGCGGAACGTGCGTGACATCCATCTGCCACACCTGGTTAGCCTCTGTCCCTCGTGGGTTGACCCCACATGAGGGCCCCCCCGGTGCCCCTGCACAATGCTGGCAAGAGCGAACTATGCCTTGGGCTTGAGAAAGTGGCAGATTGAACTGTCTGGCGAGCGCTTTGGCGTTTTGGTGAAAGAATGCATGACTCTGAATTGGCGTAGTGAAAACACCCAAAACTGAACGTTGCTGAATTTCCTTTGCGGCCGCGGCCGCTCTGCTATTGCCCGCGGAAATCGGACCCGGTAGGTCTTGGTGACTTCTGATGTGGGCAATATAGAGCGGCTCCGTGCGGTTTCGCAAATGAAATTGAGCAGTGAGAAACAGACTAAGCAAATTCTTGTCTATCGCGGGAGTAATGTATGCTCCCGGTAGACTGTGAAGCAAATTCCTGACATACTGACTGTCAGTGATGATGTTTAGGCGCTCTTTGGCGAAGGTGCGCAAGGCAAGGTTCACCGCTGCCAACTCTGCCCGCTGCGCGGACTTCTGTGGAAGAGTTAACAGCGTGCGCCAAGCCTGGCCTTCCTGCCAAGTCAAGACACCATATGTGCGACCCCCATCCGTAAAAACTGTCCTGGCCCCCTGAAGCGGAACCAGCGAGAGCAATTCGAACAAGCTGACTGTCTGCGTTTGAAGCGAGACAAGTCTGGGGTCTTTTGGCAAGTGATATGCCAAGCATCCGGTGAATCCCTCCAGAGCAATTGGAAGCGAGTCACCGAGCTGCATCAACTGCTGAATCTGCTCCTTGGTGAACGGAACTGCAATTTTGGCTAAGTCGTGCCCTGAAATGTCCTTAGCTCTCAGCCTGCCGCGGTAGACCACCGCGGAGACCAATTCTTGGGGAGGAACGACGTTTCGGGAAGAGGTGTTCGGCAAGTACACCCATTCCACGATGCTCGCTCCTTTCTCGGAATCTACTCCTAGAGCTCCGGTGAACATGGATCCTGCCCGAACGATGTACAAGTTCAGGATCGGAGCGTAGGGCCCCTGAGCAATCCTGTCCACCCATCTTTGGCTGAGAACTTGGTTGACCTTTTCAAGAGCCAAGCGCGCTTCTCGAGAAAAGTGTATCCGGTCTGCCGGCTGCTTACCTAATGTGAGCAGCGAGAAGAGCGGTTTCAAAAGATCCATATCCAATCGGAAATACGGTCTGGCCCAATTAATGTTCCCTAAAACCTGCTGCAATTCCACCAAGGTGACTGAATCCTTCAAGTTGATTTGGGGCAAAACCGGTGCTGCGAAAGAGCGGAGAAGCCGATGACCCAAGTATGAGAAGGGCTCGGTTCTCTGCACTTTCTCTGGAGCAATGAGTAAACCTTTCTCCCCCAGGCTGGCCTGGAGGTCTGAAAACATTTCACTGCCGAGTTGCGCCACTGCGACCAAGATATCATCCATGAAATGACAAACTAACGTTTTGGGGTGAAGGTTTCGAAACTTTGCCAGTGCATTGTGAACATAAATTTGGCACAGGGTGGGCGAATTGAGCATGCCCTGTGGCAAAAATTTCCACGCGTAACGCTGCGTGGGCTCACTTTGGTTCACAACCGGCACCGTAAAGGCAAACCTTTCCCGGTCCCTGGGGTCTAAGGGAATCGTGTATAAGCAATCCTTGAGATCTACAACTAAGATCTCCCACCCCTCGGGAATCATATTAGGATTTGGGATGCCGCATTGAAGCAGACCCATTGGCTGTATGCATTTATTGATCTCTCTGAGATCGTGGAGGAGTCGCCACTTCCCCGACTTCTTTTTGATGACAAAAATTGGCGAATTCCAAGGACTAGTGGACTGCTCTATATGTCCTGCATCTAGCTGCTCTTTAACCAGCTGCTTAAGGGCGACTAATTTCTCTCCCACTACCGGCCATTGTTCTACCCAGACCGGCGTATCGGTGAGCCATTTAAGTGGCAACGCCATTACCCGAAGGTAAGGGTAGCACCGTACTGCTGCAAAATATCTCGCCCCCAAAGGTTGATGTGCACGTCAAGAATGTGCGGCCGAATTACCGCTGTGCCGTCAGCCTTTGGGATTGTGTCTGTCACCCACTCCCGGCTCCTAAACGCTTCTTGGATGCCGCCTACCCCCACACACATCGGAGACCGGCTCAATGGCCCACTCCCGTGGCCACTGGCTTCTGCTTATCACGCTCACATCAGCTCCGGTATCTAACAACCCTGAAAATGATCTTTTATTCAGAAATACCTCAATAACTTGGCGCTGTTTCCACTCAATGTTGTTCTCCACTGTCGCTAAGACCTGGTATCCTTGTACTGCCTCACTGGCGCTCGAGCGGTCCTCTGACCAGGACTCTGAGCTGTCCCTGAGCCTTCCCTGGCTATCTGCTGGCGAGTGACAAGGAACCATGATCAGTTGCGCTAATGTGTCTCCTTTGTGAATTGTCTGGGGTAAGTGCGTCCAAAGCTGAACTTGGAGAATGCCTGAAAAATTGGAGTCAATGACTCCTGGAATTACAAGAATTCCGCGTGCTCCGGCTACACTGCGGGGCAAAACTAAACCTATAAAGCCTTTGGGCAGTGGACCCATGTACTGGGAGTCCACCAGATAGACCGTGCCTGGCAGGTCGCATGTAACGTCTGCCTGACAAGTCAATTCTAGCCCTGAACTACCCTTGGGGCTGGCCTGCGCCCTCGCAATGCCTGGAATGTGACTGGAATCTAATCTAGCTCTGGCGAGCTCTGAGCGAAGGAAGCCTCTGTTTGGACCGGGGCCAGAGACATGCCCGCGTTCCGGTTTCCCGAACTCGGACAGTTCCTGGCCCAATGGTAGCCTTTCTTGCACTTCGGACACAAGGTGTTTGGAGCCTTGGAACGGCCGTAATTTTGTCCACCTCCCTTGGATCGGCACTCCCTAGCGAAGTGACCGACCTTGCCACAATTGTGACATGCCCCTTGAATTTACTTTTGGGTCTTTTACCCCCTTGCACCGCTGCCGCTAGCAAACCCATCTTATAGGATTCTGTGCCAACGTCGGCGCAAGCTCTAATCATGTCCGTGAGAGTCAAGTCATGATGATTACCCAGTGACTGCAAGATTTTACGGCAGTCTAAATTGGCATTGTCCTTGGCTAACTTCATCATGAGCTCTTGTTGGGCTTGCTCATTGTCGATCTGCCTACTGATCGCTTCCTTCAAGCGATTGATGAAGTCCATGTAGGGCTCCTGGGCTCCCTGCTTAATTGCGGTGTAATTCTTAGCCGCTTTGCCAGTTGCTGGAACCTTGAAAAAAGCCCTAAAGGCAGCCTCGGCTGACATCTGAAGAGTGGCGAGTGGCAAGTTGATCTGCGCATCGATGGATTCGAAGGCACCTGAACCATATAATTGGTCAGGGAGTACTGCGCCTCCCATCCTGGCAGCCCTAGTCTGAGCCTCAAGGCGAAACTCGCTGTCCCAAATCAAATACTGGCTAGGGTTGAGCATCATCTGCATGACGGCTTTCCAGTCATGTGGAATGAACATGGTGTTCTTGCACACCTGCTGAAGCGTGCCTCTAGTAAACCGACTCTGGGGCCCTGTCTCTGAAATGGCCTTCCGTATAGCCATGAGAAGCTTATACGGGACTGGTGAATGAACTATCTGCTGGGCCCCTGTGAGGGCATCCATTTCCATGCGAATTGGACAAATCTGACTAAGCTCAGCTAGTTCTTCCACTGGCAAATCCCCCTTCCTAAGTTCTTCCTCAACTGTGCGCTGAAGGGCACTCTTGGTAGCTTGGGAACCTGTAGCTGTCAGAGAAGCGCCTGCGCTCCTCATTCCTTGCATTCCGTCGGTGACGTCTGCAGCTGTCACCGAGGGAAAGCTCCCTACGCTACTCTGCCTAAACTGCAATGACGGATAGAGCGCCGTGGGCGCCGATGGTTCGGCTGGCGCTGGGGGTTCTTTGGCCTCTACCCGGACTGGTTCTATCTCCGCTAAGAGTTTCCTACATTTGCCCCATGTGCGAATTACGCCTCCTGGAGCTTTCGGGGGTTGCTGAATGCAGTCTCCTATCTGATCCCAAAGCTTAAGGGTTAACGTACCTACTTCTGGGTAAAGCAGGCAGTGTTCCCTTAGGTACGCCAAAAGTCTCGGTAGCTCTCGGCTGTGAAACCTTAACTGAAACACCCTGGCCAGGATTCTGAACTCTTCCTCAAGAGTTCTTTGGCTAGCGGACGGACCTTGTCGCTGAGGACAAGTCCCCATATTACCTGCGTGGGTCCTCCGAAGTTTCCTCCTCGGGACAAGTCGACGCGTCTTTGGGCAAGGTAATAGGCTCTGGCGATGATTCTTTGGGTAGAGCTCGGAGCGTGGTCCCCTACCACGTGCCCTCGGTGGCCTCTGCGCTGTCAGGGGTTCACAGCTGACCCTGAGCGGAACGCGTTTTTCCATAACCTGCAAGCCGCCGCGAAAGTTGGGAGCAAGCTGTAGGAAACCTCTCGGTAATGCCTCGCCGCTTAGGCCGTTCTCCCGACCGGCTGGTTTACCGGCCGGGCTGCCGCGCTGTCCTCCGGGATGATCGGACGCGGTTCAAGCACAGAACCGGACCGTGTGATCGCTTACCCTCGAGTAGACCACTCGGGGGTCACTTACTGTCGAGTAAATCACGTCTCGGGGTCACCAGATGTAGGAATCGGGGCCGCTAGGATGGCTGTTAGGTCCCGGAGGAGACTGATCAAGGAACGATACGAGACAGTATGGAGCGAGATCAGATCAGTGGTTTATTGAAGGAAAAGTATCTACATTTATAGATCAGAAGGCAAGGCAGGAAAAAACCGTCATCTGACAGAAAATCACATCACCCATCTACCCGGGTTAATGGGAAATCTTTCTTGGGGAAGTTAATTAACGTGGGCAAACATTGACAGGGGAAACACCATTGTCTAGGGCTTAGACCGGGGTAAATATGGCCACTATTTGCACCAGGGATTAGGCTAAACTCGGAGATGAGTGATTACCTTAATGGGTAACAGGGGCTAGAGAAATGCCTTCTCAGCGGAACCGTCGGTCAGGTCATTAATTGGGTGAATCAAACCCTATTATTAATCCACCCCCTTAATTTATCTGCCCGCAGAGCCCACGGGCCAGGAGCGTTCTCACCGAAGTGGCCTCTGCGCGGGCCGTTCCATGCCATTGGGGCATGGGGAATCCACAATGTTAAGCTTAATGATAGAAATGTGCCTGACATATCATAAGTGTCTCTTTAGGTAATGTTATCAGCAATGAGTAGGTAAGGGCAAATAAATTGCATCTGAACCCAGATCAAATAAAGGTCTTCTCAATTGGTGGTTTGTCAGACATTAGAGGTGGTATTTTACCCACTCCAGATATGGTTTTGCTCCCTATAAACAGATGTGTTTGCAGCTTAAGGGCATTCTTAGATTTGTTTTGCTTATAGATGTTTCGGTAGGATTTGTAGCATAGGATATATATACTGTATATATTTGGCCTAAGTTGAGTCATTATTGTGAACATATGAAGACATAACCTGGGCAAAGCTATCCAGGTTTGGCTTTCATAAAGTACTGTATATGGTACATTGGTGCCTTTGAAAATTACTATCTTCCAGGTGCCAGACAATGACCATTGTATTTACCTAGCTATTGAATTGTGGTTTCTGTAGTCATTTTAAAATTATGAATTTTGTAACTTTTTGATGCCTGGTGGACTTTGATTTCTTTTTATTTCTGCTTTATGATCTATGCCTGATTGCCAATGCTTTAGATTGTGTTGTACTGTACTTGTATTTTTGGATGAAAAGTGGAAAGAAACAGCTCATGTGCAGTTGAGTTATTATCTGAAGTCATTAGAAGCACAGTGGCAGCAGTGCTGCATATTCTAGGAGCCAGTCATTGAACTTGCAGTGGTGTGGCATGGGAGCTTCATGCCCTTCCTTCCAGATGGATCTATCATTATTACCCAAATACAAAATATTCTTTCAATGTCATGTAGACTTGTATGAGCAGTATAGATGAGACCTAAGCTGGTCCCATAGCTGTGCAGCTGAGAGATGGGAGAAGTTACTATGGCAGCCATGATAGCTGTGGGATTCTGGCTCTTGTAATTTGGAAAAAATAGTAATCAATAAAGGTAAGTTTCCCTCCTCAGTGCTACCTGAGGAGCTTTGTGAGTTGAAATGTTAGGCAAATGCAGGCTGCTGGTTGACTACCTGCCAAATAAGTACCATGCAATTTGACTCATAGGTACTTCTATGTCTTTCCTTTCTGTAGTTAGGTATAGCTGATCCATCTGCAAATATCTTATCTTGTTCCTGAGGTACGATCCAACCACCCATATGTATGGCCACTTCTAAACTGTGTTTCGGCAGAGACATACCCATCAAGCGCGGTTCCAGAAAATACGGGACCTGCGCAGAACCCTTCTGCACATGCACAGAAGGGTTCTGCGCATACGTGCATGTGCAGTAACTACTTTCCCCGCCGGTCAAATTACGAGATGGTGGCGGGAAAGTGGAGGAAGCGGTGCAGAAATATGGGAAATCCCGGCAATCCGGGATACTTGACAGGTATGGGCAGAGAGCCTGCTTGTCTTTGTAAAGTGGCCTCTTGAGTGTTCAGCACCATATATTTAGAAAGGTGTGTTGAAATGCGTTGGCAGTTTGTGAGGTACCATAGTATGCAAAGAGTACCCTCTGGCCTTCAGTTTCTTCCTGGAACTAATAGGATTGGCAATGGGATCTTGTGGGAATCAGGCCTTCTGGTCTTGTAGATCTGAGAGTAAATAGAACAGAACAACAACAACAACAAAAAAGACCAAAAAATGCTGGGCACCTTAAAGACTAACTCCTGTATTTAACTGGGAGCTTTTATGGACCAAGTCTATGGTGGAAGGATATTAGGAGAGAAGGAAGGAGAGGCTTCTCCATTTCACATTTCTGTTCCTTATTTGGCAAACCTTGAATGCATTTCTTGTGCAATAAATTTGCCCTGACTTCTACCTAGCCATCACATAAAGTAATATTTAAAGCTTTTAACCTGAATCTATCATTTATTTCAACTCTGCTCCATTGTTTCTTTTCCATTAATATTTTGCATATTTTTTTTCACATTTTAAAAATTCTGCTCAGGAATACCTACCACAAGTATTTCCAGTACAACTTCCAAATTAGGCAAGATTGCCTATACCTGAGCAACACAAGCAATATTACTCTTGCAAATAAAGCTGAACTGAGCTTTTCATTTGCTTTGTTTTTCTGAAACCATAACATCCATGTGGGAGGTTTTGTTTTTCCTTTGTCTTGGAGTGTGTGTTTCTATTGGGCAGGATCAGTCCATTAGTACACAATGTACTCAGAAGGTTCCCCAGATTCGTTGCCTGGTTTAAGAGATGGACTGAGGAGTAGATGAGGAAAAATGCAGAAGAGAGTCCACAGGTCAAGAGTCAAAATTGCTTGGGCTAGCAGGGGAGCATACTTTTCCTAAATAAAAGTGTACCTATGAAAACAAGTGTCCTACCAAACTAAAAGCCATAGTATGGCAGGCCACCAGGGGTTTGGAAAGCCTCGCTCTTGTGCTTGAGGCTGTGGCAGGGACACTGTTAACAAGCATGGCTTTTGCTGTGCCTGCATTCATCTTGCGGGGGTCATAACAAGTTCAAATTTTAAAGCCCTAAACAGATTGGGCCTTGGACCCCAAAATGCTATCTTGCCTTATAGGGAACTGCTTATTTAATAGGTTATAGTAAAGATGCTCTGTTATATGTCTCACTGACTTGGGGCACAAGTTTTCTTAAGGGAAATGGTCAGACTTTGGAGTCTGGTTGCAACCCATTTGTATAGATCCACAGCAGAGTCAGATCTAAATCAACTTCAAAAATACAGCCAAGTGATACTCCAAAATTGCTTGAAGAGTGTAGCTGTACAGATTGCTACATGTTTAATATAAGCATCACACATGTGATATAAAACAGCACATTGCCTGCAAATTAGTTATTCTTCAAGGTGCCACTGCCCTCTTTGTTCTGTTGTTACTTTGTGCTGAGCAGGTTTCTTTTCTAGAATTCATATGCTCCTTGCAATTCATCTTGATTTAAAAAAAATATTAAGCCATAGCTATTCAACATTTGCACGAAACAGCATGTATATATTCTCAGAATGTTAGTGGAAGATCAAGGCATGCATATTCCTACAGCAGGGCTGTTCATTGTATAATTTAGTTCTCAGCTGAGTGTGAACTTACTGCAGGTGAAAATAAGATGATCCAGATCTGTCAGCACTGCTATACATGTAGGTGGTTCCATTATTATAATTTGTGAAATGCTCACAAGCTGTCTTTGTAAGGGTTTGTACATAGAATAATGTATTACGAAGAGGCAAGATGTTCTCTACCTTGTCGTGGCAGCTATGCTTGTGCAGCCTGTAAAAAGCGATTGAACGTGTCATCATTTAGAAAACAAAACAAAACAAAAACCATGCTGTGAAGAATGCAAGGGGGAACATGCACCCACAAAGCAGAAGAGCTGTGCATCTAATCCAGGCATTGTCGTTAGTCAGAGCTTTACAAAAGATTGGCAGAGTCAACCCTTCACTCCATCTTTTTATTCAATGAATGTTGGGCAGAGGTAAATGACCTGTCTCCATAAATGGACCAGTGGCTACAGGCGGAGAACCCCTTTAGGTAGGCTGATGGCCCCCTCAGTGGAGAAAATGCCACTGGAAACCATCACATTGGGACCAAAGGCAAAATGAGCGGAGGAGGAACCACTTCACTATTCTGATTCCCAACAGTCATGGAGGTGGAAGAGCCCATGCCAGATGGACTGACTGTGAAGGCGCACCTTGTCAATATCCTCAGGGCTGTGGCAGTCCATTGCAGTCCTGGTGTTAAATCCTGCATGTCTCATTTCATACATGCCGCAGGGCAGGAGATGGCTTTATGATCACAGTGTGAGGGTCACTTCATGGCAAACTGTGATCCACCTTAAACAAATTCATGCCTGTGACATTTTTCCTGTTTGTCATTCTTCTTTCGTGAAAAGATTTCCAGGAAAAATGTATACCCAGATACGAGTAGTAGCCACCACCGCCGCCGATAATGACAACAACTATGATAACGATGATTCAATGTACTGCCAAAGGGCTTTTGCCTTTGTTCAGAATGCAACCAGCCATTTCATCCCTTCCTCAGGAAGATTTTTAGCTTTTGATGTGATACTCTTAAGAACTCCCATTCCACTGGAAAATTATACCACATTCCCCAGAAGTCTGAGGTTAAGCAGGAAAGGATGGTGCTGAATAGACTCAAGTTTCTGCTGACAGTGGAGAAAGATGCTACAAGGCTTTGCATTAAGAATGATAGTCTACAAGGACTGGAAGTGGTGGAGAGAGATCCCTGAATGCAATCAGTCATTCCAATTTAAGTAGCAATCTTGAACCAATGAGATTTATATAAAAGCTGACGTACTTTTCCACATTTAATTCAAAGAGTCTGTTATGGCTGAGACTAGCAATTGGATTTATTTAGACGAAACAGTTGAAGTTATCTGGATGTTATCCTTCTTGTCTATTTGATCTTCATCTCTCTTTGAGGTGGGCTGACATTTCAGAGATGATTTCACTTCATTTTATCTATAGTCACCTTCCAGTTTCCCTGCAAGAAAATACCAAGCATGATATTAAGTAACTTTGGATGGGGGTTCCTATAATAAAGGAATTCCTATAATAAAGATAGAATTCTTATAAAAATGATAATGTTGTTCTTTGGTTCTCCTATACCAGTCTTGGTTCTTTGATCACTGTGCACTCATGGCACAACCTTCTATTAATTAATAATTTCTGGCTTTGATTGCTCACATTTCCAGTATTTACACTATTTTCCTCAGCACTTAGATGAACATTGCAGTTTCCTAGCTCTTCTCTGTCCTAGAAATTATTCTCAGTTTTGGCCAAAAGGGCAATTCAGTGCATTGGTGTTGATCTCACTTAAGGATGAAGCAGCTTTACCCATCTGACTTGATTTGTGGCATGGATATGAACCAGATGTTAGATGTTAATCCCCAGTTTTCATTGATTGTATTAGGAAACCAAAATAGTTATACGGTAACTTTTATTGTGTTTGCATTGATTGACCTGAAATTTGGATGCTTGATATATTTTAAAGAGGGAGTTAAGCCTGCTAAAGTTCAGGCAGATAGCTTCAGGGATTGTTGTACTGTTTTCTGAAAAAGAAGTTTGGTTTTTTAATCACCAAAAAGCAATTTGGAACAGCATGTGCACTCTGCTGAATGCTAAGTCCCCTGTGCTCATGTATCGTTTCTCATCTCACTGTCTCCAGTATTGGCAGTATCTTCCCAGAGCCCTTTAAAACTTTCTCAAGTTTGGAGTTGAAGAACTGTATCAATAAATTGCTAATTTAAATAAGTAAGACGATCACCAAGAGATCAAATGATGGGGTAAAATACTGTAGTAAAAGACAGTTGGGCGCTGGGTAGACAAGTAGACAGGCAGAAGTGCCTGGCAGAGGCGGGCAGTAGAAATAAGCAGCTAAATCAGAGATAAGGTTTCCAGGCAGGCAGATCTTCTTGCTGAAGATCCCTATGCTACAATAGTGAAACAAAGACCACATGTAATGTTCAGAATATTTCACTTGAAGGCAAAGAGAGAGAGAGAACTAGAATTCAGAGGGAGACCTCTGAATTTTACACTTTGGGGGCTGCAACTGTGTTGATGTTATAGGAACCAGAGGGTGCCTCCCCAAAATTTGAGGGTGATCTACTCCCTAGCCCAATCTTTAACCAGCCTCTTTAAAAATAGACCTTACCTTTTCATCCATCTAGTGAAAGAAGTACTTTGGCAAGTGTGCCTGCCATGTCAGTGGAAAACTCCCACAGAACATTCAGGTTCTTTGTATTCTGCAGGTCTCCAGAGATGACAGACTGTCCACTCCAGCAGGAAAGAGCTGTTGGAATAATAACAATCATGCAGGCAATTACTATGGGTATCAGTGGGAGAAGGCTTTACAGCCTAACGTGATTGTCCTTTGCCACTAAGTTGGTTGATGTTCTTCTCCCATCTTTGCCATTTGAGGCTTTTTCCTGTTTATTTTCTTGCTTCCACTGTTTTGTTGACAGGCTCTCTCTTTCCTCTGAGGAAGCAAAAAACATGGAAGCTCTCGCCACATGCTGTATACAAACCCTTCACATGCCCCTTTTCTACTTTAAATACTTTTAGAGTTTTTTCTTTCTTGCAAATTGCTATTTTGTGTGTGGAGAAACCAATGAGTGTAGGATTAATGAGACTGGGCTGATCTCTCAACATTTTCAGTGCCGCTCTTGTTTTTTCTACCTCATACTCTACTAACTAAGAAGAATAACGAAAAAGGAACTGATACTAGTGGTCCAATTTTACCATTCTTACCAATCAGTGGTTTGTCTGTGACCAGCTTTCCACACAAACTGGCTCAAGAAATAATGTTGCCATGAGAGGAGGAGAAAGTTTAGTTTCAAAATATTTTTCTCCTCGTCTATCTTGTCTTTATGATTTTATTATACAAGGCTCTTTAAGTGCACATGATTTTAATACTCTTACACACACTTTTTTGTTGGATTTGCCTCTAAAAGTGTATAAATATCTCAAATGAAGGAATGGCAGGTGCCTGGAAGTGTATGTAGTACTATAAATGTAACTGCACCACATATTTATATAATGGTATTATACTTGCTCTTCTTTCCTGCTGACAGAAACCAAATAAACAAGCAGAGCCCCCTGAAATGAGCTAAAATTATGTTTTCTATTCCTGCTATGCAAGTCAATGTGGAAAGAATATTTGGGGACTGAAATTCATTCTGACCTCTCAGTGGGCAAATGCAAATGTTAGTAATAAAGTCCAAGAAAGTCCAAGAAAGACCCTCTTGTGAGTTAGACCAATGATTTTTCCTCAGTTTAAATAACATTTTCTTGTATTGTGTGTAGATGAGGTGCCACACAATTGTAAATATTACTGGAAGTCAATTAAAATTTATTGCCTCTACTAACTGAGCTTGGACAAAAAGTTAACATTGGAGATGAAGGAAAGCAAGAGAGTACAACAATATGAATCTGAACCCAGTTTCTCCCCCACTCCCCTTGGTTTAGCTTTCAAATCTATTTAATCCTTTTTCATACCATGGAATATGCCCATGCTATCAATATAAACTAATTTCAAACTGTTTAACTGCCCTGACTCCAAATCAAATAATTATGGGAAGCTCAGAGAGGTTACTGAATTCTTTTCGCAGCCAGGGTGGGTTGCCTGGTGGTCACATTATCATTCCAGAATGATGTACATGAACTCCACACAATACACACTTGTCACTCAACAACACCGCCCCAACTTATTTTGAAGAGCCTATTTTTCCTATTAGTTGTTTCTCTTTAATTGTGTTTAGGCTTAGGTGTTTAAGTGAGCAATCATGCAGGGCTGGGAAAATTTTGGAAGAATGAATATGATGGATAGACATAAAAGAGGGGTAAGACAATGGTTTCCATCCTCCAAAATATCATCCTGCTGCTGTTCATTTATGGGAGCCTTACTGCTATAAAGTAACTTTCCAGGTTTTGTTCTTATAGTCTGGTCTATGGCATTTAGACACCCATTCCAAAGTCATGAAAGACTTTGATGCCTCCTTAGATTATGCACAGACGTTCAGACAGTTTACAGATAGTTAATCATTATGGTGATATATCACCACCTGTATCTGAAACAATATGACCCTGTGTACCACTTGCAAAGGAACATGATCAAGAAAGTTATGTTGCACCAATGTCCTGGTTGTGGACTTTGCAAAGGCATCTGCCATGTTGAGTGGCTTCTTGTGGAGAAAGTGAAATAAAGTAAAATTATAGATTTGTTTTTTCCATTGTGTGAACAGATTTTGCAGGTGTCTGGCCTGATCTTTCACAGCACTTCTGTTCCAAATAATATACTGTATTTCCTTCTAGCTCGTTCTCCTCCTCGAGGTCTTTCTGTTTCTTCCCTATTGCTTTTCTTCATCTCCCTTTCAGCTCACTTGGATCTAGAGTCTAGACCAGTGTTTCCCAACCTTTGGTTTCTAGACTTCAATTCTCAGAAGCCTAAGTTAATTCCTCAAAGCACTGATCAGCAAATGCACTGACTTTGGCTTCTGGAAATGGAGGTCCCCCTCTGGGGTGTGTGCCCCACATTGGGAACTACTGGTCTAGATGACAGTTGAAATCTTGAACATACCTACCTGAACTACATCCTATCACACGCAATGGAAAGCACTTCTGTGTACTATAGGTGAACAGGATTGCATTGTATATTTATCAAGACTCGTTCCCAGTAAGATCAATAAAATATATTAGTAATCCACATTGATTTCAGTGAAACTTTAGTGTAAACTGTTAGGGTGACTAAGTTAGAGAAGATGCAAACCACAGTGCTTTCACAGTTCCATGGGATACTATAGAAAGTGTTATTTTATGAGTTAATGGGTGTTTCCCATTAATTACTTGGTGTCTGAAATTCTGTTGTTTGCATAGTAAGTTACAACTGGAGTAGGCTCATTGAATCATTGGAATTTATTGAGGAGTTGACTCTCTAAATCTCCACTGATTCAATGGACCTACTGTACTTGTGACTTACTACACTAAACAACAGGATTTCAGGCAATAAGTGATAACAGATCATGACTAGCTGAAAATTACCATGACTGAATAAGGATTTGAACCTGAATTATCTTAGTTCTGGTGAAATATTTTACCTACTACATCATACTCATCTAGATTAGACTTCCATAAAGGTTAGGCTGGATGACATATCTATCTCATAATACGAGAGAACTGGGCAATAGCTATGACTTTTAAACAATCAGATCTTTGCAGTAAATGGTAAACCACTTTTGAAACTTGAAAGAACATAAATTTTTATTATACAGGATAGCAAAGCAGGTGTGCCTCTTGATGACTCTAGTGTAGTACTGTTAAAGCTAGGCTTTCCACACTGAACAAGTGTGTCAGGAGAAGCAATTGGTAATGGATGATCTTAGCACAGGGCCATAGCCAGGATTCTAGATGTGGGTGGGCGAATATTTTTTCAGGATGGGCAACAAAGCCTCTTTTCAATGCATTCCTATGGGAAACCGCACTTTACCAGAGTGGGCAAACTGCTAACTCAGGGTGGGCCACAGGTAGGCCATGCCCACCCTGGCCACTCCCTGGCTATGGCCCTGTGTTAGCATGAAAACACGATCCTAGAGCACACTGTGTATATCATTTTACTTTTGACTCTTCTCTGTGGAAATCTGTCGAGGCACATTTTTTCACATTCTTCAAGAAGATGATGTCTCCATTCTAAAGATTCTTGATCTCTCAGAGCATTTATTTGAATCTAGAGGGTTCCAGATTTAGGTTACTATAGATAAGAATTGCTCAAGTTCTATATGGGCTCCATTCCTTAAAGAAGTGATGGTGAACCTTGGCACTCCAGGTGTTCTTGGACTTCAATGACCAGAAGTCCAAGTCAGCACTCCTGCTGATCAGGGCTTCTGGGAATTGAAGTTCAAGAACATCTGGAGTGCCAAAGTTGGCCATCACTCCCTTAAGGTCTTATGTGAGCACATGTGGCCTAATTTATTTTACCAAAATGTTTACACCAACAAAATATAAAGGGTGTTATTGTCACATCTGTTTTATGCTTGGGATGAGATCTACCAGCCTTAGAAATCTCAAACTCCATGTTGTGAACTTCTGATGGTAATGGTTGAGAGAATAGAAAAGTAAAGATGAAATGCTAATTAGGCCTCCATATTGGAAAAGAAAATGGTACTATCAATGCAGCTGGCAGTAGAGAGTCAAGAGGGGCACTTTGGGCTCATCTCTTCCCTGCCCCCTCCTTTTCCAGACTAGGATTCTGAAGGAGTATCAAGAGCTTTCCAAGTCTCCTCTCTGTAGCAGCACAGCTTTCGCCTCCTTTTGTTCTGCCCAGTGTGCCCATTTTTTAAATATTCAAACAAAGCTCCATAAACCGCTAGTTACACCATAATACCAGCTTGTGTTTACATTTTTAGTTCTCCAGATCATGATCCCATTGAGTGCACATAGAGTGAGTGCTTGTGAGTATGCGCCCATTCACCATCAGACTGTAAACACAAGCTGGTATTTTGGTGGGAGCGCACTAATATGGCGGCTGGGAGGGTTGGAAGTGAAAGGTCAATGATAGGTTCAGAAATTCCTTGCTTTTTTCAGGCTGTGTGATACTGCCTGTGCTGGAGCTGTTATTTTTCTCTCTCACTCTTCCAAATGGAAAACAATCATCTGTTATGTAACAACAAGGCCTAGTTAGAATGGTTTCCTTTTAAGACAACATGAAATAATCTTCTACAGCAATTGACAGGGGCATTATTTATAACATTTAAAGCAACATGGGGTCAGGAATGAGATTTTAAAAAAAATTAAAGTGGGTTATACTTGGACTGTTGGGGTTACGATTGTGATAACTACTCAACCAACTTAACTACCTAGTGATACTTAAGATTTACGATAAATTCTTGCACCTCGTGGCAAACCACTTTTGAAATATGGAGCCTATAAAAAGCTGTTTGCCCTAAGACACAAGACAAGGTGGTGTTGGGGAAGGGACACATGTTCCACCTAACCCATAGCATATAAGACCTTGGTGCCTCTAGATTGCAGCCACACTTTGTTTTGCATTAAATATTGCCAATGTGACACATTTCCTTTAAAATAATACAATGTAGAAGCTGAAGCACAGCTTAAAATTAAATTGATTTGATAAAAAAGGAACTGAAAAATTAATTCAGAGAAAAATTTTCCAATCTGAGTTGAGGTAGACATTGAATCAATGTACAGTACATCTAAATAAACCATCTGTGAAGAATTGGAGCACGGAAATGGGATAAATTGAGCAAAATATGGCACCCTTAATCTGATGTCTGCAAGAAGTTCCCTAAACAACTTCTTCATTTAATTAGTCCTCTAATAGAATTGGTTCATTTTAGGCATAAAATGTTCAAGAATGAGCTCATCTAGCCCACTGGTAGAAAACATCATTAGGAGTCAGAATAATGAGCAAGTCATAACATAGGAGCTAACTAGGGATTGCTGCCCTTTAGGAAAGAACTTAAAACCTGGCTGGCGGAGCAGGTGTGGGGCACTGATGGTGGTGTGACCCCCGCCTGCTGGCTTGTATAAAACATAATCAAGATCCTTCCTCTCTTTTTTTCAGATGGGGTGGGTGGCATTTTAATGGGGATGGTTTTAAATAATTTTATTGTGGCTTTTTGTATATGTTTTTAATGTTTTTATCTGTGAGCCACCCGGAGTTGCTTCGGCGAGGGGGAGGATACAAATGTGAATTATATATATATATATATATATATATATATATATATATATATATATATATATATATATATATATATATATATATATATATATAACTAAAAAATTATCTCTTCTATGTATTTATATAAATAATATATATATATATGGACAAAGATTACTAAAGTTCTTTGAGGAATATTATGACTCTGGTAACTAGGAACTGCTTACTGTAAGTACTGATGCTCTTGAAGATACAAGTGGGGTCTTCTTGTCTTGAAAACGCAGTTGGAATATCTCTAAGCAGGGAGATACAAGTAGAAGTGAAGAAAACCAAAAGGGAAAAAATGGATTCATTCAAAGTATGATATTGGAGGGGAGTTTTACAGAGAGCATGAATCACCAAATAAGTGTGTTGTACAAATCAAGCCCGAATAACCTGAGGCATATCATGAGAAGACTAGACAAATTGGAAAAAACAACAGTGTGGGGGAAAGTAGAAGGACAGAGGAAAGAAGGAAAACAAAATATGAATTAGATTGAGTAATGGAAACCGTTACTTTGAGGTTCAAGAGCTAAGCTGGGCTCTTAGTGGCAGGACCTTTGGGTACTATTTCTGGATAGCTAAATGAATTAGGTACTTGATGGAGTGGTCAGAGGCTGTGAATTCACCACTGTGCCTTCTGGGAGAACAGTTAATCATAGGCAAGTTGCACATTTCCACAATGCTTGACGTAGAAGCGGCACTCTGAGTACACTGACTATAGAGATGGTAATAAAGACTTAATTAAATTAAATTAAATTAAACTATTAAATTAAATTCCAGCAGACTTTCTGGTTGTTCCTTGGACATTTGTAGATGGAAATTATATTTTAAGAGTGGTGTTTGCAGTTTTCAAGCATTGTTCAACATCAAAAATATATTGTGTGTCTGCATTTTAGTTGGTATGAGTCTAGCTGGAAATTCAGTCAATAATTTTAATGGTCATTAATTATGTTATGTGCTGTGAAGTTGGAAACCAACTTATAGTGACCTTAATAGGGCTTTCAAGGTAAGCGAGATAATTAAGGTTTGGTTTTACCAGTTCCCCATCCTCAGTAAGCTTCCTTGCCTGAGTAACAATTCCAACCCAGGTCTCTTGAGTCCTGATCTATTATTATATCTGCTATACCACACTATGTATCTTTAGTTATTAATTAATCTATATTTCTATAAAGTATTACATGTGACTTAAAACAGTGAAAACATTACAAACAATCATAAAACAATGAAAGAGAAAAACCTCACATGTGGCAGATAAAAAAATTCTAAACACTCAGTAAATTCAGAAGATAAAAAGTTACATTTCACCAAAAGTCATAGAAATAAACCCATTTATGCTGTATATCTAAAAATGAACAACAGCATTGGCTGTGATTGCTAGGTGATGATAAATATAATGGTCTCCAAGTTTTCCAAGCTCTGCTCTGAGAGTGGATGAATCAGAGCACAGTTTCAAAAGAACAATCCATGTTTTCCTTCTTGAAATCAAAATGTACTAGATCCATTTAATGGCTCTGAGAATGAGACAGATCTGTAGCAAGATTAAGGAAAAACCCCATGAATCCTCCTATTGCTCACAAGCTGTTGCAAAAGTGGTTCCCATGTAATGAAATAACATGGCACAGCATGGAATGCAATGCTACAAGACTCTAGAAAATTACTCATTTCCCAAAAAAATTCTATTCCATTTCTTCTTCAGTCTTATTCCCACAGCCAGTCAGTGTTCCATGCATATTGAGATTTCATTAAACTGTTTGAGGGTTTTATGCCTTTACTCGAGAGATTACGTTTCCTCATTTTGGCTTTCTTCATAAAGAAGACAGCCCAGTTGAAAGGTGGTCTATTTAAAAACAACCCAGATGTTCTATTTCAGAGTACAGTACATATAGTAACTTCAGAAAATGAAAGGGTAGAGATTCTGACTGAATTTATTGTATACTGAAGTTAAATGGTATAGAATAGTGCTTATTTTGAGCATGGCCAGAATAAAGAGAAGAAAATAAACATCACATTCTGGTTCTTCCTTGTGTATCAGATATGGATTAGAATCTCTTAATTCTTCAAATATGTACAGAAATCAGGGCACATTTGGGTACACATACATACTACCAATTGCCTGCCAGTGACACAAAAAATGATGTTTATGCCTGAGTTAAAAATCCAAATAAATACAATAAAATAATAATTTAAACACCAAGCCTTTTTTAGATCCTCTCACGCTATGTAGCATATCAGACAACAAGGAATCTCCAATGGTTTCAGTCTTGGGCAAGTACTTTGGCTTCCTCTATACCAGTGGTTTCCAAAATGGGGCACTTCAATTCCCTTACAGTACTAAGCATAGTATCATAAATTCACTTTTTCTCAGTGCCCTAAGTGTCCTTCATTGTATATAAACCTTTTTTTTGCTTTCAAGATGCCCCTTGTGTTCTCCATTAGTAGTACCAGTCTCTGTTGCTTTTGTGTCTGTAGCATCATTATTCAGCATAAAAACAGTTGTCATTAAACCTTGCTTAGACTGTAAGTGCTTTAAGTTCTTCCTGGTACCAGCAAGAAGCTTCCTGATAACTGGGGGAGAAGGACCTTACTTTTGCAGCCATGCCATTAATTTTCATAACCTCATTTTACTGAGATTCTAGGTTTTCACTAATGAGCACCAAGTTTCATTTCCACAAGGGGAGAGCACCTAGAAAAGGTACATGGGATGTGTACTGCTGGAGGAAGCCCTCACTTCAAGGTAGCAAACAGCTGTTATCTGTTGGGTAAAATGTTACTGCCATTAGAACTGATCGCACTACTGTTTCTTATGTTTCAGCCATCAGTCAGGAAACAAAATACTGCGGTCCTGTTGCATGGTTATGCAAATGGTGTAACTTTTGGAAGTTCGAGCTGGTTGTTGTTGTTCAGTCGCACAGTCGATTCCGACTCTTTGCGACCCCATGGACCATCGCTCTACAGGCACCCCTGTCCTCCACCATCCTCCTTAGTCCACACAGCCCGTGCCCATTGTGTCTACAATATAATCTAGCCATCTCATCTTTGGCCGTCCCCTTCTTCTTTTGCCCTCCACCTTCCCCAGCATCAAGGCCTTCTCAAGTGAATCCTCTCTTCTCATTTGATGTCCAAAATACTTCAACTTCATCTTTGTTATTTGTCCTTCTAAGGAGCACTCAGGGCTAATCTCTTCTAATATTGACCTATTTGTTCTCCTCGCTGTCCAGGGGACTCTCAAAACTCTCCTCCAGCACCACATCTCAAAGGCATCTATTTTTCTTCGTTGAGCCTTTCTAATGGTCCAGCTCTCACAGCCATACATTACCACCGGAAATACCATTGCTTTGACTATGCGGACCTTTGTTTGCAGTGAGATGTCTCTACTTTTCACTATGTTCCCCAGGTTTTTCATAGCTTATCTCCCAAGAATCAGTCACCTTTTTATTTCATGGCTGCAATCTCCATCTGCAGAGATCTTGGATCCTAAGAAAGTAAAATCTGTTACTGCTTCTACTTCTTCCCCATCTATTTTCCAGGGACTGATAGGTCCTGTTGCCATTATCTTGGTTTTCTTGATATTGAGTCTCAGGCCAGCTTTTGCACTCTCTTCTTTCAACCTAATCAGGAGCTTCTTTAGGTCTTCTTCACTTTCTGACATTAGGGTGGTATCATCTGCATATCTCAAATTGTTGATGTTTCTCCCAGCAATTTTGAACCCATATTGTGATTCTTCCATCCCTGCATTGCGCATTATGTGCTCTGTGTATAAGTTGAATAAGCAGGGTGACAGAATGCAGCCTTGTCTTACTCCTTTTCCTATTCCAAACCACTCCGTCATTCCATACTCTGTCCTAACTGTTGCTTCTTGACTCATGTACAGATTTCTCATGAGACATATGAGGTGTTCTGGTATTCCCATCTCTTTAATTACTTGCCACATTTTTTTGTGGTCCACACAATCAAAGGCCTTGTGTAGTCAATGAAGCAGAAGTAAGCTTGTTTCTGGTATTCCTTTGTTTTCTCCATGATACAACGTATGTTGGCAATGTGGTCTCTGGTCCCCCTGCCTCTTATGAACCCAGCCTGCACCTCTGGTAGTTCTCTTTCCACATGCTGCTGCAGTCTATCCTGTATTATCTTGAGCATCACTTTGCTAGCTTGTGGGATGAGCACAATTGTTCGATAATTTGAACATTCTTTGGCATTGCCCTTTTTTGGGATTGGGACGTATACCGATCTTTTCCAATCCTGTAGCCACTGTTTCGTTTTCCAAATCTGCTGGCATATTGAATGCAGTAGCTTGATTCCATCATCTTTTAGGGCTTTGAAGAATTCACCTGGGATACCATCATCTCCACTGGCTTTATTTGCAGTGCTTTTTAGGGCCTTTCTGACTTCACTCTCTAGGATGTCTGGTTCAAGTTCAATTTCCCCCTCATTGTTATTATCCGAGGTGTTTAGGTCTTTTTTGTAAAGTTCCTCTGTGTACTCTTTCCATCTTTTCTTTATCTCTTCTGCATCCGCTAACTCTTTGCCATCTTTGTCTTTTATCGTGGCCATTTTTGCTTTGAACGTTCCCTTGACTTCCCCAATTTTTTAAAAGAGATCTCTAGTCATGCCTCTTGAGTTGTTTTCCTCTATTTCTTTGCACTGTTCATTTAGGTAGCTTTCCTTATCTCTCCTTGCTTTTCTTTGAATTTTTTTATTTAAGTGATTGTATTTTTTCCTTTCTCCTTTGCCTTTTGCGTTCCTTCTTTCCTCTGCTATTTTAAGAGCCTCCTCTGACAACCACTATGCTTTTTTGCGCTTCTTTTCTTTTGGTATAGTTTTCCTTGCTGCCTCCTGCATAATGTCTCTCATCTCTGTCCATAATTCTTCTGGTACTCTGTCTATCTGGTCCAGACCATTGAATCTGTTCCTCACCTCCACCGTGTATTCCTTAGGTATGTTGTCTAGATCATATCTATCCGGCCTATTAGTTTTCCCTATTTTCTTCAGTCTGAGCCTGAATTTTGCGATCAGTAGATTGTGAGATCATGCTGGTAAGTTGAGAAATCTCCTAGCTATTATCTGTCACATACTGAGTGCAACAGACAAGATCTGTGGAGATTTTTTTTAACTTAATGGCAATCCACTCTAAAAAGTTACATCATTTGAATGACAACTGAAGGACAGTCTGGCCAGGTTATCCTGCTATGATAATAGAGCAGACCATACTGTCAGCGACTCAATGCCAATCATCAGGCAGCAGTTAACTAACCTGATAAGCCTGAGGATTAACAGCCTTGCATTGCGGAGTCCATAGGGAAGGGTGATGGTCCTCAAATGGATTAAATCCCATTTGAATCCCTATTGATGGAAGGCAGCAACTTAATCAATACTGACCTAGGGCTGATAAGGACTTTGTATGCCAACAGGGCTCAGGACCAAAAAGTGATTCACAGAACTGCATCAGTGGTATGGGTGTCACACTGCGATGCAGAAGGCAAATGGAAGATTACTACATTGTATTGTCCTCAGCAATGGGCTCAGGAGACATGGGGCCTAATGAATGCTGAAGAGGACTTTAGATGTATCACTACAGATGTGTCATGGCTGATCACCATGATGATAGCCAATATTCAGAATTGGATATGGCAGATGAAGAAAAAGAATGGCAATCCACCCTGAAAAATTACATTACCTGTATTTGAATGACATCTGCCTGACATCTGCCTGAATAATTGTAATAATTTTGTAGAAGTAATGTTCATATTCTTTATTAAAGTTATGGACAGCGCTATTCTACCTGAACTGTATAACAATGAAGAAAGAGGCAGGGCTTAAACTGCTTAAATATCTCTTTGTATGATCAAATAGTCTTTTACCATTTCTAAATTTCGAGATGCAGTGTTGGATATAAGCCTCCCCTTTCTACTTCCACAAATTTCTCTTTTGTACTCTTCTAATTTATGCCAGTCTTGCAAATCTATATGTATCAGCCAATCATATAAAACACCCCCATTTAATATTTTTCCACACACACTGTATATACTAATATGTCCCAAATGCTATTGCATAGCCTGTTCTTGAAATTATAACATTTGGGAACTAAATATGCACAACTCTGGAAAGAAATATTTGTGTTGAATATAAATGTGTGTTAAGTGCTTCAAGAAAAAGTCTGTAAAGTGTGTGGGGGGGGGGGGAGAGAAAGAGATTTCGAGAAACATCTAGTAGCAGCAGTCCATAGAAATGGTTCACTCAGGCCTCCTACCCCACTGTGATGAATTATTAGCTAATGCCTTGGTATAATCTCCCTGCAATTTTAAACACTAGGGTTGCACATATGTCACTTCAATAGGCAGCTTTGAACCTATTTCATCTCCTAGAATTAGCCCTGAGACATATGAATTTATGACAGTGTGATTTCGTTTCTCTTCCCATTTAACCACAACTGGCTCAACAGTTCTTATGGTGCAGCACTATTAACACTGTGCTTCTAGGCATCTTCCTTCTTTACAACCCTGTGTCTCCTCCCTCTCTGCCTCAGGTTTTTAATTACAAACACCACTAACAACATTCAGCATAAAGAAACCTAGTCATGTATTATCCTAATACATAAGCGAGAGAAGGAAAGTTGAATGTGAACTCCTACCCAAAAAATCATGACCTTCTTGAAATTTTCAACCTTAAGAAACAATTGCCCTGCCAGTCCCTACAAATTAAAAATAAAACAATTCATCTTCATGTCCCATATCCATTCCAGATATTGGCGATAATCATGGTGATAGTCCTCCTGTTCTTAAATCCTTGGAACAGTTCATCCGAGGACATGCCACACCAGTCTCTCAGGTTCTTCAGCCATGAAGTCCATCTACCTCCATGGGCCTCTCTTCCCAGGGATATTTCCTTGCAGAGTGAGTACAGTATTCTATATGTTATGTTGTTCTGAATGATATGGTCAAGGTATTCAAGCTTTTTTGCTTAATGGTCTTAAAGACTTCTTGTTCTTTATCCATTTGGTGCAATACTTCTATATTAGTCACATGGTCACCCCATGATATCTTTAGCAGCTGTCTGTAGATCCACATTTCGAAAGTTTAAATTCTCTTTTCAGATGCTTTAGTCAATGTCCAAACTTCAACTCCAAACAATTACTATTATAGAAGCATGAGCTATGGCATAGTGACTATGAACTATGCCAGTCCTACAAAACAACCTACAGGATAGTTTGGTATACTACTACACTGTTTCCTACAGTGTTGGCTTTTTTATAGGAGAACTAGCAGAGGTTGCCCGGCGTTGCCGGGCTGTTTTAAATGGTGTTGGAAAGTTTTTGTTGTTGCTGTTAATGTTTGTAAATAAGAGGTTAGTCTATAATTGAAATTTTTAAAAATTTTATTTATACAAAAAAAATTGATGGCCTGTTATAAACTGTGATGAGTTTTGTTTGGTGTTTTGGTTTTGTGGATGAAAAAAAGAATAAAGGATGATATACTTTTTCAAAAAAATATATTTAACCCAATATTTTTTAGTATGTATTTTTTAAAATTGTTGTACAGTAGGTAATAATTTTAAAAATGTGAAAGTATATGTTTTTCACAATGTTTTTAAACTGTGTATTGATGTTTTTGTTTTTTATTTGAGTAAAAATTCAGCACAGGATTTTTGAATAGTTTTTATTTTATTTTATTGACATCTGTTTTTGATTTGTGAAAAATTGTGATTTTGTGTTATTTGTTTTTACTTGATTTTACTCTTGGGGCCTTTTGTGTGGGGCTGTTGTGTCTTTTTGATTTTTTTATTATTGTGGGCAGCAAGTGCTGCTGGTAGGGGTTATCTTGTATTTTGACTGTTTTTTCTCTCGTGGCCTCTGGGTGGAGCTTCTTCCAGTAAGTAGTGTGAGGTCGTGTGGTGGTGAGTTGGCTGTTTTTCTTTATTTGGGGTGGTGGTGGTGGTTGGATTTTGTGGTGTTTGGCTGGGTGCTGGGTGTGTTTGTAAATTTTTGTTTTTGTTTACTTTGTATTGTTTTTTGGTATTATTTTTGTTTGTTTTTGGGGAATTTTTGGTGTCCTATGGGCGGATCCCCTCTCTGCTGTCTCCCCTGGCTCTGGAAGGCTTTGGGGGACAGACCTCGTTTGTCCCCCCAAACCTTCCAGACTCATGGGACCCAGGAGAGGGGATCGAATCCAGGCTACCCTCTGATATTAAAAGGGAAATCTCAATTGTGGTTTCCCCTTTAATATCAGTGGGGGGGGGGGGGGTTCTGATCCCCCTCTCCGCTGGCTTCCTTGGGTTTGGGAGGGTTGTGTGGACAAAAAGGGTCTGTCTCCCCAACCCTTCCAGACCCAGGAGAGCCATCGGAGAGGGGGATTCCACCCAAAAAAAAACCTCTGTTTTTAAAGAGAAGTAACTGCTTGGTTTCTTCTCTTTAATATGGGGCGTGTGTGTGCATGGGGAGGGGAATCCCCTCTCTGCCAGGTCCCCTGGGGTCAGGAGGGCTGGGGAGACAGACTCCTTTTGTCCCTCCCAATCCCAGGGGAGCCAGTAGAGAGGGGGAGCACAAACCCCCCCACCCAGTGATATTAAAGGGGAAACTCCGATTAGGAGCTTCAGGTGCTGTTGGGGAGGGGGGCTTTGGTTCCCGCGGCTTGGCAGACTTGCTCTCTGGGTGTTTTTTTTTTTAATTTTTGTGCGCCGGCTTCCTTGGGTTTGGGAGGGTTGGGTGGAGAAAAGGGGTCTGTCTCCCCCACCCTTCCAGACCCAGGAGAGCCATCAGAGAGGGGGATCCCCCCAAAAAAACTCCATTTTTAAAGAGAAGTAACCGCTTGGTTTCCTCTCTTTAATATGGGGCGTGTGTGTGTGTGTGTGTGTGTGTGTGTGTGTGTGTGTGTGTGTGTGTGTGTGTGTGTGTGTGTGTGTGTGTGGAGGGGAATCCCCTCTCTGCCAGGTCCCCTGGGGTCAGGAGGGTTGGGGAGACAGACCCCTTTTGTCCCCCCAAACCTTCCAGACTCATGGGACCAAGGAGAGGGGATCAAATCCAGGCTACCCTCTGATATTAAAAGGGAAATCTCAATTGTGGTTTCCCCTTTAATATCGGGGGGGTTTCTGATCCCCCTCTCCGCTGGCTTCCTTGGGTTTGGGAGGGTTGGGTGGACAAAAAGGGTCTGTCTCCCCAACCCTTCCAGACCCAGGAGAGCCATCGGAGAGGGGGATTCCCCCCCAGACTCCTTTTGTCCCCCCAACCCTCCCAATCCCAGGGGAGCCAGTAGAGAGGGGGAGCACACCCCCCCCCAGTGATATTAAAGGGGAAACTCCGATTAGGAGCTTCAGGTGCTGTTGGGGAGGGGGCTTTGGTTCCCACGGCTTGGCAGACTTGCTCTCCCGGTGTTTTTTTTTTTTAAAAAATTGTGCGCTGGCTTCCTCAGTGTTCTGCGTGCTCATGGCATGCAGGACACTGGGGCTTGTAGTTATGGGTTTGTGCTTTGTGTTTGTGCTGCGTTTTTTTTAAACGGTTTTCTTTTGATTGGCTGCGGCGCGTTTCTGAACGTTCCTTGCGCCGTGCCGTGCGAGAGCCTCTCAGCCTGATTAGCTCTGGTGTGGCACGGCACAAGGAATGTTGGGAAATGAAGTTGTTTCCCTTTTTTCGCGTTTGTGGGGCTATTGCCCCACTGCCTGTTTTCTCAATCCTTTGTTGACCTGTGGACCCAGATCGGCAGTATTCCAGAAGGGGCCTCACCATAGATTTATAAAGAGGCAAAATGACACTTGCTGACTTATTTTCTATACCCTTCCTAATGATCCCTAGCATTGAGTTTGCTTTTTTCACTGCTGAGGCACACTGGGTTGACACTTTCATTGAGCTGTCCACCAGGACACCAAGGTCCCTTTCCTGGTTTGTCGCAGAGAGTTCAGACCCATCAGTTTACAAATGTAATTGGTTTTTTTTTGCCCCAACATGCATCACTCTGCACTTACTAATGTTGAAGCTCATTTGCCACAGTTTTGCCCACTCCCCCAGTGTCAAGAGATCCCTCTGGAGCTCCTCACAATCTCTCACAGTTTTCACTACCCTGTATAATTTAGTGTCGTCAGCAAATTTAGCTACCTTGCTTTTTACTCCTACCTCTAGATCATTTATGAAGAGGTTGAAAAGAAGGGGTCCCAGTACTGAACCTTGGGGGACCCCACTCTTTACTTCCCTCCACTTGGAGAAGTGTCCATTTAGTGCTACTCTCTGTTTCCTGTCCCTTAGTCAGTTGCTGATCCAAGACAAGACCTGTCCCTTTATTCCATGACTGGTAAGTTTATTCAAGAGCCTTTGGTGTGGGACCTTGTCAAAAGCCTTCTGAAAGTCCAGATAAACAATGTCAACTGGATCCCCCTTATCCACATGCTTGTTGACACTCTCAAAAAATTCCAACAGATTAGTGAGGCATGATTTGCCCTTGTAAAAGCCATGTTGGCTCTCCTTTAGTAGCGCCTTCTCTTCTATGTGCCTATTAATTCTATCTTTTAGGATGGTTTCCATCAGAGTTGCCATATGTCCTGATTTCCCGGGATAAGATTTTCCTGGGTTGAAGCAGTCCCGGCCGGTTCAAATCCCAGAAACAAAGGGTTAATTTCATAGAGTCGCTATTCCTAGAGAGGGAGGACAGAAAGTGAAGAATTGTCCATTGCAAAATAAGTCTCTTCCTGCTTTTCTCCTTCCAGAGGGAAACGGAGGCTCCATGGGCTGCATTGCCATTCCGGGCCCCTCCTTAGAACTTTCTTCCAAAGGATCCGCGTGTAGGGTTTGAAGGTGAGTCTACTTCAATGGGAGTGTGTGTGTGAAGGGGAGGAAGGTGACTTCAGGGGGAGGAAGGGTGGTTTAATTTTAATTTAATTTAATTTAATTTAATTGTCACATTTATATACCGCTCACTCGGTAAAGAGTGGCCCAAGAAATTTTAAAAAGGTAACCATCACCCTTGCTCGAAAGCAGTTTACCTTCCCACCAAAGTGGTTCCTATTTATCTACAGTACTTGTAATTTCTTACTTTCAAACTGCTAGCTTGGCAGGAGCTGGGGCAGAGCTGGGGAAAAAAAATTGAACCATCTAGAATCATCTTTTGCAAGAAGAATCATATGGGAAACAACCTCTTGACTACAGCTTTTTTAAACTGATGGTTGGCTGCCCGCCCTGGATGGGGATTCTGTGGGGTCTTAGAACTGCGGTCTCTGTGACACATGCACAGTTTGAAGAATGCAATGATGTCACATGGCTGTTCCGGTTTGTTGGGAGAGAATAATGACAACCCTAGGAGTCAGTCAAGTCTGCATTTAAAGAGTAAACAAATAATCTTTGGCTGGAGGGACTTTCTGTTACCATATTAACTTGCCTGCATGCTCCCCCTTTAACCAATCAGAAAAGCCCCTGTCTGCCTCTTGAAATTTAATTGTTTGACTGTACCACTTGCATTGCTGTTGGTTGTTGGCCATTTGTTCTTGAAAGAGATGCCACCATTTTGAGCATTCTTACTACTGCTATTTTTTACAGCCACACAGTGGCTGTAATGAACCTAATACCAAACCCTGTTAAGAATTTCTGAGCATATTGTAAGCAAACATCACATCATTTCTATTTTCCCTCATCTTTGGTCTGAGTAATCATTTGGCCAGTAAGTGTCCTGAGCATGAGGGGAATTTCGGGGCAGGGGATTTGCAAACAATTCTAATGTTAATAATTGTCCCATTCTTTGTTGCCTAAGCACATAACAATAAAGCATCACTAGTCCTCCTCCCTCTGCCAAATATACTCCTTATAGACCCCACAGCTGTCCTCTGAAAAATGTCCACCAGTGTTCCCACAATGAATGAAAGCATCCTAGATCAGGGGGTGTTTTTCCTTGTAAGTCATACAACGGCTGTGATATCAGAAAATACCCAGTATATTCCTAAGTATATCTTTGCTTATATATAGTACCCATTTCCACCTTGCTTCTTAAGATGTGCATTCCTACATTAATATCCCTTGTTGCTTATAAACCTTCTGCAGAAGTCCATAATGCCTGTTTTATTTTGCATCAGTAACATAAACTTTCTGATTATTTTACACACATTCCAAAAACACGCATACATTTTGTAGGGTTCTGAATGTGTTTGGCTGAATTCAAGTGCCAACTCTTACCAGAGTTGACCCATTGAATCAATGGGATTTATGCAAGTGTTCCTTTCACATTAAGTGGTTGATTCAATAGGACTTCTCTAGCTGGGGCAAAGAATTGGCTTTTGGTTTTTAAATGTGATGCTGAGGAACAAAAAAAATGTATGTGTACAACTTTTAGAAAGAGCTAAGAAATACACAAGTATGTGGTAATAGCCTATACTATGAAAGCAACCACAAGAAATTCTTTCAAAGCCTTTACCTGTGGCAAAATTTGCACATCCCTATTACTAACTCTGATAACCATTATATTATAGATTGTTTACTAGGGAAGAACCTGTGAAACAGTGGAATGCCTGCCACAGGCAAGGCAGCATTTTATAGTAGGGTGAAATATGCTAAATCTCCTCCCCCTGCATTACCCCCTTTCTTCTTTCCAAAGAGACTAATGGACTCTCTTGTTTCTGAAACTCAAGAGTGGCTTAGACTCTTTCTATCTAGAAAAATTCTGGTGAACAACAGGTTACTGAGAGAAAGATTGAGAAATAAAGAAGATGCTTGAAAATGAAAAATCTCTCCAGTGGCTCATTTATTCTGCATAATCTGATCACTGCACTATTGAGGTTATTCGTATTCAGATAGCCCCTCTCTTTCTTCCTTTATCTATCTATCTATCTATCTATCTATCTATCTATCTATCTATCTATCTATCTATCTATCTATCTATCTATCTAATTTCTCTGACTCTCCCTCTCTCCACTCCAGAACGTTATATTATTAATTGCCAATTTGCATATGTGTGCAGCTGCTGTTTTGGCATCCGATTAGCTTGCTGGAGGTATTGCGGAGCATTTGGCAGCTTTCCTCTTTGGATGGAAGAAAGAGACAGAGAGAGAGAGAGAGTGAAGGAGACGGCCTCCCCTAACTACCGAACAGCTGATAGTCTATCAGCCATAGACCCTGATGGCGTGAATTACAATTACACTACTTTTCACACTAAATCTGGGTGATAGCTACTTGGAAAGAAGTTTCATTTTTTTTATTAAACAAATACATCAAAGTGTGTGTGTGTGTGTGTGTGTGTGTGTGTGTGTGTGTGTAAAAATGGATTACATGGTCATGCTGTGCTTTTAAAGGCGGTTTAGGTCACTTTGGTCTCTTTAACACCTAATTCCAAGGAGTCCAGAGGCATCTTGGAGATGTGAACAATGCCCAATGATGATTTCACTGTTTAGATTGAAGAATGGGGGGCCCTCCTGCCTCTTTTATAAATCTAACTCAAATTGCGTTTATTAACAAGGAGGCCAGGAAGTGTTAGACACGTCATTGGTTAAATAATTTGTGGTGTGTGGATTTTTCCCAGTTGTCATTTCCAGATTCATGGGGGTGGCTGTGGCTTCCAGGTCATTATCTGATGAGGAGGAGAGTTAAATCCCCACCTGAGGCATCAGCAGTTTTAACATTTCATCATCTCAAGATGTCAGGTTGTGGCTGCCATGGTGGTGCTGGTCAGTGATGCAGTGCAAAAAAATTTACTGCCTACTCTATGGGCTGGCGAAATCTGTGGGCATGGCCAAATCTGTGGGAGTGGCCAAACATGCTGAATTATAGGCTATGGAGGTGGGCGTGGGCAACCAAGTGGGCGTGGCCTTGGGAATTTCCGCTACCGGTTCTGCAGAACCTGCTGCAGTGCATCACTGGTGGTGGTAGCAGCGGCGACAAGCCAGCTGTTCACAAAGGAGTGGGGCCTTCTGATATGGGGTTTGGGTGTTGACTTATTTTACACCCTTGTATTGGATCCTGCTCTAAGGGTAGGTAGCAGAGACCCATTTTAAATTAAAGAAACCTGATCACCTCTTCCTCATAAAAGTGGCCCGTCATGTCCAGGATGAGTCTGGATCCAACCTCCAGAAGAATTCAGTGGGATGTGGCATGCCTAGAATGCAGCCCAGAAGGGGGCAAAAGGCCTTTCATGGGCTGGAGTCATCAGGTACCATAACCAGAAGTGGAAGGAAGGTTCATGTCTCATGAAGCCCAGCAGGCTGGCTAGGTCACTCTATTCCAGACCCAAGGAGGTTACTCGCGAGGATGAGGGAGGGCCTGCAGTGCCCCCCTCCCTTGTGAGCATTCACCCATTGAGTTGGCCCAGGGTTGCTTTCCTAGGAAGGCTTACCAGAGTGGGAATCCCTTGAGTCAGTAAGCCCTGTCCTCTTGAGTAAAGATGCTTCAGATTGTGATTCCCCACTGCCACTTAAATTACATGCCACCGGAAGGGCCTTTCCTTTTCTGGAGTTATTCCAGGTCCTGATGCTTAGGATCTGCCTCTACCCAGGGCCGCCATCGGGGGGACCATCAGGACTCCTGTCCCAGGCCTGGAGATGATAGGGGCCTGGTGGCACAGGGAAACCACTGATGTGTGCATGTGCAAACAAACCACGCATGCACAGAAAACCACAGGGGCGTGACAGCACCAGAAAACCACTGATGTATGCATGCACAAACAAACCACACATGCGCAGAAAACCATAGGGGCGTGGCCAAAATGTGTGTGTGTGGGGGGGCATACCGGGCCTGAAAATTTCTCATGTCGGCCCTGCCTCTACCACTCTACAACTCCCAGCCACAGGTGGGTGCAATACATTGTGACCAAGGGGGGCGAACCGCCGGTCCACAGTCCTCTGGCTTTGGACCAGATTTCTTGCTGAAGAAACATGTTTACAGTTCTGGTTTCGGTTCTGAAGGGTCGAGCTATGGTGACGTCAAGAACAGACCTTTTCCTGGGTTGTCAGAAATCCAACCCTCCCCAAAAAGGAAAAAAACACTACATTAAGCACCCAAGCTTTCTTCCTATCTCTGTTTTCAGTAATCTGCTATTCACAGACATGTGCCATATGTTCCAATCATAGACGTTACATGAGTAAGACAATATCTTTCGATATTAAATATTTCAGATGCAAATCGGAGTTCTTCTACACCCACAGAGACAACACACAATCTATAAGGTGATTTGAATGCTGCGTTTCAGTCCAGCTCAGCTAACCCAAAAGAAAAGAGGCTGTTTTCCTTTATTTTTAGTTGCTTGCCTTATTAGATTTCTCACTCTCACAGATTATCCAAAAACTACCCATTGATTGATCGCCCGTAGAGCTGCATTTGGTGTAAAGAAAAACTTCACAGCTTTATTGGCTCCCAGGAGACAAAACAAACAGAAGATACTCGAATTAATACAAACAATGCCAGAAACGAGGGAACTGTCCCACAGAAAGTGTGTCAGCCAAGGGGGTCCAGCGCACTGTAGCCCCAGCTGAAGAGGCAACCGGGAGGGTGGCTCAGGTTTGGCGGCTGGCTGGTTCTCTCCGGCAAAAAGTCCCTCTGAGGTTTGCAATATTGTTCGCAGCATCTCATCAGAGAGATCCTAGGAGAGAGGGAAGGCAAAGCTGCCAAAGGAAAAATGTGTAGACTGGCAGCACCCCATTGTTCCCACTCTTCTTTTGTTATAAAGATGACTGTGGAAATAGGGACTCAAGGCTTCGGCCGCCCCTCAACCCATCCATTTAATTCTCCAGGAATCCATCCCTTGATAGAATTTGTTCAGACTGAGGCCTCTTGATTGCTTCTGTTGACTGCTGTTCTGAAACACCAACAAATAAGTTCCACAACTGGATGGCCTATGTGTTCATCTGTAAGTGAAGGAGCCTCATTCAGGCGTCCCCTAAAAATCCTTTCAACCCAGAGTAATCTCTGGCATGAAATTATTATTATCTGTAAGTAACCAATCAATGCAATCATTGGACGTAGTGCCTTACAAGTAAGACCCATGAGTTTTGGTCAGATTTTCTCACAGGTCAGTGGACTGAGGATCAGGGCCTAAATCTTGTTTTGTAGCCTGGGATCTTCTTAGAAGCATATTTCCAACGGTGAAGCCTCAGAAGAATACTAATAATAATTTTATGTTATTCTGGGTTGAAAGGATTTTTGTGGGACAAAACTCTACTCAGGGAACACCCAAATGAATCTCCTTTCATGTCCCCAAGAGCTGGGGACATGAAGTACCCAGGTTTAGAACTGCTGACTTGCCGGCCTTCTGGCTATTAAGGCGAGCTTCTTAACCACTGAGCCATCGCAGCCGCAGAAGAATACTAATCTATACCTATAAAATGATGTGTTAACCGTTGGAATGTGACAAAGGATGTTTAGCCAGGCCCCACTAGCCCCGACCGCCCTGCACTCGCCCGACTGGTGTTTGCAGGTAACTGTCGGGTTGAATTTTGCACCAGGGGGGCAGGAGCCCCCCAGACGCAAACAAAAAAAGGGAACTTCAATTCCCAAAGTTCCTTGCGCCGCGCCGCACCAGAGCCAATCAGGCTGAGCGGCGCGAGCAAAAGGAACGTTGGGAAACGCGCCACAGCCAATCAAAAAAAAGCCGCAGGAAAAAACTGCTGCACAAAATGAAATCGCACATGCCAAACTACAAGCCCCAGCGTCCTGCGCGCCATGAGCACACAGAACGCTGAGGCAGCCAACGCGCAAAATATAAAAATAAAAAAGGCAGGCCGCAAAACCCCCACCCCATCCCCACCGCCGCATACAGCAGCGATGGGATTCCCGTGGTCCGGCCACCCAGCCCAGCCCACGGAAATACACCCCCCCACGCCACATCAAACGGCGATGGGATTCCCGTGGTCCAGCCCCGAGACCGCCCCAGGGAAATACCCCCACCCCAACACAAAACAACACAAACCAAAAACAGTCAAAAATAATCAAAACCAAAATAAAAACAGAAAAAGTAAACACAAAAACATCCAAAAACACAAACCAAAAACAGTCAAAAATAATCAAAACCAAAAATGAAAAACAGAAAAAGGAAACACAAAAACATCACACAGACCCCCCCAAAAAATAAAATAAAAAAAAAATAAAACCAGAGACCTTACCAGGAGACGTCCTCACTCCATGACGACCGGAGCTAAACTGAGGAAAGAAAGAGACTACTTACCGGAAGAAGAAGTGACACCCAGAGGACAGTAGAGAAAAAATAGTAGAATACAAGAAAAGCTCACCAGCCCCACCCAGAGGCCACAAGAGAAAAAACATTCAAAAATATTCTAAATAATAAATAATTCCCAAATTAATGAAATAAGTTATCAAAACATTCAAAAATATTCACACTAATCACAAAAAAATAAAAATAAATAAATGAGTTTTCACTCAAAAAAACAAAACAAAACATCTAAACACAGTATAGAAACATTGATTTTAAAAAATATATTCTTACACATTTTAAAAATTATTATCCAAGGCACAACTATTTAAATAAATTCACATAGTAACACATTATTTGGTTAAATACAATAATTATAAAAAATTATATCATCCTTTCCTCTTTTTAAAAACCAAAACCAAAAATAAAAAAATCACAGTTTCTAACAGCCCATGCGTAAAAATAAAAATTTTAAAAACCACAATTAAAAACAAACCTCATTTGCATAAACATAAAACAAAAACCTTCCAAAACCATTTTAAAGAGCCCAGCACCGCCGGGCAAAATCTGCTAGTTGAATATGAATCAGGAAACCCACCCTCTGGACTTCCAGATTCAGGGCTCAGAGAAATTACAGGACATGTTTTGACATGTACCCTAAGAAAGGTGCAACCATCATACATGACTGGGGATTCTGAAAGTGGTAGGCCAATCTAGTAACTAGAAGAGTCCTTTTGGCACAGTGGTTAAACTGCTGTACTGCAGCCCAAACTGCTGATGTTGTGAAATTGATCCTGATGGAGCACCAGGTTGACTAAGCCTTCCATCCTCCCAAGGTCGGTCAAATGAGTACCCAGCATGTCACGGGCAAAGTGTTGATTGCCAGAGAGTGCTCTAAGAACTATGTGGAATTTGTGGAAGCTTTAGCCCATCATTTGTTTTGCACCACATTTTCTTCTTTTTTGCTTCTTCTTTTACCCCATTGGGTGTTGAGGGAGATGCAAGGTTCATGTCCTGACTCTTGGAATCCCAAGACATTCTCTCCAAATGGGTAAACCACTTTATTTGTTGTCTCTGTATGTAGTGCAAGATTGGTTCTGTTCCAATTCTTTCTCTTACAACCTCATTCATGATCTTATCCCTTCTAGTCACTCCAGCAGCCTTCCTCAGACATCTCTTTTCCATGGTGACCAGCTTTTGCTTATGTTTTGTTGCAAGTGTCCATGTTTGGCACTGGTAACATAATGTAGGAATAAATATTCATTGTATGAGGTGTTTTTTGTGTTGATTGGTATTGCCTTGTGTTGTAAGAGTAGAGCTAACTGTCCCAATATTTGGTTTGCCTTACTGCACCGTATGCCAATCTTTTCATTCATTTTGCTATTTTCAGTTAATGTTGTTCCTAGGTATTTGAACTCTGCCACTTGTTTTATACTTGTTCCCTCTACCTCTATAGCCTAGAGTATGCTGTTTCCTTCCAATTGCCATTACCCCAGCCTTCTCTTTATTGATTTGCATATTATTTACAGTATCTTACATTCTTGGTTCATGGATGTAAGGTGTTTTTGTAGTTCCTTACCTATATTTGCTATCAATGCCTGATCACCTGCAAAAAGTAATTCGTTGACTTTGTTTCCATTCATGGGCATAGCTTTTTTGCTTATGCTGTCTATGCAGGTGATAGTAAGATAGTACACATACCTGTCTCACTCCAGATATTACTGCAAAGTGTTATGATATTCCTTGACTTGTTCTAACTACACTTCTGCAGTCACTATATAAGCTTTTACACAATCTGATAAAATGACCACTTACTGCATATTGGGCCATAGCAGTTTCCTGTCAACTCTATCAAATGCCTTCTCTTGGTCTACAAATGCAATATAGTGATTCTTGTTTTCTTGTTGTAGTCTATATTTTTCTCTTTTAGTTGTTTAAGCATAAAATTGCATCTGTACAGCTTTTCTTCTAGTTGCAGTTCTATACCTGGTTCTCAGTCTTGTTTCTATTATTTTGGCATACATTTTTCCTGCATGGTTTAAGAGTGAGATGCCTCAGTATTGTGTGCATTCTCATTTTTTCCCTTTGTTTTCCACAGTGGTATTATTACTGCTTTTTGCCAATCAGCAGGTGCAGTTAATTGGGTCAATGCTGCATTGAAGATTCTGTGTAGCCATCTAATGCTACTTTCCCCTGCTGTTTGGACTATTTCTGTTGGTAGTCCACCTATTGCTGGTACTTTGTGTTTAAGTGATTGTTTAACACACTTGCTACTTCTTCAATTAATATGTCCGGTTCTAGTGCTGTTGTTTTGTAGTCTTGTGTTGTTTTGCTGTGGCACTCTCCTATGAGGTTGAGGAGTTCTTTAAAGTGTTCTCTCCAGCTTTCTATAACTTCTGGGAGATCTATTAATAGTCTTCCATTCTTGTCATTAACTATTTCAGTGGGGTTATAATTCTCCTCTCTTTTCTGCACACTCAATTTTATCCAACATTTATATAATTCTTTTTTCAGTTTTACTGCTTCCTTGACCTCTTTGCACCACCATGCAGTGCGTTGAGATCCATAACAATGTTTTCCAGTTTTCCTTTTTTTGCATAGTTCTTCTGTGGTACTAAGCAGTGTAGTTTTGTAACTCTTCCATTCATCCTCTACTTTCTTCACCTCAGAGAAAGAGCAGCGTGTGCTCTGGACAGAAATGTGCCTTTCACTGGGTCAGCTGTGCTATCATTCGTTCATTCCCTTACAAGTCAAGCCCACTAAAATTGATTTTATCCCTGGGTGGCTGCTAGAATCCTATTAATGCAGCCACATAAAGAGTGATTCTTTGTTTGGAGTTTGGTTGAGACTAACTTATTTTTCTCCTTAGATTTCTAGATTGCCCATCTAACCCATTGGACGTTCTGGGCCATTAACAAAAAGTAGTGGAACATAAACCATAAAGACAACTCCTTCAAAAGATACCAAACCCAGAAATAGATATGAGCTGATAAACAACAAAACTTACAGCAACCCATTGATGGCAGCTGATGCCAAAAATAATTTCAAGGGGGGGGGGGGCAGAATCGTTCTAGAGGCAGAATATTATGGAATGCCTCCTTAAACACCTCCGTTTTTACAAGCTTGGGGGGGGGGGGATGTGCAGTGTGAGGCCTGTGCAGTGTGAGGCCTGAAGAATATAATGGTATCAGCTATTCCACAACTTCTGGTTTTGAGCTTCCTTTGGGGTGGGGAATCTTAGTACACCTTGTGGGTGGGGTGGGGGGGTTGCTGTTGTCTAGGCATGATTTATGAAGAAGAGGCACTTTGGCAAGTTAAACCTCTAGTTGGTATAAACTCTGGAGAAATAAACCACCATTTATTTGCCATGTTCAGAAACCTCAGAATAACTCATTTCTCTTAGATGCATCTCAGTTTGATGCCATGATTATTAAAATAAAAGTAAATTCGGCATACACGTGGGAAAATCAAATCAAATTAAATTCTGCCCTGCTTTGGCTAAGGCACCCTTCTTATTTCAGAGTTGCAGAGCCAATTCAGAGAAAAGAGAGAGCTTAAAAAAAAATAGGCAGACCTATAAATAGAGCGGAGATGAAGTATAAGGAAGAGGAAACTGGTGAAAACCCAGTCCTTCTTCGTCGGGAGAAAAAGAATAAACAACCTCCCGGGAGTCTTTCTGTTTGTCTTGTTTCTGACGTTGGGGCAACTTTGCCCGAAATCCGTGCCTAAAAATTGTGTATCTGAGCCTCCTTCCTTGAACATATTTATCTGGCTTGCTGGTTTTCTAAAGGCTCCGTGCATTAAGGCTTCCTCCCTGCCCCCTTGAGCGAGCGAGCACCTCTCGTGTGGGTTGATGGGTGTTATTATCTAGGCGGTGCTTCCACCGCCACCATTTATAAAATACAGGGGCTGGTGACTGAGTGAAGGCAGGCATCTGAAGCAAGTCTGAATGTATTGGGATGGGGTAGGGGGGCACCTGGGACGGCTCGGGAGTAGCGAGGAACAGCTGAGTCCCCTGGACAACGAGAAAAGTGTGGGGCCAACACAAAGGAAGGCGTGAAGGAGGGGTTCTGTGCGCACTCGCTTTCCTCGCAGGGGCACGTAGGTAAAGGTCAAGGTCGCCCTTGCTCGAAAGCCAGTCGTGCCTGACTCTAGGGTTCGGTGCTCATCTGCGTTTACAGCCAACGAGCCAGCGCTGTCTGCTTCTGCAGACGTTTCCGTGGTCATGTGGCAGGCATGACTAGACACCGGAGCGCACGGAACGCTGTTACGTCTCCCGCCGAAGCAGTGCCTAATTATCTACTAGCAAATATTTTTTTTGCTTTCGAATGGGCAGGTTGACACGAGCTGGGAGACGGAAACTCACTCCCGTCACGCAGCACTCGGGTCTCGACAGGGTCTTGGCCAGGGGGAATAAGCCCTCTCTGAGCTAACAGCCCACCCCACCCCGGGCAAAGTTCCAATGGTGTGTGTGTGTGTGTGGGACACATGCAGGGAGGTGGTATCTTATTTACAGAGATTTTACCATTCAACAACAAGGTATATGCCAGCGGAACAATCACAATTTACTACAGACATTTGGCCCTTGGGGGAGGGGGGGGCTTCATTGAAATGCGTGCCTAAGGCGCCCCTCCTGCTGACTCTGTTCAACACAATGTGTCCCTTTGAAGTGAGGTAACACTGTGTGAGTGCGAGTGTGATTGTTGCCCCTCCTGAACAAATATTCGTTTGCCCCCCCCCCCCCATCTAGAATCCTGGCTACGGTCCTGGGCCTCGAACTGCTGACCTGCCAACCTTTCGGTGGTCAAGTTCAGCGTCTTAACCACCAAGACCAGGGGCACTTACTTCCCAGTAAAACATGCGTTGGCTCGCGCACCGGTGTCTTTTCTGCAACTAAGGGAAGAAAAGAAGGAGCAACCTGTGGGTAGAAAGCCGGCTTGAGGGGGGTCACGCCGGCTGAAGGCCCTTCGGAAAACCCAACGACGGCTAGATCTCTCCAAGGAAGGGGATCGCAGCCCCAACGCTCCGGCGCTCGGACCTGGACCTCTGCGGGCATTCCCTTCTGGCGCATGGATGGTCTCCCCCGGGGTCGCCCAGGATGCCCCCCCCCGGCTTCGCCATCAGGCCCAACTAGGGGCCTGGAAGTGCCCTTGGAGGGGCTTCACTCTCTCTCCTCCGCCAAGCCTGGCCTCCCTCCAAGGGGCCGCTCGTGCCTTCCTTCCGCCAGAGACCCCCGGGTGAAGAAGAAGACACCCCCAGTCTCGGCTGCGGGCACTCCCCTCCATCCCACCCACCCCTCCGCACCGCTTGCCCCGAGGAGACCCGCCTGTCCCCTGTCTCGAAACATTTCGGCTGACCCAAGGATCGCGGCGGAAACCAGGCGCCAAAAATGGCTTTTAAGGCGCAACTGGCGCGTGTTTCCAAAGCCAGGCTGGATATCAGCGGAAGACGTGCAACCCGGCGGTGCTTGGCACATTTTTTGCATACCAGAGCGAGAGGAAAGCCGCCTTTCGTTCCTGTGCATACAGGCTAATCGGGTCACAAGCTTCATGAAGTGAGCATGTTGAGCTGACCTGTGTAGGGTTTCTTTATCACCATCCACCATCTCAAGCGACCCTATTCAGAAGACTGTGCCAAAAGGGTCATCTGCGTGGAGAATGAAGGGCAGGAACCTGGACCCCACCAAGCTCTTGACTTCGCTTCCCCTCAGCCCCACAACGTGGTCAGTGGTTACAAAGTCCACAATGCTCCCCGTCTGAAACTGCGATGTGCAGGAGATGTTGGGGCCAGATATTTTGACCTTTGATCTTCAGATTCCCCCCTCCCAAAGGACCAGCACCAGTGTGTTTCTTGTCGTTATGAGCATCAGATTTATGGCGACCTTAATAGAGTTTGCTGCCTGGCAGGATATTCCGCTATGGTTATGGAGTAGACCGTACAGCCAGCATCTCAATGCCGAGTGTTGGGCAGCGGTAAATAACCTGACCAGTGGTGGGTTCAAAAAGAAATTTACTACCACACTGTGGGTGTGGTATGGTGGGCGTGGCCAGGGGGAAAGCCCTGCTGTTGCACCTGAGTTAGGACTACTTTATTTCAAAAATTGGATGGGTGGGGCCAGCCAGAATTTCTGCTACCGGTTCTGGCGAACTGGGACGAATCTGCTGATGCCTGCCACTGAACCTGACTCTCTAAAGGGCGGGCGCAACGGCTGTGGGCGGATTAGCCCCTTTAGTGGAGGAAATGCCACTGGGAACCATCATATTGGGCCCAACTGCAAAATGAGCAGAGGAGGAACCACTTCTGATTCCCATGGTTATGGAGGCCAAAGAGGCCATGCCAGATGGACTGGCTGTGAAGGCACACCTTGATAATATCCTCAAGGCTGCCGCAGTCCATTGCAGTCCTGGTGTTAAATCCTGCATGTCTCATTTCATATGTGCCCCAGGAGATGGATCCGTGATCATAGTGTGTGGGTCACTTTATGGCAAGCTGGGATCTGCCTTAAATAAATTCACACCAATGGCATTTCCCCTGCTTTCCTTTCCTGCTTAATAGAGTTTGCAAAATACAAGGCGAGGCTTTACTATTGCTAGAACTTAGCTTGCAAGGCCAAAGATTGCGAGCCTGCTCTCCTGAGACCAAGTTCATCACACTGCTCCACTATATGCTACCTCATCAGAAATGCCCCACTTGATTAGGTGCAAGCTTAGATCGAGGTACCGGATTCGTGGGTTAAGTGTCCCCCACCCTCCATCCCTAATCCTGTGAAAAGATGTGTAAGTTTAAAACCACAACACTCGCTTTCTCCCTGAATGTGCAACTGCGTGGCATAAAGCTGAATCTCTCGGTTTAGGGACCTAAAACATGGGGAGGGGATTTGGAAACCTCTGCCCTCAAAGTTGGGGAGTGGGGGGCGTCGCAGCCTTTAGATTTTGGCAGACAAGCCTTAATAAAACGGGGGTGGGGAGAGAAAAGGCGAGGGACCCTTCAACGAGCTCGACAGAGGACGTTACGCCCACTAAAAAAGGAATGGTAACGGGGAAAGTAACGGTCTTCTGTGCCAGAGCGAGAGACCCGGCTAGCTGCGCAGGCCTGAGATGTTCTTGCCCCTGGGCAGGGCAGCGCTAGACCTGCCTGGCTGCGGGGTGAAGGACGATGGCCTTCATCTTCTCTCTCCTTGGTCTGGCGGAAGAGAGCAGGAGCCGAACTGAATTCGTGCGCTGCACGGGGAGATGCGCTGCACGGTTCTCTCTTCTGCAAAGGCCTGGGGCGAACATCTGCCCCTGCCAGCTTCGGGGACCCCTGAGCGCAACAGCGTCCGGGGCTGTTTCCCCATCCCTTTCCACTACTTGGCAAGTGCCTAATTAGCGATTGTCGCCCTCGAGCTGTACACGAGTCCACTGGTGGCACCTGAGGCTATTTATCAATTAGACCGCGACTAATGCGCTCCGCGGGGTTCAAAGGCTAAGCATCTGACATCCAAGAACACGTTGCGCTCAGCTGTGGGGCTGGTAAACCCGGCTGGGCCGTATCCGGCCGGGATGTGATCAACAGGCCACCGAACAAGTCTTTCTCCCTCTCCCCATTTCCTAGCCGGTTCCTCCCAGTTTGCTCTTGCCTTTTGGGGAAGCTGCTATTGCTCCACCCGTGAACGGAGAAAATCCATAGTTTGACTTCTTGAAATCAAGGCGTGCCAGATCCATTCAATGGCCCTGAGAGTGAGAGACAGATCTGTAGCAAAGCTAAGGGAAACCCCAAAGAATCTTCCATTTGCTCAAATGCATTATGTACTTTCATTTTGTCCACCTGAGCATTACTGTTCCAAAACTGGGACATGTGGAATGAAACAACATGGGCACAGTGTGGAATGCCACTGTACAAGACTCTCGGACCGTGATGGCGAACCTTGGCACTCTAGATGTTCTTGGACTTAGATTCCCAGAAGCCCAAGCCTCCTGTGAATCCACACGAATGGGTTTACTGCAATTCACCTGCCCTGTGCTGCCATCGTCTCTCTCCCGGAAGCTTCCGGGAATAAAACGCCGCTCTTATGGTTAAGGCTCTTCCAGGTTAACCCTTCCTCCGAACGGGTGCATTTTACTTCCACTTCCGGGAGCGACGAGGGCAGTGCGGTCCGAATGAATCGCAGTAAACCCATTTGTGTGGATTCACAGGGGGCTTGGGCTTCTGGGAGTTGAAGTCCAAGAACATCTGGAGTGCCAAGGTTCGCCATCACGGCTCTAGGAAATAACTCATTTCCCGTGAACAGTGATTCCCCTCCGCTTTCACCTTGCCACGTTCTCGTCTGGTTTCTATGTGGGGCGCAAAGCCCGGCACAGAGGAAAACGAAACCTTCCTTCGAGTTTTTTTATAAAAAAAACCCTCTCTTTGTTCGAATAACAAGTATAGTCTTACTTGTCCTGCCCGGTTGTAACGCTGTAGTTAATTAATAATCAGAATGTAAATCAGTTCACGGGAAAACAATAGGACTGATTTACTTCCAGATGGGGACTCAGTTCTGAAAGAATGGGTGCAACTCACCGCAGACAATATATATGTCTTTTACTTTTAAAATTGCATGTCACACATTTGATACTCAAAGTGACTCAACGCAACTCGGTGGGTAAAACCCCCTGTGATTTTTCTAAAGGGTTGGACTAAACCCAGGATTTATTCTCCCCCACCCCCCCCCTCCCTGGGCTTTTAGCAATTGGACGCACACACAGGCGAAGTTTCCCCCAAGATTTCAACAATGCTTCGATGGAGGGAAAGAGAAACTGAGGGTTTCTTCGGGGGTCCTACAGGGCATTGGATGGATCCGGAGTGGGGGAAGGGAATTTGGCAGCTCAGACTGCCGAAAAGATAGTCAATATCGGATTAAAAGGCACGACCAAGGTCACAAAGTGACTGCGAGAGCGAACAGAGTTTGATTTCGTGAAATTGTATGAACGAGAAGTTTTAAATGATAATATAATACTAAAAGAAGTCTGGTAGGGCATTTAAGGCTTAACCAGTTTAAGATTCACGCGGCTACCTTCAAACGAACCTTTCCCGTAACAATGACAGCAGGAGCAGCAGTATAGAGTAATTGTAATAATAAGAAATATGTAAGCTCGTAGTAAATGGATCGTTTCCTTGCAGCAGACCGTGTCGCCTTCCTGCCACCGGCATTTTCTTAGGGACACCCCCAGGGGACACCCCACCCCCACCCCTTTGTAGTGCTGTAAAGCAGGAGGCGCTTTTTGGAAAATGGGCTCTCTGAGACGAACTATCAGGCCAAAAGCAGTCCCGTAGATCGCGGTGAGAAACCGGTCCGGAGGCACCGCGTTTAAAGCCGCAGCCTCAGGCGCTCATCTTAGTGGGGTTGACCGCACAGACTTGGGCTTGTCCCTCTTTTTTTTTGAGATCAGTGGAAGACGATACCCACCGATGAGGACTTGGGTTTGGGCAACGATAAAGCAAAGAAAGTGGCTTGGTTTTTTGGCAGTCCAGGGTCTGTTCGGGACAAGAAGGAAAAAAGATGGGCCGCCCCGTCAAAGCAAACGTGTGTTGCTAAATCGCTGGAGGACAATTGACAACGGGATGTGGTAGTAGGTCCTAATGGTCATGTGGAGTAAGGAGGTCGCTTAGCATTCCAAGGGGCCAAACGCCCCACACCCAAAGCCGCCTCAAGGATCGTACGGTCACGGCCTTAATTTAGATTCGCCCGCCAGTATAAACGCGATGTCCGGCGCAACCTCTTGCGAAGAAAGGAAAAAACGGGCCGCACGAGGGGTGGGAGGCTTGGGAGGGGGTTTAATTTATTATGGACACCCACAGTGGCCTTCCTGGAGTCCACCCGCGACTTCGAGGTTTGCTCTCCCCATCACTTCTAGGTCACCCTGGAAGAAAACTGGTGTGTTTGCCCCCGCCCCCCCCCCCCCCCGCCTTGTACTTCGCACCCGGGACCTGTAACAAAACCAGAAAGGAAGCACAGAGCTTATTTATGAAGAGGAAAAAACTTGTTTGGCGGGGGAGGGGGAGGAGGAGCTGCCGTGGAGTCGCCCACACCCACCCACAAACCTTTGGGTTTTACCGGCGGCCAGCCCGGCCACCAAGAAGTCTCGTTTCTTCTTCCCGTTGCCTTTCCTTTGCAATGATGTACGGCTTTAGTTCGAACCAGAGTAGGCTTTCTCTCCTTAAATTGGCGTGGCCTAAAGAAAGGCCCTTTTCATCATTACGGGCTGCCTGGGCTGACGTTTGGAAGGCAACCGTCGGGGGTGCCCCAAGTCACCCAAATCTCTCTCTCTCTCACTCCTCCAAAAACGCATCCTGGAATGAACACATCACAACGAACCTATCCAACCAGCCAACCAACCAACCGGTGTGTTCCCTCTCCCCGGGCACTCACATTCCTCCACGAGGGAGAAAAGGTGCCTTCCCAACTCAAGAGATGCGGGAGAAGGGTGTGAGTGTGTTTGTGTGTGTGAATGTGTGTGTGTGTGTGTGTGTTTTGGTGGGGAACCCCTGTCCTTCCTTCCTTCTTCCGCAGGCTGCAGCGCGTAAAGCTCTTGGTTCGTATTAAGCAGCCGTGGCAAAAGCCGGTGAGAAAAAGAGGCGGCGGCGGCGGCGGCGGTGGTAGTAGCGCCTTTCCAGGTGGCCACGCAGCCAGGGAACTTCGCCCCGGTTTCACCTGGGAGGCAGGCAAGCGAAGTCACTTTTCTTCGGCCCGCCGGCGCAAAATCATTGCGAGGATCGATCGGGCGATCGATCCGCGGTGGGGAAAGAGCGGCTGCGGCTGCGGCAGCTACTTCTTCTCAACTGCGCTCTCCGCGCCCTGCCTGATCTGTGTGAAAGGCACCGACGTGGCTGCCTTCCGCTCCCGGAGCCGCAGAGTCGGAGCATTGCTTCACTCGGCGCGCCACGCGCACCGGGACTGCCGCTACGACTCCGGTAGCAGGACCTGTTCTCGCGAAAGGCGCCCCATGAACCCTCCTTTATTTATTTATTTATTTATTATTTTGCGGCCTTCCACCCAAGCCGGACGTCCGAAATCGCCTCGCCATCTGTGAAACGTGTGTGTGTGTGTGTGTGTGTGTGTGTGCGTGCGTGCGTGCGTGCGTGCGTGCGCGCGCGTGTCTGTCTGTCTTCAAATATTCACCCACATTAAATATTCACACACATTAAAAGTTGAAGGTAACCAAGCATTCCTGCTGAAAACGGAGCGTAGAAAACCAAGGGGACCCATGGGGGCGGGGGGGGGGGGAGAGAGCATCAGTAGTCAGGACGTGGACGGGAGGTTTCAACTGGGGAGCAGGCGGCATTGCTTAGGCATTCAATTGTGTTGGGCGATGATGCGCTCCAACCTCGTGATGCCGAAAAAGCCCTCCGGCAAGCCGCATCCATGTGTTGTTCTCTGCAGTTCTACACTACTTGTGTAGATCTGTAATAAATAATATTTTAATGTTAAAGGCAAGTGTATAGTCATAAAAATCTTTAGGGCCAGAATGGAATGGAAACTGAGAAGGCTCTGATAGTAAATAATCCTGCGCTCATTCCTCTGCCTTTTACTGCTAAAAAAAAAAAAAGGCACCCAGTGCGCTAAGTAGTTGTGTTTCTCAGGTGGTGTCTTAGAAAATAATTGCACAAAAAAAGGCCACCCCAGGTATGGAAGCTTAGTGATCAAAGCTAGGTCAGGGCTGGCATGTATGGGCTAGGAGCTCTTGTCCACCCCGAGAATCTTGTATCATGCAGGAAAGACAATTATGCCACTTAAGTTGCATTTTTGTATTCATTTACCTATCCTTTGGCTCTGATATCAGGATGGGACATATTATATTTTGCTATCAAGATGTTTGAGTCTGAAAATCTCCACATCCGAGAATGCATTTTTCCCGAAGCAGGAAATTCACGCCAATGGCATTTTTCCTGAAGTAAGAAAAATGCCATTGGTGTGAATTTGTTTAAGGTGGATCCCAGCTTGACATGAAGTGACACACACTGTGATCACGGAGCCGTCTCCTACAGCATGTATGAAATGAGACATGCAGAATTTGACACGGGGACTGCAATGGACTGCCGCAGCCTTGAGGATATTATCAAGGTGTGCATTCACAGCCAGTCCATCTGGCATGGTCTCTTCCATCTCCATGACCATTGGAAATCAGAGTTCCTCCTCCACTCATTTTGCTGTTGGGCCCAATATGATGGTTCCCAGTGGCATTTCCTCCACCACACCTAAAGGTGCTCACCCTCCCATAGCCATTGGCACTTTTAGAGAGTCAGGTTAGTTACCGAGTTGAGTTGCTGGCTGTACATCTACTCCATTACCCTAACAGGATGTCTGGCCAGACTAATCCACAGCCTTTTACCACTGGCAACACTCATAGGTATGTCCCAGCTACAGGATGTCCAATGTATTGCAACAAAGGTTTTTACCTGATATGGAATGAGAAATACCTGATGTTCAAGGTGAGTTCCAAAAAGGAAGAAGTACTCATGATCATACTGCAGGTATCTGCTAGCTACTGGAGCATACCAAAGAATTTCAGAAGCTCAGTTTATGCTTTATAGACCATAGCAAATGTGTGGATCATGAGAAACTTATGGGTGGTTTTGAAAGAAATGGGGGTGCCTCAATACTTCATTGTCCTGACACATAACCTATATTGTTGACAAGAACCTACCATTAGGACAAAATAAGGAGAGACAGAATGGTTTATTGTAGGCAAAGGTGTCAGACAAGGGTGCATTTTATCTAGTTATCTCTTCAGTCTGTACACAGAACATATAATAGCAAAAGCTGGACTAGATTCAAATGGAGAAGTGAAAATTGGTGAAAGAAATATCAATAATTTAAGATACAGCAACAGCAATTACACTTATATACCGCACCATAGCACTCTCTGGGTGATTCATGAGTTAATTAGCATTTTGCCCCCAACATGCTGGGTAATGTAAAGGTAAAGGTTTCCCTTGCTTGAAGGCCAGTCATATCCGACTCTAGGGTTCAGTGCTCATCTCTGTTTCAAAGCCAAAGAGCCAGCGCTGTCTGCTTCTGCGGACGGACGTTTCCCGTCATATGCAAAAGACCACCATTTTACTGGCAGAAAGTATCAGTGATGTGAAATGACTTTTAGTGGAAGAGAAATAAGAAAGTGCCAAAGCAGGGCAGCAATTGAACAAAAAGACAGCAAAAATCCTGACTACAGAAAAACTGCACAAGTTTAACATTGACAAGGATGCAATTGAAATTGTGAAATATTTTGTACACCTTGGTTCAATCATCAATCCAAATAGAGACTGTAGCCAAGAAATCAGAAGGTTGAGACCAGGAAAGACATCAATGAAGGAATTAGAAAAGATCATCAAGTATAAGGATGTGTCACTGGAGATCAAGACCAAGGTAATCCATATTCTTGTATTTCAAGTCACCATGTATGGTGTAAAAGTTGGACAATAAAGAAAGCTGACATGAAAATAATTGATTCATTTGAAATACAATGCTGGAGAACAGTTTCATATTTCAGATATGATGCTGGAGAAAAGATACCTTGGACTATCAAAAAGACAACTAAGCAAATCAAACTTGAAATGACTCTGGAGGCAAACAATGATGAAACTGGTGCTGTCCTACTTTGGGCACATAATGAGAAGGCAAAACTCTCTGGAAAAGACAATAGCGCTGGGAAAGGTTGAAGGCATCAGGAAAAGAGGAAGACCAAACATGAGATGATTTACCTCCTGAGGCTTGTATTTACAAAAGCTGTGTAGGATTGTTGAGAACAGAAGATTTTGGAGAACTCTCATTCATAGGGTTCAATAGCTCAGAGGACAACTTGATGGCATATAGCATGAACAATGCTGGCTAGGACTTTTGTTGGGCCTGAAGTCTCAAACATCTAAAAGGTCAATCTTCTCATACTCATCCAGTCTATTGCTTCAAATTTTAGCTGCAGTCCTGCATGCATCCATTAGGGTATTATTCTCAATTCTGAGTTAATATGCCAGATCACAGCATTTTGCTAGCTGAAGCAAAAGCCCCAAGCCAAATGCACAGCAAAAGGCACCCAGTACTTAGGACATAAAACATCTCTTAGTGATTGCTTCCCATTCCTAGAGGCAAGAATAGCATTCATAAGTAATTGAATGATTACTAAATGACTACTTATTAATTTTATGTATTGAATTTATATACTGCCTATTCAAGATTTTATCCTACCCTGGGCAGGTTACATCTTTAAAAACAAGGTCAACCAAACAACAAAATTTCACGATCCCAGTGACAGTATCATACTACATCCACATAAGTAAAAAGAAACTAATAAAAATAAGAAAAACACCAAGGGGAAAATAAAAATATATACAAACTTTAAGCTTTAATAAATTAAACTGAATGTTGTCTTAGTAGGCTGGGTGGGGGATAATATTATTGAAGGCCTCCTTAAACAGCACTGATGTTTCTAAGCTTTTATGATCCTTCCTTACACTTAATTTTATGTTTTTAATGCCACTTCCTTACTTACACTAAATATAGGGATATACTGCATTTGCTCTGTGGATTTCCCTGAAAATTTGCTCTGTAAACTTCCCAGAAAACAATTATCCTGGTTGAAGGGCAAAATAGGAATACAGTACCCTTTCATGATAACACAAATCAGCTGCCTGAGGCATCCACTTTGCTAGTCAATCCAAAGAATGGCACAGCTCTGTGCTTAGACTGCCATATAAAGGATTGTGGGTTGTGACAGCATTGGGAAATGGTATTGATGGCTGGTCCTATTTGTTTTGTTGAAAGCTCCTGGAAGCCTTATGTGTTGGCAGAATGTCCCATTAGGGATTTCCCACAAGCTACCACTAATGCGAAGACTGAAACTGGAGTTGTACATTGTTTGAGTGTCAGGTACAGATGGAGGGCAGCCATTGGTCCTGCTTCATACTAACTGAGGAGTTCTATCACTGTAGGCTTTGACATGAATTATAATAGAAACTTGATATTTTGTGTTGGAAACTAGAAGATAAATGGGCTCTTCAATAAAATGTTGTAGTTCGAAGAAGCTGTTCTAAGGTTCCAGTAGTCACCATGTTCTGGGTCCATATTCACAGCAACTATTACTTCTATGGGAAACAAGTGAATAAGAATAAAGGGTGATTAAGACAAGGCTGCTAGTCTAGGAAATATTTCCTTTCCACTGAGTATGTGTATAGTACTGTTTTGTCAGCCTTAATAAGATTTTTCATCTTTTTCCCTGTCTAGGCCAGACGTGAAACTGAGAAAAATGAAGGCACCTTTTGAGG